>CM035236.1:55395113-55807941 GCA_020226215.1 Sindora glabra | reverse complement strand
TTTTAGAAGCTTAAGCTCACATTTTTAAACCTTAAAAATCATATTTGGAGGCCGAATCAGCCTAATACCAAATTATCCATTTAAAAAGACAAAAAGGTTTATTATAATTTAGTCCTAAATTTTTTATTTTCTTACATTTTTACCCCTAAACTTTTAAATATTTTGAAGCCTTCATTTTATGAAATTTTATAACTATTTTGGGCTTAAAATTTAATTTAGGTTAGTTAAAGAGTTTTTAAATTAATTTACTAAATATCGGCTTAAATCCTTACTTTTTATTTATTAGAGTTTTGAAATTTCATCAAATTTCTACGTAAATTTCCTAGACTTATGATTGGGTTTTAATTTAATTTTTATCCATTTTGATGCTTATTAAAATTCCTAAATTTTTTCTAGTTGAACTCACTTTGAAATATCCTTACGATTCTTCCAAAATTACCTAGTTTTTCCTACTAGAGTTTCTAAATCAAGGTTTTTCTAAAGAAATTTTGCTTGATATTTCTTATTCTATTTTAGGATATCATAGTATCTTAAATGCACATTTCATTTAATGGTTGTAGTGACTAAATAGTCCATTACTAATTCTATTGATAAATCCCTATATATATATATATATATATATATATATATATATATATATATATATATATATATATATATATATATATATGCTCGCGTAATTAGACCCCCTAATTTTTCCATTTTGTTACTGGCGCTTTCCTCCTCTTCTCCTCCATCTTCCACTATTGCATCGCACTTCTTCAACATTTGTTATCGCCTTCGACTATTGTTGCCTTTAAGGTAAGTTTTATTTAGTCCTATTTCAATAAATTTCTTATAAATTGATTCTTTTTTCCTTTAGTTACTTTCTAATTTATGCTTCATACTTTATGTATATTTGCTAAAAAATTTATGATTTTTGTCTTATGATTTTTTATATTAATGATGAAAAAATATATTTTGAAAAGTAAAATGATTCTTTCTATTTTATGCTTGACATCATTTTATGCTTTATATTTTTTGCAATTTTTTTTACATATAAATTTTATATTTTCTATTTTTCACTTGTTGTACATTATGAAAGATAAATTTATGCTATTTATTTTATACTTTACAACATTTTATGCTTTATATTTTTTAATTAAATTTTTTAATATAAATTTTTATTTTTTATCTTATGCTTTCTATTTTGTGCTAGTCATATATTATGAAAAAAATTTATGTTATTTGTTTTATGCTTCAAAGCATTTTAACTTTATGTTTTTTTTTGCTAATTTTTTATGTATAAATTTTATATTTTATATTTTATGTTTTCCACTTTGTGCTTGTTATGTATTATGAAAAATAAAAATCATGCTATTTGTTTTATGCATTAAATAGTTAGTTTTACATCCTTAAATTGCTCATTATTATTATTATTATTATTATTATTATTATTATTATTATGCCTCTAACTATTGTATTATTTGGAGAACATGGAAAAACACTATTTTCTGAGAGGTTTTGTTTTCCTATTCCTATAAACAATATCATTTTCTACATTATAGATTGTGAACATTCACTAAAAGGAGTTGCTTATTGGTTACCATAGTTTTTTTTTCTCTTCTCATTTTCATGATGTGTGATTCTAATTATCTTAATGATTCTTAGCATAAATCAAAACAATATTACATTTATTTTATTGGGGTGTTTTTTTTTCATTTAGTCTCTTGACATGACCTTAATTAACTACATTTCAAGCATATCTATTAAAGGAAACACTAAGGTCTTCAACAAACAATAGAATGGTTCAAGGTTGAAGGTATAATAATAATTTCTAATATCTTAATTGTTAGGATCGGGAGCCAAACAAACATAATGAAATTAACTGATCCCAGCCAACGAATCCATGCAAAATATTATATTAGAATAAGATTCGATCAATACCTTTCTGATGACTAAGGGACTTATTCGCTAATCACTTCTTCGACTTCTTTTCGGCTAAAGATTCCGAGGTATCCACACAAACTTACGAATCACTAGTAAACATCTCACATCCATTGATAGAAATTCACCTCCTTTCATTTTGTAGTGCTATGCCCTCCAAGGGTTCAAAGGAGTTATTGGGTTTTTCTATGTTGGGATGCATGAATAATAATCTATTATTACCTAACAAGCCTATATTAAATAGGTGCATAGAAAACCCTAACTAATTGGGCTTGGTTCCATGTATAATTATAGGCTTATTATTGGACCTTATAATTATAATATGGAATTCCTAAATATTAGGCCCAAACAATTTAGTCCATTAATTTCAAATCTACTAAGCTCTAAGTATACGACTCTACAAGTTCTCATTGCATTGACAATGATTATTAATCATATTAATGATCATAAACAATGAGTAGTGTCTACTAACACATCATTACCCAAGTAATGAGAAAGTTGATGATTCGACTGAACCTTTATATGTGATCATCATCTACGTCCTTTTGTCCTAAATATCTAGATCGAGTACGAGACATAGACTGTGTCTTTCCCGTGTAACCTAATCCAAAAATTTCTTGATTCCTAAGTAAGCTAACTAAAGCAAATGTAATTGACATCCCATGTCAATTCACTTGAGCATGATCATGCATTTTCTTAACCTTACTTAATTAAGGGACCCACAGATGTCACTCCTGTTATATAGGAGGGATAAATTCCATCTTGATCACAAAAATTCTTTTGCATGATATATGACATATCCAATAATTACCCTTACATTCACTCAACCATAAGTGATATAGAGTAGTATCAAAATATGAAACTCACATGTAGGGAACCTTGGGGATCTCAGGTCAAAGGACTATATTAATAATTGATGAGAAAAATATTTACTATTTTATTTTTCCCTATTTTATGTCTTTTAGGTGTTACATGTGCTTAATTTTACAAAATAGGCCTTGTTTTATAGTTTTGGATTAATTTTACAAGTTTGTGAATTTATTCAGTAAATATTGGATTTTGACATTGTTTCTATTTTTCAATCATAACTTGGGCTCCAAATGTTGGATTGAGGCAAACTTTATACTAATGATGAGTTAAAAGAGATATCTACAATGGTCCAAGCCCAATTTAGACGTTTTAGAGGTTAGAAGTGGCCAAGAAGTTAAAGATGTCATTCTATCCCAACTGAACCAGTTTTGGTATTTGGGCTATATTTGGAGCTACAGAAGTCCGATTACGATGAAATCAGTGTTCAAATTTTTCGAAGACCAAGACCTACAACCTCAAATTAAAAGATTAGTGAAACTACATTGTTTTAGGGATTATTCATTAGATGGAAGTCAGACTAATGAGATTTCACTGCTGGACCTTTTAAAAGAAATTGCTGAGTTTAATAATCCTGATAGGAGTAGGATTAGCAAGGCCTTAATTTTTGTAATCCTAAGAGGACTAGGATTAGGATTCTATAGGTTTTATCAGATATAAATAGAGATGAAGGGGTAGGTAACAAATCATACAATCATACAATTTAGAATTTTAATAGATCTAGCAGCCAGCTCTCCTCCTCTTCTTCTTGTTTCTCTTTGTTCTTCATCAATAGAGAGCTAATTTTCTAAGGTTGATTCAAGGAGTTTGAAGCTCTCATCTTGAGGATTATGAGATCATGATTTGTAATGTTGCCATTTCTTAATTAATTTTCTTCTTCACTTATTTACTTATGCTAAATTATTAATATTACTTGTGTAAGATGTTAATTTAGTATAATTGACATGCTTCCTTATGATTTCTAATTTCTTTAGTATTTTGTTGATGAATTGTGATTGGTAAATCACATTTTCACATATAAGGTCAGAGAGTTGAGAGGTTGATTTGGAGGATTCTAATTTAATTTCTCAATTTAATTAAATTCTATCATTAAATCAGTTTAATCTAGCGTAGAGATTATAATGATTGCTTAATTAGCCAATCTTAATTGATCAAATTCTAAGCGATTATCTAGCATAGAATTCATGGATTATTGTAGGGGTTTCGGATAATCCAAGATTAAAAAATTAATTAGAAGAAGTTAAATCCTAACTGATATATGATTAATCCAATTTAGGGTTCTTAATTTCTTTGAATCGATTATTTGATTCCATTGATTTCTCTTCTATTTTATTTTTGTTTTACTTCTATTTTAATCTTAATTTTCATGCTTATCAATTATTTAAATTGTGTAACCAACCCCTCAATTTTGCATGTTGTATTACACACGTTGCATAAAATAGCATACAACATGTATATATATATATATTGCATTCTATTTTTGCACAACATTTTGTTTATTATATTGTATTTTGTTTGCATTAGTTCTTCACATTTTTCATTGCATAAATAATTCAATAATTATGCATATCTAGTAAGAAAATCATTTAGAAAAGGTAAAATTAAAGGATCACTAGGGTACGACCTAGTTGTGCTACTGTACAACATTATTTTTTAGCACATCGATTTTAATACAATTTTGATGCATTGCGACATGCACATCAAAATTTTGGCGCCGTTGCCGAGGATCCTCTTGAGTTTATCTTTTCATACATATTCCTAGCAATATATTATAATTTGATCAAGTATTCTAGTTAGTCTTTACATCTGTGATTAAGTTTCTTGCATCTTATGATAACTCATATGCTTCTATCTTTCTGTGTTTAATTGCATTCTTTTGCATTCTCTGATTTTTTAACATTATCTTTTTCATACATATTCTTAGTAGTATATTACATAATTCTTGCAGCATTCCAGTAGGTAATTGCATCCACTAATTATGTTTCTTGCATTTTACGGTAACTTTTATTTTCTATATTTTCTTGGATTTCATTGCATTCTTTGTTTTCTTTTCATACCTCCACCTCTATTCATCATATTTTATCATAATAAACATTATCAAACATTTAAACAAAGGTTTTTGGTCCAAGAAACCTAGTTTTACAAAATTTTATACTCATGTCTTGTTTTGGGCATAACTTTTTCATTCGAGCTCTGATTGAGCTAAAATTTTTATGGTAATTAGATCTTATTTTCTCATTAAAACTATTGTTGTTGACCTCTTTTTTAATTTTTTAAAATTTTTTATTGCATTTTTTAGTTTTACATAGTTGGAAAAAACTTTCTGTAGTGGTTCCATAATTTTTAAAATTATCTAAATAGGCTAATTAGATGTATTCAGGTTGATTTTTCATAGTGCTTTTACATTTTAGTGTTTCTGTCCTTCTATAGTGCATTTCTGTTTTATTTTATGTGATACTATGTGGTGCTGTGTAGTTTTAATGCATGACAAGAAGAAATCCTACTGAATTGTGTGATTTTGATTCTGAAATTGATCAAACATTTCATTCACTTTGTAGGAAAAAAAATATAAGTAGTTCTAGCTTTCTTGCACCCTTAGATAAACTAAAAAATATGGCAAATAATAATAGAACATTAAAGGGATTGGCTGCCCCTAATGTTACATATCAACCTTTAAGCATTCAATATCCTGAGTTAGATGCTGACTTTGAATTAAAATCTGGACTCATACACTTGCTTCCAAGGTTTCATGGTCTTACAGGTGAAGATCCATATAAATACTTGAAGGAATTCTACGTGGTTTGCTCTATTATGAATCCACAAGGCATCTTTGAGGATCAAATCAAGTTAAGAGCATTCCCCTTTTCCTTAGTTGATGTAGCCAAGGATTGGTTGTATTACTTACAGCCTAGTTCTAATACATACTGGACAGACATGAAACAACAATTCTTGGAGAAATGCTTCCCTGCATCTAGAGCAGTTGCCATTAGGAAGGAAATATATGGCATTAGACAAATGAATGGGAAGACACTGCTTGAGTATTAGGAGAGATTCCAGAAGTTATGTGCAAGCTGTCCACACCATCAAATTAGTGACTAGTTGCTAATTCGATATTTTTATAAAGGTTTTCTCCCAATGGATAAAAGCATAGTTAATGCAATAAGTGGTGGAGCTCTAGTGGACAAGACTCTAATAGTAGCAAGAGACCTCATAGCAAATATAGCAGCAAATTTATAGTAGTTTGGAACCAGAATTATGGCTACTACAAAAAACATGAATGAGATGAGTTTCTCTAATCCAAACTAACAAAAATTAGAGAATAGAATAGATGAGCTAACTTCACTAGTTAGGCAACTGGCAATGGGATGGCAGCAGAAAAATTAAGCCTATTTTCCAGTAAAATTATGTGGAATCTAATCTTGCCCAACTCATCCAATAGATTATTACCCTACATTGCAAGAAGATGAGTGCCCCCTCCTCTTCAGCATATGCAGTAACTATCTTCCCTGGAAAGCCTTCATTCCAGTAACAAAACTAGTATCCATACCAACAGCCACAGATCAACCAATTCCAATAACAACATAATCAATATTCTGGCTAGAGAGACAACTAAAATTTTAAGTATAATAGTAATAGGATAGAACCAATATCATCCTCCTGCATATACCAGAATACAGCTTAACCCAGTTTAAGAACCAAAAGCAAGTTCATCATCTTCTCAAACATTCTTTAAAGAGTTAGTCAAACAAATGGAAACAAGTAACTTGCAATTCTAGCAGAGAGCAAAAGCGACCATGACAAATTTGCAACACAAATAGGCAATTGACCTCAACATTAAGTGAGCTTAAGGCACAAAAATCAAGCTAGCCATCATGCAACAACATAAAGAATAAGGAAGTGGTGAATGCAATTATGTTGAGAAGTGGCAAGCAAGTGGATAAACCGCAGAAGAAAAACCAGAATCAAGCCATATAATAGCAAGTGATCAGCTAGCAAGCTATCTACCAAAGAGAAGTATTCAACTAGAAGGTGATAAGAAGAACCAACCAGAATAGAATTAATAAAGACAAGCAAAAGAGGAAATCCAATAGTAACTAGCAAAACAAAAAAAAGGCAATGACAGTGAGGTGAATTCTTTCCCTATCCCCTCCTTTTTCCAAATAGAAAAATTTTTCATCAAAAGAAGAATGAAAAAAAAATTGATGATGAGAATTAGATTTTAGAGTCCTTGAGAAAAATAGAAGCTAACATACCTTGACTAGATTTGATAAAACAAGTTCCAAGGTATGCTAACTTCTTGAAAAATTTATGCATCAATAAAAGAAAATTTAAGGTGGATGAAAAAGTAAGTGTAAGGGCAAATGTGTCTGCAATAATTCAAAGAAAACTTCCAAAAAAATGCAAAAATCCAAGTACATTTACCATTCCATGCATCATAGGGAAAACAGGAATAGAGCATGCCATGTTAGACTTAGGAGCATCCATAAATGTCAAGCCTCTTTATTTTTAATGCCTTGAATTTAGGAGTTTTGAAAAAAACAAGGGTTGTTGTTTAATTAGCCAATAGATCTAACATTTATCCCTTGGGAATTATTGAAGATATCTTAGTGTAGGTTGATGGATTGATCTTCCTAGTAGATTTTTACATTTTAAAGATGGAAAATGAAGATTCAAGCATTCTTCCACCAATCTTTCTTGGTCGGTCTTTTCTTAAAACAGCAAAGACCATAATTAATGTCCGAGATGGAACATTAACTATGGAGCTTGATGGTGTTATAGCTAAGTTCGATATTTCTAAAGATATACAAGATAACTTCATATCATTTCTTAGCATTTTAGAGCCTTTAATGTATAATTCTCCTCATTCTATTTTTGCTATTTCTACTATTGTTTCTGATGTGCATGTCTCTATTTCTAATTCTGCTGCTTTCAATTCTATCAATTCTGATTTTGCTATGCACCATTTAAATTTACATGTTAATGCTATCCATGATAAATTACTTGTTGAATTTCCTGAGTTTTCTGAATTTATGGATTGTTTTGATAGTCATGAATGCAATTGTAAAGATAGTATTGTTAAATGTTCCATTTGTGATGAAATTTTTGCATTTTTTGATGAAAACAATAGTGTTCATTCAAAAATTACATAAAAATAAAAAGATAATGGAGATATTTCACTTTTACAAGAACAAGAACAAGAAAAAGAAAAAGAAAAAGAGTGTTTTTACATTGAACCCTTTCACCATTTTGTTGATCATGTTGAAATTGTTTTACTAGATGAATTTAAGCATTCTTTAAGCAAAGATAAGTTAAGAATAACACTTCAAGAACTTATGGTGAAGGATTCAAATTTTCATAGCACCTCTTTGATGGATGAAGAATAGCTTGACAAATTGGAAGCAAAGGAAATAATTAATCTTCATATAGATCCTGGTTGAAGAAATTGAAGCCATGGTTTAGCCAAAGACATTAAAGAAAGGTTCTTCTTGGGAGGCAACCTAAGCAATTTAGATTTGCTTTCTCTTACCCTTCTCTTTTATTTTTCCATATCTTTTATCATTCTTGGTGTTGTGCTTTACATTGAGGACAATGTAAAATTTAAGTGGGGGGAGATTTTAGGATTTACTTTATGTTTTGCATTTTCTTTCAATATGCTTTCAAAATTTTATGCTTTAAAAAAACATTAAAAAATTCAAAAAAATGTGTTTTTCAATTAATTTTGAGTCATTTTTAGTCCTTTTTAGTTGCTTTTCATTAATGGAGATTTTACACTTTCATGAGTAGAATTCAATTGAAGTTAGATAGGATTCATAACATGATTGAATGAATGAGTTTGCTTCTTGAAATTAATTGATGTAGTGATAGATTTTGATTTGATAGATTGAAATTGGTAGTATGACCCACCTTGTGAGATTTTGAGCCTTTTGTTGAAAATTTATGCTAAGATATTATTTTTCCTTCTTGTGTGATGTTCTTCCATGATTTGTTTCTCTAGAACTTGCTTTGAATCTTTTTTAGATTACATCTTGCACATGCATACATAAACATGATTAAGGCATTCTTTCTTTCTTTTAAACTAAAGCCATAAGCTAACCTTGAAGTTTTTACCATTGTAAGCCCCCTTGAGCTTTTATTGTCTTTTCTTTGTTGATTAACCCATGAGCATATTATTCAAAAAAAAAATTATCTTTGCTTAACCTTAGGGATTAGTAGAGCATTTGAATTTTTATGAGATGGGCTCTTGAATAAGTGCGGGGGTGTTGGCTTTATGTCTTTTGAAAAGTTATCATCATCAAAGGTTGGTTGAAAAAAATTCAATCAAAGTTAAAAAAAAGAGAAAAAAAAAAGGAAAGAGAGAAAATAAGGCAAAAAGAAAGAAGAGAAAGTGAGAAGAAAAAAAAAAAAAAGAAAGAAAAAAAGAAAATAAATGAATAAATAAATAGCGAAGTTGATGAGTATTAGAATTTAATTTGGATTGATGTATTGAGTTGTAATTCTTTATGATTTACCTATATGTTTTTAATTCAAGTGCTCTATTAATTTCTTTGGTTTCTAACTTTTTTCATCCTTATTTTTCCTTCCCTTTTCCTAACCCCATTACAACATTAAATAAAATCTTTTTATTTATATTTTGCATGTGATTTGAGTAGTGGAGATTAGATGATTAGCAAGCTTATGGTAGAAAATTTTATAGAATGAACTTAAGTAAAACACTTTACCTTAAACACTTAAGAGTTGGAGAGAGAATCTTGTGAGAAATCTACCAATTTAATCTACCCTTTTTGAATGAAGTTGCTATGTTAATTAGTTTTAAGTTTGTTAAAATTATTCTTCATGATGTGTTATATTTCTTGCTGCCTTTGGTTGGTTCTTGTTTGTCGATTTGTGAATTTGAAGTTTATGGAAAGTAAAGTCTTTTATGTCTTAGTTTTAAATAAAGTTTTATCTTACTCGAGGACGTGTAGGAGATAAGTGTGGGAGAATTTGATGAGAAAAGTATTTACCATTTTATTTTCCTTTTTTTATGTCTCTTAGGTGTTACATATGCTTAATTTTATAAAATAGGCCCTGTTTAATAATTTTGGATTAATTTACAAGTTTGTGAATTTATTTGGTAAATGCTGGATTTTGACACTATTTCCATTTTTCAATCATAATTTAGGCTTCAGATGTCGGATTGAGGAAAAATTTATACTGATGGAAAGCTAAAAGAGAGATATACAATTTTACATTTTGGTCCAAGCCCATTTCGGAGGTTTTGGAGATCAAAAGTGGCTGAGAAGTTGAAGGTGCCATTTTGTCCTAACTGAATCAGTTTTAGTATTTCGCCTATATTTGGAGCTATAGAGGTCCGATTACGGTGAAATCAATATTCAAATTTTGTTAAGACCCAGGCCTACAACTCAAATTAAAATATTAGTGAAAATACATCATTTTGGGGATTATTCATCAAATGGAAGTTAGACTAATGAGATTTCACTGTTGGACCTTCTAGAAGAAATTATTGAGTAATCCTAATAGGAGTAGGATTAGCAAAGCCTTAATTTTTGTAATCCTAAGAGGACTATGATTAGGATTCTATAGGTTTTATTAGATATAAATAGAGATGAGGGGGTGAGCAACAAATCATACAATCATACAATTTAGAATTTCAACAGATCCAACAACCAGTTCGCCCCCTCTTCTTCTTTTCTTCTTTATTCTTCATCAATGAAGGGCTAATTTTTTGAGGTTAATTCAAGGAGTTTGAAGCTCTTATCTTGAGGATTATGAGATCATGATTTATAATGTTGACCTTTCTTAATTAATTTTCTTCTTTCCTTATTTACTTGTGCTGAATTATTGAGATTACTTGTGTTGGATCTTAATTTGGTATAATTGATATGCTTCCTTGTGATTTTTTATTTTTAGTATTTTATTGATGAATTGTGGTTGATAAATCACATTTTCACATATAGGGTCAGAGGGTTAAGAAGTTAATTTAGAGGTTTCTAATTTAATTTCTTCAATTTAACTGAATTATATCATTAAATCAGTTTTAATTTAGCGTAGAGATTATAGCGGTTGCTTAATCAGCCAATCTTAATTGATCAAATCTTAGGAAGTTGTCTGGCGTAGAATTCATAGATTATTATAGCGTTCAGGGTAATCCAAGGTTAAAGAATTAATTAAAAAAAGTTAAATCCTAATTAATCTATGATTAATCCAATTTAGGCTTTCAATTTCCTTGAATTGGCTATTTGATTCCATTGATTTCTCTCTATTTTATTTCTATTTTACTTCTATTTTAATCTTAATTTTCATAATTATCAATTATTTAAATTCGTGCAACTAACTCCCCCAATTTTGCATTTTGTACTGCATACATTGCATAAAATAGCATACAACATACATTATACAACATATATATATTGCATTCTATTTCTACACAACATCCTATTTATTATATTGCATTTTGTTTGCATTAGTTCTTCACATTTTTCATTGCATAAATAATTCAATAATTATGTATATATAATTAGAAAATCATTTAGAAAGGGTAAAATTAAATGATCACTAGGGGTACGACCTGGTTATACCACTATATAACCTTATTTTTTAGCACACCAGTTTTAATACAATTTTGGTGCAATATGGCATGCACATCAATAATGAACTAAGAATCACTTACGACACTCACATAACGATCCATGTAGTTTTCTTAGGGTGGTCGATCTAGTATACAAGTTTTCTAACTTGTACTCATGTATAAACTTAATATCTCATATAAGTCACCACATATGTTAGTCTTAACATATCAAAGCAACCTAATCCATAATGATATATGACTAGGGACATTTAAGAATATAATTATTCTAAAGTTATTATCATAATTAAATATATTACACAGATAATATATATAAATATGATTATTGGAATTGCCATTAAAATAACACGATTCAAATTTACAATCATCAATATGATTACTTTTAGGGCATATACACTAACATTAATTTAGTATATGTCTTAAGTAATTTTGATGGATTATTATGTTATGTTAGTAGACTAGCCTCTTGATAATTTATTTGCACCATAATTTTTGCATCTTCACCTTCAAATTCAAAAAAATCTCATGCATTTATCTTCACAAGTCTTAAATTTGTAAGTGACCAATGGTTATCTAATTAAGTATATCTTATCTAGCTTAGATCACCCCTTTTCTACAACTAAAATAAATTTTGTTTCTCTTATTATATGTCACTTTCTAATGATTTTTTAGAAGTAGTATAAATTGTACTTACTTAATTCATTGAAGTCTTAGCCTTTCTCACATATTTACATAACTATCTTTTATACGATATATCTTTATCTGGATTCCCAAGGTCAACAGAAAACTTAATGTATAAGGACAAATCAAGGTTAAGGTAGCATCAATTATGCAACATTTAATAATGTTGGTTCATTATACAACTATGAGTAATATGCCATCTTCGTTGGAGATAGAGTTCAAAGATGCTACTCTAGAATTAATATAATGATTTTGATTTATTCTCATCTCCAAGGTTTATAAAAAATTTCCATATTGCTAATAAATAGTAAGGGGCTTGATTTCATTATTTTTGTATACTATTTTTATTCCTATGTCCATTGGCATTTAATAAACTTAAGTCATATACTTATATGTGCCATTTGATTTTTTTTAAAAAATGGATATAATTTATTGTTTACCTTAGGAATAATTAATATCTTTTTCTCCATTTTAATGGGTGACTTTTATCTATTCTTTGATATAAGTTTAACGTATTATAACAAGATTATCCAAAGCCGTGAAAAATGATTATCAATTGTTTATGTTCTTATTGAAGGGAAAGTTTGAGATAAAATTGAACTAACTTGGTATATTGCACTCAATTTCATTTTCATATAACACCCTTTCTACACTAGACCAAAAGTCCAAGTGTCACAATTTTTAATACTTAGTGGTAGCATAATTTTTTCAACAATTACAAATCACAAGTTATAAGACATTCAAAATAAAGGTTGTATCTTATGTATTTCCTAAAAAAATAAATGATATAAGTATGATTGTTTTGCTTAATTTCAATATTATCTCCTTGACATAGTTTAACATTAGTTCTACATTTTATTCTTGGTAATTGAATAATATTTATTTTGTCATTGCCTCATGTGTCTAGTTTCAAAGTTGTTTGCTTTAAGCTTGCCTTATTCTTTGTATAAAGCTACTTGCAAATGGAGGTAAGATGTTTATTTTGCTACTATTGTGAGGCTTTAATTTTAGGTTTGTGGGTTTGCCGATTTGTATAAGTGTGCTAAGCATTTTCACTTTAATCTTAACATCTATGCTTTAATTCAACTTCATTTAGCTCAATTGAACTTTGCAAATTTATTAAAAGAAGTTCAAAATTTTAAGTTAATAATGCTTTTTGATTTCACATTATGCATGTTTTGTTATGGTATTCTCCATTTAGTTTAAGCTTAAGTTTGAAGTTATAAACTTCTTTCAGCAAAAAACCATTTGAAATAAGTTATCTTTTAACTTAATATCCATTGCAAATTATTTTATTGTATTTCTGCATTGTTAAGTCTAAAATATGTTTCAAGAATATAAGAGACATTTATGGGTAATATAGTGGTAAAATTTAAACTTTTCAAAACTTAACATATATGTTTGTATGGTTAATATTCTCACAATCTTAGATTGTGAATATTGATGATCTTTTTTATATAATAATTTACAATAATGTAATTAGAATTTAAAATTATTATTTTCTAGTTTCCTTGCAATGACATCTCTTAAATTGTTTCCTTTAGTAAATAAGCTGACACATAACTTGTGAATATTGTCATGATTTTCATGAATGTGGAAACTTGCTTGGTTCTAGCTTGTAGATTAAGGAAGATCTATATTATTTAGGTTTATTATAATTTACAAGTTTAGTTCCTTAGAATAAGACCTATGGAAAATTCCTATTAGCACTAGTACCCTATGCTTATTTGTTAATAGTTTTTGGTTCAATTCCTTAATTGCTTACCTAATTGAGTGAATCTTAAAGTACTGATAGGAAAAAAAAATCTATTACTCATAGTTCAATGAGGATTCAATAGTAATGACTTTAGGAATTAAACTAGTTGTAATGGATATGAAAGCGGGGAACTACTTTGAGTATACCATACTGTAAGGTAATTTGAATCATTATTCATTTCCTCCATTATGTGGCCACCTCTAAATATTCATTTATTAACACCTTTAAAGATGTGAAACCCACACCAAGCTCCATTGTTTGTGTTATAGTTATATGGAAGTGACTTCTCCTCCTACAATTTGGAAAACCATTAAATAATCATGGTGGAGTAAAATAGAAAAACTTGTAAGGTAATTAAAAAATATGTTGTCTAAAATCTATATATAGTGTAGAAGATATTTGATTTACAAAATCATTACTTCCCTTTTTCTAGTTTGAATGTTTTGTTCCACATCAAGTAATGAATCACTTTATTCACTATTACTTCCCTTACTCCTTCATTACTACTTGGAGAAGTTATGTTAACAATACATAGTTTTCTCACATTTAGTAATATAGTTTCTTCACTATTTGGTTCCCTTGAAAAAGAAAGTTGCACCTTTACCAACTTGGTAGTGGTAGAGAAAAGTACTAACCTAATATCTTCTTTGACTTGCTTTTAGATTGCACTTACTTTTAGCAATGCTACAAAGATTGTATCATTGGTTGCTAGGTGTAGTCCTCAAGTAGGCTAAAGAAGATCTAAGGTTGATCCTTCTCTCTATCACTATTTGAATCAATAAAGGTGTAACCTCTTTTTTAGAAAAATCGAATGATAAAAAAAGTTGTTCATCAAATGTGAGAAAATTAGGTATTATTGACATGACTTTTTCAAGTAAAAGTGAAAGAGTGAAGGAAGCAATAGTGAATGAAGTGACTCACTACTTGATGTGGAATAGTATATTCAAGTTGGAAAATAGGAAGTTGTAGGTAAGAGATCTTTTACATTATATATTAGTCATAGATGACATTTTTTATTAATTACCTGAGTTATTTTTTATTTTACATTACTATAATTATTTAATTATTTTCCTAATTATGATAGGAGGAGTTACTTTTACATGCCCATAACACAAGTAGCCAAGGAGCTTGCTGACTTTGAAACGAAGGTGTAGGAAACTAGGTATTCAAAAGTAGCTACATAATGGAAGAAATAAATAGTGATTCAAATTACCTTACACTATAGTATACTCAAAGTAGTTCTTAGCTTTCATATCCATTGTAACATGTTTAATTCCTAAAGTCATTACTATTGAACCTTTATTGAATTATAAGTAATATTTTTTCCTATCGATACTTTAAGATTCACTTCATTATAATGGCAATAAGTGGATAAAAATAGACAAATAGAATTCTATTTCAATTCATTTAATACAAACTTAATATAGTAATTTAAAAGTACCACTAGGAAGAATAAGTAAGTAATTTTATAGAATTCATTGAAACTAACCTTAAGGATTAAAATAGTTCTCTAAAACATTGACAACCATTTCAATTCTTAAGGCCAATTATAGTGAACTCTCATAGAAATATATGTTCATTCTTCATAATGGTACTTTCATATTCACTCAATTAAGTTAGCAATTATTGAATTAAAATAGGATTGTATTTGAGAATTTTGATTTAGTATTTTGACACAAGTTGTTCAAGAGCATAACAACTTTAGAGAAATGATGTATCTCAATAGTTAATGATTGAGTAGCAAGCACAAACCCATGTGTGTTGAGATATAGCAAGTTAGGGTAATTGTTTTAGTTTTGCATATGTATATGGCTTAGACGTCAACTTTTTTTAGGATTTATATTGAAAATTGTTGACTTTATTGTATTTTTACTTAATATAAATAAAATATGAACCTTGAATTTTATTTTATGAATAAATTTTACTTCATAAAATTCATTAAAGTATTAATTTGATTGTTGAAAAAGTTTAGGCTTTATGAAATTTGATAAAGCAGGGTTTCTGCTATTTAGATCATTACACAAATAAAGTTTAGGTTTATTGGTGAATTTACCAATGGGTTAAAATTTGAGATGAATCATTATGTCGCTAAAATTATATTTAGAAATGGAATTAGTAAGAAATTAATCCGTCCTTTTGTTGTCATTCCATGATATAGCAACAGAAATTAGTGACAAAGTTTGTTAGTCCATCACTAATATTTTTACCAACACAATGTTTATTGATACCATATATTCCATCACTAAATATTTTGGTGACAAAATTTCCTTTAATAGCAATAGATTTTTCTATCACTAATTAATTTTTTTAGTAGTGTCAAGAACCAAAGTCTAAAGTCTTCCAAGAAGAAAAGACAATAGTTTTTTAAAACCTAATTTATAAAGTATCATCACATTTTCAAAAATAGCATCGCTCCTATAACTTTACCCATAAATTATTTTAGGAACTGGCATCTAAAGTTTTGTAAAAAGAAAAAATGGTTTTTTTAGAACCAATGTCTAAAATATCATCATATTTGCTTAGATCTCGATTCTTTTTTTGAACTCATATAATAAGTTGCACTTGTTTAAAAAAATGCTATCATGTTATTATATATATCAATTTTCACTTTAATCAAAGTTAATATGTCGATGTTAAAAGGTAAATTTCTATATTAATGGTATATTGTATTTCTTGGTAAGATAAATTATAATTGCAATTTTTTCAACATGTATATAATAAGTGAGGAATGAATTCCCTTAAATTTGAAGGAAAAAATTTCAATAAGTCCATATGAAGGTAATGCTACATGCAAAAGTTCAGTTAGAAGGATAATGTGTCTAAAGAGATAACTCTTTCTTGTACTTATAAAAGAATTATGACAATTGATTATAAAAATAAGTTTCTTAAATTAGTTTTCTAGTTGAATTGCTAGCAAAGATAGTTGTTCATATTTTTAGTAATATTCTTAAAAGGGAGAAACAAGTTCATGCTACAATTTTTTTCCTTGAACATGATTTCTTTTTTTTTTTAATCTTGGGTTTTCTTGGTAAGGTTTTTAATGAGGTAGATTATTCACTAAAAGAGTAATGTACTTTTTTTTTTCATTGAAATTCTTTTTCTCATTTAATTTTTTCAAGTGGAGGTTTTAACAAGGCATATTCTTTATTAAATGGACATCCAAGGAGAGTGTTGTAAATATTTATTTATGTGAATGTCTATATATATCTTTGATTTATTAATTAGTTATTGTAATTGAAACTTACTTAATCTTTGATCATAATCAAATAGTGATAAGTATCAATTAGTGATACTAATTAATTTGCGCCTTGAAACAATATATATAGATTTTGTATGAATGATATCACACATTCAAAAGTAAGATAAATTTCTCTTTTTGTTCTTTTCATTCTTTTATTTTTCTTGCTATTCTACCTTTTTCATAATAAAGAAATTATATTATTTATTAAAAATATGGTAAAATAATATTTATGATAAATTTATATATATTATGAGGTAAAAATACATGATAGATAATAATAAAACTATGGATAATTATAACATTACAAAAGCTACTAGTCCAATAGTTGCTTATTTAGTCCTTAGATTGATTGTCTTGTGTTTGAATCTTGCAAAAACTATATTGTGGAGAATTTTTTAATAACTAAATAGTTACCCTTATTGATTTGGATCAATCAGGTTTAACAAGTTAGTTAGGTTTTCCTCGATTTGATCGGTTCAAATTGAACCAATCCCTAGTTTGGATATCTCATAAGATCAACCCATCATGTTAGTTGGGTCACAGTAGAATGAGTTCAACTAGTCAGATCAAATTTGAAAACATTACTTTTAAGGAGTAAAACTATACAATATATACCTATATATGCTTGAGCTCAAAATTTTTTATAAACTTCCATGCAAGAATTTAAGTTAAGAATATGATTGTGGCTTTGTCACAAAAAAAAATGCCGAGAAATGAGAAATAGATGATTGATTTGGTCCATATTTAGTATAATTTACCACAACTGCAACAATATTGGCACGCTCCATGACGCCTTAAACAATTTATATCTTCTTTTGGATGTTCTTATTTTTCAATGGAGTAATATCATATTATTATTCATTCACGTCCCTTTCCAAACTAGTTGCGGATAACAATTTATGGAAAAAATATATAAATGAGGTGTAAAAATACCAACTTGAAATTAGGGTTACTCTGTGCAACATTGAAACTGCAATATTCAAGGTGAAGATTACGAACATTCATGTGTTTCTAGTACAACAAACATTTTATTCTTAAAACACAATCTCCAAACATGCATACAAACCTTGATACATTTTACAAGCAAGCGTTTAGAAACATCTACAATAAGCTAATACTTCAAACAACAACCATCCATTTCATTCTGGACAAGTGAAGCACATAAACTTCTTTATTGATCTTTAGAGTCTGCTTAGTTAAACAAACCCTTAACTTAGGCCTCAGTTGCTAATTATGCAGTGAGAAGATGAGCATCAACATCTTTGGTGACCTTAGTGTTAAAGTCAATGTAGCTATTTGGTGTTGGGATATTCTCATTGAGCTTCTCATATTCATAAACCCATTTAGCAACGGCACCACCGTTTTCCTTATCACTTACCTTTAGTTTGACCTTCAAGGTCTTGTACTGCTTTCCAATGTCTTCATCAAAGAGGCTGAATGTCAGCGCCTTGTTTGCTTCATCTATTTCCTCAATTTTTCCTTTGTGGTTGTCACCTTTCCATCTAATTGTGTATGCGTTTCACATGTGACATTCAAAGAATCAAAGTCATTAATAACAAATAAAGAATATTAGCATGCAAAATAACACAAAAATACTCCGAATTCTCATAGTATTTAATGAGAAATAATATAGAGTAAATATAATATCTAATTTCTCATTTATAAGAGTAGTAATTATTACATTCTCAAATTTTACAACTATCATTATTAATATTTTATTTTTATATTTATTATAATTATTCATCCATATCTTCACTAGCAATACTAAAATAAATAGTGAAAAACATAACTAAAAAGTGATTGTTATATATTTGACATTATTAAGATAGAGTTTATCTATTCATTTTAATATTAAAAGTAAAAAGATGAATGGATAGATATGAAAAAACAGTAAAAATAAGAGATTAATAACTATGAAATTTAGAAAATGTGATAGTTATCATCTTTATAAATGAGAGACTAAATATTATATTTATTAATAATCTAAATTTTGCCTATAATTACGAACTACTCAAACCTCCCTCAAAAGGTGAAAATATTACATTTAAATCCAAAAAACTATTACCGATAAAAATTATCAATAAGAAAAGATAGAGGAATGAAATTAGATAATATGGAGTATTTAGCACCTTTTTTAAGGAAAGATAGGTTTTGATTAGATTTATACAATTAAAATATAACTGATTGAAAATTTATATTTCAGTGCTGTAAATTCTAGTAATATTTTAAGTATTTTGTCATCACTATCAGCAGGATTATCTATACTTCTGGATTACGATAAATGGAACATTTCTGTTCCAAGACTTTTGTAATGCTTTTGGTTTTTAATATATTTCCTTACCTTATCAAAAAAAGAAAATTTATATTTCAGTGTTTACATTTTTATTTTTTTTAAGGAATGTGATATGGTTTTAAAGTACAATGAAAGTTAGTTTTAATGTTTAAATCAGAGAGGGGTTCACGTAATTTTGTTTAACTTAAAGGATTTGCATTTTTAATTAGTACTATACTAAAATTCGATAGCTTTGAAACGATTGAATTTAGGAGAGTAATGAGAACAAAATTAAAAAAAAAAAAGAAATATGTTAGTAAATATAATTCTTGGTTTTATAGGGTGGGAGATAAACAAGAACAAAAGGGGACAACGCTCGCTGTACTGATGAATATGAGCCGAAGGTACATCGACATCATACTGATGATATCTTGGCTGTTGAAATATCCATATGATCCATTTGATTTTAAAATCCAAGGAACTTTGTAGATTCAGCAGCGTTTCAGAGTCAATTCTTCAGTACAAACAGCATTTTTAATTAAAAAAACTCTGAATTTACATTTATAAGCTCAATTTATTTAAGTAAAAATATTTTATATAAAAATATAATTGTAAAATATTAAAATAATAAAAATACTTTATATATCAATATTAAATATAAAAAATTTGATGAAAAATAATTTTTGAAAAAATTATTTTACTCAATTAATAAATTTTATTCCATTGTTTAAATATATAAAAATGAATTTCCTATAATAAATGTATTCTAACTAAATGAACGAAGCGGATTGCGAAATGAATGAAGGAATCAATTCTTAAAAGCTTGCCTATTGTGTAAGTCCAGTGCTTGACCGAGCCAATGCTGTGCCAGTCACCTTCATGCACCTCTGCTTTATGAATTCTTTCAGTAGAAATGTTTTGAATCTGATTAAGTTGCTTGATGAAGAGATTGAAGAACTTTGCAGCAGATGCTTGGATCTCGATTTCAGTCTCCACTTTCCCACTTAGAGCCATTTCTCTGCAATATCGAGAGTGATAAAAGCTCCAAAGTCAAAGAGAAATATAGAGAGAATTTTGGTGAGGGGAAATTTGTGTGTAAGGCAAAGCTTTGCTTACTGGACCTTATATAGAAGATTTGTTAGCATATAAATCCATAAATTAAAATCCTATTTTAATCTCGAAATAATTATTTTTTGGCACCCGAGAATTTTATTCTCCAAATACATAATATATTACCACTTCTACTTTTATAAAAGAAAAAAAAATAAAAAACCTTAACAGTTTATATAATATTTAACTACTAGACAAAATATAATTTAAATTTGATTCACAATTAATATAAAATATATAATATATAAAATGACATATAATTAAAAACATAATAATAAGGACTTTTAACAACAACAAGAGAATTTAAATAATCTATGGAGAAAAGGAGTATAATGACGAGGAAAGAAAACAAAGTTAAAGATAATTTTTTTTATTATTATTTGGATGTTACACCAAATTAAATGTGAAAAGAAAAAATATTTTAGGAATTAGGAAAAACCTTTTTCATTAAATAAGTACAGAAAAGGGATAAAAAAAAACTTCAAAATTGTTCTTTTGTAAAGTTTACTAGACAATTTTATTAATTTATAATTAAACTAATTTTATCATTTAATACTTTACTTTTATTTTATTAGTTTTCAATTAAATTAAATAAAAATTAATATTTTTAATTATCTTCTTTCCATCTATTTTCTATATATTTAAAAAATAACTAAAAAGATATTTTTCTTCAATATATTTTTCTTCTTATTCTTTTTCTACCTAATTTTTTTAATGCTTTTCTCTCAAGATGAAAAGAAAGGTTAATGCATGACATGACAAATTAAAGCATGCTTACTGTCCTTCGTTTAGTGAAAGTTCATATATGACAAGGAATTTATGTTACAACATTAATAGATAATATATTTGTATACACTAATTTGATGGCACATTATATTAACTAAGACTTACTATACATTATAAGATAATATATTAATATTTAATTTAGTATTGTATCAGTATATTACTATATTATACATTCTTCTTATATATAATTGTATGATGTTTACATATGATTAGAAAGAGTATAATCTACTATTGATGTATAATAATATACTGATGTATTATAAAATTTAATCATATATTAAATTAATAATTTTTTAAGATATATTATAAAATAATATATTTATAATGAGATTTGATAGTATATTGAATGTAGCTACGCATTATAAAAATTTTCTATAAGATTATGAGAATTTTTGGGAGCGCGTGTCCACCACGCGCACGTTCCGTAGAAACCCAGTTACTAATAGTTATTGTACAATGATTACATTAAAGTACAGTGATTGCATTAAATTTAAAATGTGATCCAACTATAAATATAAGATATAGAATAGATAGATAATAAAGGCTTGTAAAAGCTTACTAATTTGGGCATGTTTTAAGGCATGAGCCTTAAATAAATTTAATACAAACTACATGTCTTCAAAATTAAAATTAAATATCTGCAAATCTTAAACAAATAACTTAGTTGGATCAATGAACATTTAAAATTTCTACCTCAAAGTTAAATTAAATGATTATAATAAATATTTGAATTTAATTTACTATCAAAATAAATTATTTTTATATTATTATTTATCTATATATTATGACATCAATAAAAATAATTAAAATACTGTTAATGTTAGTAGAAATTATTAACTTTTTAATGATATTCATTTTTTATTTAAAAATAATAAATTTTAAATCAAATTTAAATTCTTATATTAATTAGGATGTTAAATAATATGTTTATGATTAAATTAAGTCAATTTGATGTATCCAAAATGAGGTTTGCCTACTATGTTTAAATAAGTACACAGACTGTCCATGTATACCATTTTTTTTTTCCTTATTTTTTATCACAAAGTCCATATATTTATTTTTCTGATGTGCATTCAGTTTACTTCTCCTGAAAATATAATTAGTGTGGGTGTCCCTTTCCAGTAGATTTATTATATTATCTATATAGATTTGTTGGGCGATTACATTATTTATAAATATATGTTACTTTCGGTTGATGTGAGTTCGTGCTTAGCCAAGCCAAGTCATAATTAGTTTATTTAATTATAACAGGGAAGTGTTCACATTTGTTTTCTTCTTTTTTGAAATCTGTAATAGATCAAGGATAAATTATTTTATTTTTACTGACGTTTCGGATAACCTGAATTGATGTCCATGATGTTTAAATAGAGAACCCATTTTGTTTTTAATTGAAATTTTAATTTTTTTTAAATAACTAAATCTAAGAGCACCAATGTACCATGATTAATTTTACCAAAATTAAGGAAATTGTTGGTTTATATCATAGGAATTTGGATCTTCTTTTTCTTCTAAATATTTTCCAGTTAATAAGAAATAATTCATCTAACGTATACATATTTCTTCTGCTTGAATACAATTTTAATCTCCTTAGTATTCAAATTATTTGCATTTGGCTCCTTAAATATAATATTTTATTTTGACCCCTTTAATATATAATTTTAATTCATATTTAACCAATATTAATAACTTTGATCAAATTAAAAATGAAAAATTTTAACGAATATACAAAGTTTTGATAAAAATCTAAGTTTATAATAATCGGAAAGAAAATTGATTTATTATATGATGTTAATAGGTAAATCAAAATGTTTTTATAAATTATATAAGTTAATTTATTTCACATTTTTCAAAATAATAAAACTAATTTTATTAATATTTTTCTGGTGATTATCAAGTTAGAGTCGTATAGAAGATTTAGATACCAATGTGAAGTTTCTATTTAAGTTTAACAAGGACCATGTGATTACTTTGAATATTATGAAAAAAAGAATTATATTTAAGCTTTCATTTTATCATAACAGAAAAATGACCAACATAAAAAGGAGAAAAACTATATCCACTTTATATGTTTAAATTCAATATGAAGTGAATGCATGTAAATTAATTTATACTACCACTTACGTATCTATTTATGTTACTGTATTATTAATAAAGTTCAAAACTCACTCACCCTTAGTATTAGTCCTTATTTGCTCTTAATTTTTAATAACATAACCCTCCTATTCTTTTATGGATAATGTAAAATAATTTACACTTGCAATCATTTTATTTTGAAAAGTTTCTATTTGCATTTTTTTTAAAATATTTCCATGGGATCACCGGTTTTTGCCTTCACAGATTTTGCCTGCTAAAATGAGAAGAAACGTGACATCCAATAACCTAATAAACTAGCTCATAATTTGTACAATGAAAGATTTTTAATTAGCAATAATTTATAATATAATTTTTATATTTTAAATATGTGACTAAAAGAATAATATTAGAATTTGAAAAATTAGAATAAGATAAAAAAAAATTAAGGTATAGGTATAGTTACTGGTGGAAAAGTGAAGATAGAATTAAATGGAAGGTTCAAAAACGAATGACAACAATGAGATTATGAAAGATAGTGTAATGAATACTCTCATTGCAAGAATAACAACATTAAAGAAAATCAATATGGAGAAGTAAAACTTCTTTAAAAAATATATAAATTTTGTATAAATTAAAAATACAAATAAAAATAGAATATTGGTTGAAAGAAATAAAGTATATTATGTGTTAAAGTTATGATTGAGAAAATTCCTTTGATTGGTAATAACATCAATCAAGATCAACGTAGAAAAATAAGATTTGAGAAGGTTATACATAACAAAAAATAATAATAAATAAAGGGAATGTGAGAATTTAAAGAGGTAAACTTTTTTATATCAATAGCAATAATAACATTGAAATACATATATTTGATCATAATAATATAAGTATATTAATTAATTGATTATATTACACACTATAATAATGATTATAAGTTACAATAATATAATAAATATTTAAAAAATATACAAATTTTTAACTTTTATATAATTTCTAAATTAACAACTCTATGTATTTGCAAATTAATGGTTATAATATGCTAGTCATAGTACCTAACAAATAGGTCATGATATCCTCAATTAGAAATGATTATAAGTGGTACACCATGCAATGGAATAATTTTATCCATGTAAAGCTGAGCATATTGCAATGTAGTGTATGTTATCTTTATTGAAAGGAAGTGTGCAGTCTTTGTTAGATGATCCACAATCACCTATATGGAATCATATCCTTTGCTAGTTCATGGCAATCCACTTATATAATCCATTGTAATATTTTCTCATTTCTATTCGGGAATGTAAATGTTTTGATAAAGTACTGTTGGTTTACTTGTTTACAGGTTAAGCACTTGGTTGCATGTTCTTGTTAGTGTATATGCCCTAAAACTAATCATAGTGATGATTGTAAAATTTAAATCGTGTTATTTTAATGGTAGTTCCAATTATCATATTTATATATATTATCTGCGTAATATATTTAATTATAATAATAACCTTCGAATAATTGTATTCTTAAATATCCCTAATCATATATCATTGTGGATTAGGTTGCTTTGATATGTTAAGACCAGTATGTGTGTTGACTAATATGAAATATTAAGTCTGCACGTAAGTACAAGTTAGAGAACTTATATATTAGACTGACCCATCTAAGAACACTACATGGATAATTATATGAGTGTCATGAGTGATTCTTAGTGATCATTAGTGATCATTATTATGATAGTCCTTTGACCTGAGATCGCCAAGATTCCTTATATGTGAGTTTTATATTTTGAGACTATTTTATATCACTTATAGTTGAGTGAAAGTAAGGGTAGTTATTAGATATATCACATATCATGCGAAGGGATTTGTATGATCAAAGATAGAATTCATCCCTTCTATATAATAAGAGTAACATCTGTGGGTTCCCTTGATTAAGTAAAGTTGAGAAAATGTATAGCCATGCTCAGATGAATTGATATGAGATATCAATTACATTTACTTTAATCAGCTTACTTAGGAATCAAGAAACCTCAAGATTGAGCTATACGGGAATGACATAATCCATGTCTCGTGCTCAATCTAGATGTTTAGGATAAAAGGACATAGATGATGATCACATGTAAAAGTTTAGTCGAATCACCGACTTTCTCATTACTTAGGTAACGATGATGTATTGCTAGAAACTGCTCATTATTTATAATCATTACCAATATAATGAGAGCTTGTAGGGTCGCAGACTTAGAGCTTAATGGATTTAAAATTAATGGACTAAATTGTTTGAGCTTAATATTTAGGAATTCTATATTATAATTATAAGGATCAATAGTAAGCTTATAATTATACATGGAACAAAGCCCAATTAGTTAGGATTTTTTATGCACATATTTAAATAAGCTTATTGGGTAATAATACAGGATTATTATTCACGCATCCCAAGTATAAAAAAAACCTAACATCTTTCCTTGACCATAACCCTTGAAGAAGCATAACTAGCACTACGAGGTAAAGGAGAAGAATTCCAACCAGTGTTTGCATGGACGTTCATTGGTGATCTGCTGGTTTATATGGATGCCTCAGAGTCTTCGGCAAAAAGGAAGTCGAAGAGGTTATTAATGAATGAGTTCTTGAGTCATCCTAAAAAGGTATTGAACGAATCCCTATCCTAATCTAACATTTTGGATGGATCCGTTGGCTGGGCTTAATTAATTTCGTTGCATTTGTTTGGCTCCCAATCCTAGTAGTTCTCGCACATCTTTCTTCATTCCATCCCATCAATGCACATTCCTTAAATCTTGATACATCTTTGTTACACAAGGATGCATTGTATAGGATGACTCATAGGCCTTTTCCTTTCTAAGAACTATGGGCACCTATAATCTATTTCTATTCTTTATCACTTCTTTTTCATTCATTATTAGGTTGGTCTCCTTTTCACTCATAGCTTTAGCTTTTAATTGCTCATATTGAGGGTTTTCTTTTTGAACTGCTTTGATTTGATCTATTATAGTAGAATGTACCATTTTACTATCCAAATCTGCACTTCTATTTCTTTTTAACTCTTTCCTTTTCCTTTTAGGAACTCTTTGGCTTAAGGCGTCAATAACTATATTAGCCTTACATTGATGATAGTGAATGAAGCAAAAACTCCATCCACTTTTTTTGTCTTATATTAAGTTCCTTTTACTAAAAAAAAATACTTAAGGCTCTTATAATCTGTGCAGATTTCACAAGTAACGCCATATAAATAGTGTCTCCATATTTTCAAAGCAAACACTATAGCTACTATTTCTAAGTTATAGGTGAGATAATTCATCTCATGTTTCTACAATTAGTGAGATGTGTAAGGTATCACTCTACCTTATTGCATTAACATGCATCCCAATCCCATTTTGGATGTATCAAAATACATTGTATATCTTTTTGCATTGTTAGGCGATGGCAATACTATAATAAAAGTTAGACATTCTTCCAATCTTTGAAAACTCTTATCGTAATTATCATTCCATACAAATTTAACTCCTTTACAGGTCAATTTAGTTATTGATGCAAATATTTTTAAGAAGTTTTTTACAAACCTTATATAATATTTAACGAGCCTAAGAAAACTACATATCTCTATTATTGAGGAAGGTCATGGCCATTTAAGCACAACTTTAACTTTTTGAATATTGACTTATACTTTCTTGTAGCTCTACATGGCCTAAGAAATGCACTTTGTTTATTTAGAACTTATAATTCAAAAATTTAGCGTATATGTCATGACCTAATTTCAATCGTCACTAACATGGATCTTGATACTACTTTTCGCAAGCCTTTATACTTTTCATTCTTTTTATCCAATGGAAAATTTCAAATTTACAAGGAAACTCAAAATTTTACTTTAATTTTTTATGAAAAAATAGACAAGGTCTTCCTTATTTTTAGATACTTCCAAGGGCTACACATCTTAAAATACAATACCTATATTTTTTTACTTAGATGTGATAGTATCATCAACACATACAAATACTATATAGTTTCAAATTTATATATAAATAAACAATTTAACACATCAATGTTCGAATAAATGAAAACTCTATCTTTAATTTTGATCCTAATCTAATTGTCAAAACTTTTTTGTAAGGCGGTCTCAAATCTCTAAGTTACATTAAGCTCATATATTCTTATTCCAACCTAAAATTATTGAAATAAAATAGAGTGAGTTATAAGAACTTAGTAAGTATATATCTTACCACTGTTTTGTAGGTAATCAATTATATAAACAATAATCATAGACTAATTATATACTAAATTAAAAAATATTAGCAAGACCATTTTCTTGGATCTTTGTAATATGTAAAACTTAGCCTTAGACTTGGTTTCATATCTTGTATTACAAAATATCATAATCTCAACCAATCACTCACTGCCCATTCCAGGTAGTCATCACATTCACAAATAGCCATTAAAGCTCAAATACAAATAAATCATCGCAATCACATTAAGTATTTGCAATCATGATAAATAGTGATATCCAACCATAGATAATTTCTAATATCACATCATATCACACAAATAACTATAGTAAACATACATATAGTCACTTTTTAATTTCTAGGGCAATACTATAATCTTTCTCAACTGTTCGTCAAGAATTTCCCATCCAGCTCTTAAGTCAATCTTATATATTTCACAATTATTTGCTGAGAATATCTCATTCGACTCTCATTATAGGCCCGTCACATCTTCGATCTCAGTGCCACTCATGATATAATTCACAATGCAACAAATTCAATAGAATTCAATTTTACAATCACAATTTAAATGCTAATTTCATTATAGAAATTTGCTCATCAACATAAGGCAAAAACCAAATATAATAGTATTTATATAACAACATTACCATGTTTTCCATGTATGGCTACAATTTTCATTCACATCTTAATATAATTCATACTATAATCCTCATCATATAAGTGACAAAGAGAACTCAATCATAAGCATTTGGTAAGTCTTTAATAACATCACTATGCTTCAACTGCATACTGTAATCTAATAGTATTCTCTTATACAACTAATTGTACTTATACCACAAACTTAAGTTTATGCATAAGTTTAGATATTTATAAATATATGAATATGAAATTCGTGCCATCAATAAGAAGAATGTAATGCTCAATTTTAAAATATTAAACTGTGGTAAGATATACACTCACTTTGTAATGTTGATCCACCCTTGAAAGTTCCAAAGCATCCATAATTATCTTTTCATATTTTTCTCTTATTATTACCATTTACACAGATAAATTACAATCATATAAACATTATTTATCTTTTTATGTCTTTAGCTTTCCATAAAGAACTAGAAAATCATTTTTATCAAGAACTTTCTCCTTAATAATATAATTATATTCTAAACATACTAATATAATACTTTTGATCATAAATCCTTATTTAATCAATAATATACCAAGCATCCAAATAATATTATAAAATAAGATTTTCTTGAATCTATTGGAATTTTTCAAAATATAAAAAAATATAATACCTTGCAATTACTTTAGGTAGAGTATTCTAATAATTTATATCATAAAATTATATACCTAAAAAAACTTCACTCAATATTTCAACTTATACAAGAATGGAACCTTCCAAATTACATTAAACTACTAGAGATCTTAAGATATACTATTTAAAAAATACTATTAGTAAGATAAATTTTCATTCTATAGCATAAAATATTAGTTTTTCTAACCTGTTATCATAATTCCCAAAATCAGTAGAAATCGATTTCTTTTCATCATACATGATCTACCATAAAATATCCTATTTACATTTTAATCACTTTATTATAATATTTTATAACATAAAAATTATATTTTTTTTCATATGTATCATCGTATGTATAAAAAATACCTAAATGGGTTTTTCTCGAATCAACTAGTAGATCCTTATAAATGTTAAAATGTTATGATACAAACTAGCTCACTATTATCCATGGAGGTTGGCGGTAACTCATTGGTGCCAAAAATTGTCAAGCTTTGCATAGAAAATGCTGCAAGCATTATCGAAGCCCTTCTTTTACCAATATTGCAAATTAGAACCCCACTCCACTGCGTCTCGAGGTTGCCGTAACTAGAAGGAAGCACGTCAAAAGTTAGAATGACAAGTGATGGTTGGGAACCATGTGTGGCTGATGAAGTTACTTTGAACTTGTTTAGTTATTGTTCACAGCTTCTCCATGTGGCTAGATAATGATGCTAGCAGAGGTAGCTACACATACAATGATAAATAAAAGAAAGGCAACAGTGGCAATGATCAAGAAAAATAAAGAGGGAAGAGAGAGAAAGAAATATGGTAGAATGTAAAAAGAGACCTATTGGTTTTAGTGATAGAAGAAAGAGAGAAACTTTCCGAAAATAGAAGAAAGAGAAAGAAAGATAAACTTAGGTGTTGTTAATAGCAAAACAAGCTGCCAAAATTTAAAAAAATGGAGGAGAGAGTCAATGAGAAAGGAGAAAGAAATACTATGAGCTATGAGTTTTTATCATGTGTTACTCATGTACAATTGTTTACTTTATACTTAAATGCTATGAGCTATAAGAAAATTGAGTGTTGTACATGGGAAAAAAAGCCACCAAAATTTTAAAAAACAGGGGAGAGATTCAGTGAGACAGGAGAGAGAAAATGCATTGAGTTGTGAGTTTTTGTCATGTGTTACTCATGTACATTGGTTACTTTATATCTAAAATCTCGACCCTTTAAAACTCTTAAATCCAATCTTAATTATTCATCTAATTAGAAATTCATTTCCATAAAACTAATTTCTATTTAAAATCTAAACTTAATTATTTTTATCTTCCCTCAATATATAAATATATTTGAAGGTACTAAAATAATTATTTAAGTTTTCCATAATTTTTAAAAATAATTTATCAATATAAATAATTAATTTCATAAATCCTTGTATTTACAATTATTAAAATTATTTCCAACTTGTAAGAAAATACTTATAAAAAAATATTTAAATAAACCTTAAATCAATAATGGCCATTTAAATAGACCTATTTCAAACTTTCACAATTCTCAAAATAATTTATTAAATATAATGATTTGTTTCATAAATCCTTACACTTATAATCACTAAAATATTTTCAACTTAAAGAAAAATTCCTTATAAAATTATTTTAACCTAAAATTAATAGTGGCTGTAAATAAATAAATAAATAAATTTCACATATTATCATAAATATCATTTTTAATATTCTAGAACCTTTAATATAGAAAATTAATTTAAAGCCACATATTAACTAAATAAATAAATAATTATTCACAAGTATCAAAATCTATAAAATTTTATAATTTAACTTGAAATATTATAGTATAACTTATGCTCATTTAACATTTGTAGTGTGATTCTTAGATGTTACTCATGCTCTTTTTCATTCTTGGAATATACTAAGATATCATCAATAATTTAAGAAAAGTTTAAAAATACTCTTCATTAAATCCATAAATGTTGTAGGAGCATTAATTAATCCAAATGATATAACCAAAAACCTATAATGGATATAGTGAGCTCAAAATACCATTTTCGGGATATCCTCCTTCCAAATTTTTAATTAATGGTAACTCGAGTGTAAGTCAATTTTTAAGAAATAATAAAAACCTTGCATTTGATCAAACAAGCTAGCTATCCTCGACAAGGGATACTTTTCTTAATGATGACTTTATTCAATTGCCAATAATCAATACACATTTATAATGTTATATCCTTTTTCTTTACAAATAGCACCAATACTCCCTATAGTGATACACTAGGTTATATAAAAACTTTATCTAACAAATCTTATAATTGAACCTTTAATTCCTTTAATTCTACTGACACCATTCGATAAGTTATTATAAAAATTAGGTCTATTTCAAGAATGGTTTCAATTGTATATTTAATTTTTTGATTTGGTGGTAATTTTGGTATATCTTTTGGAAAAACACTGGGAAATTCTTTTGCTATAGGGACTTCATCTATTCTTACTTTTTCTTTTCTAAACTCCTTTACTAAAACTATCTACAAAATATACATTTTGTTTACTAATTTTGAACTTTCATATGTAACATAAAAGTAGGCATTCCTTCCTTCTTTTCACCTTGAAAAAATTGAACTTCTCTCCCTTTCAGTCAATAAGTCACAGTCTTATGATAATAATTAATACAAGCATGATATTTCAATAACCAATCTATCCCTAGAATTATATCATAATCCATCATTTCTAACATGATTAAATCAATTAAAATTGAATGTTTATCTATTCATATCATACAACTATTAACAACATGAGTTGTGAGAATGACTTCTCCCGCTAGTGTATTCATTATAAAGGATTCTTCTAATTCATCTAACAATTTGAGAGCTTAATTGCTAAATTTTTAGACACCAATCAATGCATGGTACCATAATCAAATAACACTTTTACTAGAAAAATTTCAATTAGAATAATACCTGTCACCACCACATCAAAAGCTTAAGCCTTTTGGCATATTAATGCTTCCTATTCAACATTGTTGGCAATTTCACTAAAGTTATATTTTGAGTGGGTCACATACTGGGGGCTATAATGTTGCACTATTTCTAAGCAGTAGGGCACTCATAAGCTTGATACCTTATCTATCCATATCTAAAATAGGATTTACATTGCCTAAACTGATTAAGCTTATATTGAAGAGAACAAAGAGGTGTATTGGGTAGATTTAGGAATGAATAGGCCTTATTAGAAACATTAGGGCCAGTTTTAGATCTACTATTGAGAGTTCTTTTCTGGAATTTTCTTCAATCTTTAAATCTATTTCTTCTAGTTTGCTCATTTTCAGTTAGCACATTCTAAGTAGTTGCCACTTTCCTTGTGTCTCTACTACTTCCTCCTTGGAATTTTGTCTTTCTTTTTTCTTAAGATTGTTTCTCTACTTCATCTCTCCTTAGCATATACTTCTAATTTAATTGCTTGATCCAAGGCTTGTTTATATGTTATCCCATTAGAAACATGCACCCGATCATAAAAATAATCTCGAAGACCATATACAAATTGATTCACTCTTTAGGCTTTGCAGATTGGGACAATTGAGTAAATTATGCATCATATTAGGCTAGTGTCATGGACTCTTGAGTCAACTTTTCAAATTTATAGGCTTTTACTTCTCATATGCTTAATGGTAAAAATCTATTCATTAGCTTAACTTGAAACTGCCTCTAGGTAATTAGTCCATTGGCAATAATTATAGGTTTAATATTATGAACATAATAAAAATGAGCTACATCTTCTAATTGATATCCCACCAATTCTACTATAATATTTTCACTACACTTTAATATTTTATAGGTTCTTTCTATCTAGCCCACAAATTGATAGAGATCCACTATTGGATCTGTGCCATTATAACTTTAAAGGTTCAATTTTTGAAATCCATGCATCATTTGTATCCACTCTTTTAAAGGTAATAGCGGGATTTGTTACCTTAATTCTGATAGGGTTCGAGATAGAGCAAGAAGGTGCTAGTTTTAGGTTAAGATTCTTTTCAAAGTCTATTGTAGCATTATAGCCCATGCTATAGATTCAGGCTGCTCTCATTCTACTCCATGAGGGTTTTCTAGAGGTATATTAGTGGAAGGTTTCATGCTTTGACACTTTTGAATGTGCTCTAGTATGCCTCTAGGGCATTTTAACTTAAGTTTACTTTTTTTTGCCATAATTCTAGAATATAGCTTTAATTAGTAAGTATTATTTCTCTAAAAAAGGAAATAAGAAAAAAAAGCCTATTAGGGTTCATGGATCTACCATGATTGAAATTTATTCTTCCTAGAACCTTTCTTAGTTTCCATGGCTTAATTAGGCCTCTTTTTGATTTTTCTATACACTACAGCAAAAAAGACTTTTAGCGGTGACATTTGTCTTCGCTAAAAAGTTCTCGATCGTCGCAAAAGAAAAAGTCATCGTTAAAAATGTCGTCGACGTAGGTTCGTGCCTGAAGAGGTCATTAGCGATGACAAGTTGTCGTCGGTAAAAGTTAGGCCTTTTGCGACGACCTTGTCGTCGCAGAAAATAATTTCAAAATTCAAAAAAATTTGAAATTTGATTTTTAGCAACGACAATTGTCGTGACTATAGGTTAAAGTCGTCGCTGAAGATTCGGCTTTCAGCGATGACAAAGTCGTCGCTAAAGATCAGGCTTTCAGCGACGACAATAGTTGTCGCTGAAGATCAGGCTTTCAGCGATGACAATAGTCATCGCTGAAGATCTAACTTTCAGCGATGACAATAGTTGTCGTAGTAGATCTAACTTTCAGCGATGACAAAAAGTCGTCGCTGAAAGTTAGATCTTCAGCGACGACTTCTAACCTATAGCGACGATAATTGTCGCCGCTAAAAGTTTTTTAAATTTTTTTTAAAAATTTTAAAATCAAATTATCGTATATTTCAAATGATATATTCTTTATTTTAATTTACTTGACTCGTTTAATAATTTTTTTAAATTTAATTTAATATAAATTATACAATTATAATATATCAGTAGTATTATTAATAATGTCTAACAATTCGATCCAACATAAAAAATTAATACTCATAAAGCAATGGTAAAAATAATTTTTATATGAATAAACTAATATATATACATCATCTATGTAAATGTGCACATATAGAAAATATAAAGATACATAAACAAAATATACTATGGGGAAGTAGGGAGGTGCAAATATCACAGTGCACCGTGATCGTCATCGTCGTCGTCATCATCATCATCATCCTGACTACGAGGATGATAAAATGATGGTGGCGGCTGAGCGGTAGGTGCAGGTGCAAATCTACTCGCCCCAGGCGGTGTAGCAGCAGCAAATGGAAGCGGCGGTAGGACGATACCCTGTTGTCTAAGGATCGAGCTCATCTTAGTAAGATAAGTCCCAAGCTGTTGCTGCATCTGCTGCTATTGCTGCATCATCTCCTGCTGCTGTGTAATCTGCTGCTGCTGCTGATCAAGCTGATGCTGCTGCTCCTGAATCAATCGCTGGCTCTGCTCAACCTGCTCCCGACTCTAGTGTAACTGCTCTTGCAACTCACTGACCTGAGACACGGTCTGTGAGCTCGTCCCCGTGCTAGAAGTCCCCATCGAACGATAAGTCTGACCAGCAAGTACACGCCCAACAGCCTTCCTATACCCTCGACGAGTGCCAAGCACCTCATCGGCGATGGCAGCCTCATCTAACTGTACAGGAGTCGTAGGCAAGCTAGTGGATGATACACTAGACTATACATGCTGAGTCATGAGCTCAGTCATCCTCGCCTTAAATTATTAAAAAAAAGTAATAAGAAATCTATCTTAGAAGATATATTTGTAAAATTTTATTTAAAATATGAAATTAAAATAACTTACATGTTGCCCCTGAGGGATCGGATGCACCCACTCCCCTGACCTGTATGTGTGTCGGTCCCTGAAGTTATCGGGCACCGACTGCAGCTCACCAGTATCTCTGTTTCTCTGTTCAATTTTTGTAACAGAAAAAAAGGATGAAGGGTAGTAATGCTATTTAACAAATGGATATATTTAAAAAAGATACCAAAAAATTAAATTACCTTATCAAATCGATGTGCAGCAATAGACTTTGACCCATGCCGGTCATTCACGACCTTCTGTGCTCTATTATTTGTATTTCTTGCAGACAACTCCTGCAAATTAAGAGGAAAAAGTTAAATTTTAATGTTCATAATTTACTAATTATGAAATACTGACATAATATAATAAAATATCATACTTACCCTGTACTCGTCACTATCAAAGAAGTCCACACACCTCTGCCATGTTTACGGTGAGACAGATCGAGGCACACAACGTCGAGCTCGATCCAAGTCATACTCCTGGTATCAATCACCTCCATGCTCTAAGAAATACTTATTCAACCTGTACTTCCAATCTCTGTACAGGTCGGCAGCAGTCCGCATCAAACCAAAAGTGCTCTATCCCGATCACCCTCGGAGATGCCCTAGAACTCGAAATGAGACTGCATTAAAAGACATTTAATAAATTTATAAGTCATATATTTAGAAATTTCAATCTCAAAGACATTAATTCAAAAGGAAATGGATACTTACGCAAACCTCCTGCACAACTCTATCTCGAATCTCCTGAGGTACAGCCCGCCATGACTTATAATAGGGTGGCACGTGGGCGCGGATCATGCTGCCAATATCACGAGGGAGATGACTGGCATTCTCACCAACCGTATGCCATGTACCAGTCGTATCAAACTGTACAAGCACCAGTTTGCCTCCACCCCTGCCTATCTTCTTGTGCAGTCTTAGGGACCTATTTGGTCTCCTCTTCTTAACAGGTGTTACTTCATTTAATAAAGAAAAATATTAACAAAATAAACATAATATTTAATCAAGCTTAGGTATGCACAATTAATAACAAATACCTGAGCCCTCACACTGAGATGGAATACGGGTGGGTCGCCTCCAGCGTCACCTCTGCGGTATTGTGCTTCGACATCCGCCATAACTAAAATAATACACATCATATAAATAATTAAAAAGAACTCAATGTCCAGTTGAAGGATGAAATGGTTCAATCTCTTACAATCACATTTATTATTTTAATAATCATGCTTACACAATTATGAGTTGTAGTTTGAATATGTTATTTTTTTCCTAGTCAGAATCAGTGTCGGTGAACCTAACAGACTGATGGTCATCGAATTCTCCTTCATTATCAAATTGTGTGGGCTCCTCATCCATATAATCATCAATTGTTTCGTCTTCAAGGCTCTCGTCATCATCGATGAAGGTGTCTTCTCCATGAGCACCAGGTCCAACATTCCTGTGCGTTGGAATGATTGAAGGACTATTTCTTTCATTACTTAGATGTACTAGATCGAAATCTCCCAGATCAACTGTGAGGTTGAAGCTGGACGAGTTACTATCCTGCAGAAATAACAGGTCTTGTGCATTATCTCCATCACTGGGTAGATCCCATATATCGCGATGCACCATATTATGGACGACCCTCCAATTTGGTCCATTAAGGAGATCCTCAGTGTAAAACACTTGTTTTGCTTGAGTAGCAAGTATGTAAGGATCATCCTTGTACCATTGTCCGTTGATGGAGATACTTGTGATATTCTTGTCAGTATAAAGTTTCTTCTTTGTAGGATCAGTGTCATACCACTTGCATTTAAATAAAGTCACATTGTACTTATTTAAATAAGTTAACTCAATTATTTCTTCCAGTACACCATAAAACATGTTACCATCAATCCCCGGAACAGAAATGCCACTATTTTGCATTTTATGCTTCTCATCCCGAGCTTTGGCTACAAAGCATACTCCATTCATAATACACGTAGAGTATACCATGTTAGTGAAACTGGGACCGGATGCTAATGATAGTAACTCATCAGTGGCCTCTAGGGAACCGTTCCTATGTAAATAGTACATCTACAAAAGTAACAATTATTCCAAAAATTAAATTAAAATATCAACAAGAGAAATGAACAATATTTAAAATATCCATTCAATGGATTTGGGAAGAAAAAAATCCTTACCTTCAAGTAAAACCACGAGGGGAATTTGGTTCTTTATAAGTTATCAATATCTTCAGCACCACTTCGTTCGAGTTCCAATCGATGCTCACTGTAGAACATAACAACCTTAGTCTATTATAATCACAAAAGGGAGAAGAATACAACTGAAGTTTAAGATACTCACTGGAGATATTTTTCAATCTCAGTACAATTATTCAAGATGTACCATACTGCAATATCCCGATCCTTCCTATCGAAATGAGAAATAATCTTCTTCCCTATCGGTCGACATTAGGACTGGAACACCGACAATGTCCTTCTTGTTTGACTAGGTGTTACATCTTGATTTCTATCAGAGCGGTTGAATCTAGTTTCCACTCCTTCCAAATACATGGAGAAAAACGTTAATGCCTCATCAACAATATATCCTTCTGCAATTGAACCCTCCGGTCGAGCACAATTTCGAACGTAATCCTTTAACTTTTTTATATACCTCTCATATGGGTACATCCACCGAAAATGAACGGGTCCTCCTTCCAATGCTTTGTCTGGCAGAAGCATCACCAAGTGAACCATTATGTCAAAAAATGCTGGGGGTATATCCTCTCAAGCTTGCACAAAATTATAATAATGTCTTGTTTGGCTTGCAGAATATCCTCCTTGTTGAGAGTTCTAGCACATATTTGACTAAAGAAATTGCATAACTCGATAAGTGGATATGATAATTCCTTTGGCAAAAAAGCCCGGACACCTGGTCCTAACAGTCTTTGCATAATAACATGACAATCATGTGATTTCAACCCCTTTAACTTTAGGTCACGATCTGTGACATTCTTACTAAGACTCCCAGCAAAGCCATCTGGAAATTTCACATTCTTTATATACTGGCAAAATCGTTTCCGCTCTTCTTGGTTAAGCGTATATCCAACATGTGGCTTGAAAAGTTGACCCCTCTGCTCATACAGATGCAAGTTAGGCCTTATCTTCATGTCTACCAAATCTCATCTTGCATTGTCTGTATCCTTTGTTTTGTGCTCAATCTCCAATAATGTACCCAAGATGCTATCACATACATTTTTCTCGACATGCATGACATCAATGTTATGCCTTAAGTTCATTGTTGGCCAATAAGGAAGATTAAAAAATATACTTCTCTTGCTCCAATTAAGTTTGTCGGCACCTCTCTTTCGCTTTACACCACCAAATTCAACATGTTTTCCTGGAAGTCTCTGTGGCACTTTGGCCAACTGTTCCATGATAACATTATCGGTAAAAGGTCGAGGAAGGGGTCTCCTCTCCGACCTTCCATTTAATTCCTTCCTATTTCTCCATGTGTGACTTCTTGGAAGCCAACGATGATGACCAACGTAAGCTATTTTTCCTCTAACTCGAATCGACGGAGTATCCAAATTACATGTAGGACATGCTTTGTATCCTTGCCCGCTCCACCCGGATAAACTACTTTGAGCAAGAAAATCATTAATAGTCCAGAGCAATGCTGCCCGCATATTGAACACCATATTTGTATTTGCATCTCGAGTTTCAACTCCTCTCTCCCAGAGATCCCTCAACTCTTCTACGACCGGCTGTAAGAACACATCGATATCTTTACCTGGCGATTGCGGCCCTGGGATTAATAAGGTCAACATGAAAAAAGATTGGTTCATGCATATCTATGGTGGCAAGTTGTAAGTAGTCATAACCACTGGCCACATGCTATAAGATAGGTTCCTATCACCAAAAGGATTAAATCCATCTGCACTTAAACCCAACCTGACATTTCGTGGGTCAGCAGAGAAATTAGGATACCTTTTATCGAACTCCTGTCAAGCTTTTCCATCCACGGGATGTCGCATAACCTCCTCTTCTTTTGATTTTCCAGTGTGATGCCATATCATATTTTTTGTAGTATGTCTCGACCGATACAGATGCTGTAGTCGAGGAGTTAAAGGAAAATATCGAACCACTTTTTGGGGCACCTTCTTTCCTTTTGTAGTTTTATTTACCCATCGACTCTCCCCACAAATTGGACAATTATCTTTAGACGCATGATCTTTCCAAAAAAGTGCGCAATCATGTTTGCATACATGGATTGATTCATACCCTAACCCCAACTTGTTAAGCCATTTCCTTGCACCATAGTACGATTCAGGCAATTTATTATCGTTTGGAAGTGCCTCTTTTAATAATCGAAGAAGAGCATCAAATGACTTGTTTGTCCACTTATGTAGAACCTTCAAATGCATAAGTTTCATTAAGAAGTTCAATGCTAAAAATGCTGTGCAACCTGGATACAACTCTGTTTCTACTTGTTCGAACAGGTTATCACAGTTACTATATTTTGTTCCAATATCTTCGTCAGCTGCATTCTCACCCCTGTACTCGTCATTGTGAAAATCAACTTCAGTTGCCTCAGGGCTAATGAAATCATGTATAATATCTGCCAACTCATCTCTATTGCTAGGAGATATCTCACTAGTTCCTCTGGAAGTCGAAACATCTGCTTCACCATGGTGTACCCAATTTATGTATAATGGATGAAATTCATTATCTATAATATACGCCTCCAATGTTAGTAATGTCTGGAATATTAAATTCACACACTTTTTGCATGGACATCTTACCATACCCCTTTCATCGGCAAAGTTTTTGGCTCTTTGAACAAATCTTACTGCACCATTCCAATACTCATCCGACAATCGATTTGGTAGATGTATCCAACTTTTATCGACAGACATTGTATCACTGAACAGGAAGGAAATTGCTTTAGGTGAAATAAAGTATGTTGATTAACATTTGACAATCACCCTAAATGCACCGTATCACTCCAATTTTGAAGGGTAGGATCCTATCCCATTCGAGATATTTCTATAGTTATTATTTTTTCAATTTATCCACGCTCATTGATTGACTCGTGCAGAAAATTCGGTAGCATTTCCCTATGGTTCTCTAAGTGCCTAAACTATACACTTGTATAGTTTATACCCGGAGAACAGTTAGGATGCTAAGATATTTCCACAATATCAAACAAGAGCCCGATAAATTGTTAATAATAACTACATGATAATATCCCAAACTGTCCAACTTTTCAGGACAATTCAAGGGTTAACTGATGTTCAGAAAACAATCAACCCTTGAACGGGTCTAAGCTTAAATGTAAATGTAGTTCTAATTTAAATTATTGTAAAAATATATTTACAATAATTAAAATTTTACAATAATTTAAATTAACGATACAACAATTTATAAGTATCGTTGTTTAAGTGTCAGTATTGTTATTTACGTAACCTACTTTACTATATTGATGAGGTACACAATTCAGCTTCTTTATAGAGATGTCTATACTATGAATACGGACTTCCTAGTTGTAAATTTAAGTAAGTTTGGTTTTATAAGGTGTATATTATTTATGAGATGCACAGTGTCAGCTTCTTTATTTAAGTAAATGTAGTTTTATCCAAGAGGGGTGTGATTTTCAGGTGAACTTCCTAGTGTTTTAAAATTTTTTCTTTTTATGAGATGTAAAAATCATAACTTGAATTATTAGGGTTTCATTTTTATGTAGTCTCAAGTTTAATTGAATTTTCCTTAGTATGTGGGGTAAATAATAGAATTTGAAATGTTAAGTTTCAATCTCAATTAAAAAAATAGACTATATTACTGTAATCTCTTACTGAACCTAAGATAGATTTATATATTTATTATAATTATCTATCTTACATTATTTCATTGAATCTAATAAGTTTGAAGTTTCCTAAATTGCATCACAAATTTTAGATTTTGTGAATGGACTTCCTAGTTGTAAATTTAAGTAAGTTTAGTTTTATAAGGTGTATATTATTTATGAGATGCACAGTGTCAGCTTTTTTATTTAAGTAAATGTAGTTTTATCCAAGAGGGGTGTGATTTTCATGCGAATTTCCTAGTGTTTTGAAATTTTTTATGTTTATGAGATGTAGATATCATAATTTGAATTGTTAGGGTTTCATTTTTATGTAGTCTCTAGTTTAATTGAATTTTTCTTAGTATGTGGGGTAAATAATAGAATTTGAATTGTTAAGTTTCAATCTCAATTAAAAAATAGACTACATTATTGTAATCTCTTACTTTCTAAGATAGATTTATATATTTATTATAATTATCTATCTTAAATTATTTTATTGAATCTAATAAGTTTGAAGTTTCCTAAATTGCATCATAAATTTTAGATTTTGTGAATAAAATATCATAACTATTTTATCTTACATTAGTCTAAATGAATAATCTACACATATATTGTATACTTCAAAATTATAAATTGAGGGATGCATAATAATAATCAAATTTATATTTATAAAATTAATGCTAAGTTAAATTTACATAAATAAATTTAAAATTTACAACATACAAAATTAAATAATATAAAATTTCGTATTAAATTAAACACACTATCAATTCTATTAATTCAAATTAAACATACTATCAATTCTATTAATTCATTACAAACTATTTGAGTAAATTAAATATATTAGTACACAAAAAAAATTATAATTTTCTATTTACATACCTCAATGGTAAAAATCTACTAATCAACTCTGAATACTCCCTGCAAACTAAGTCAAGTGCTAATAATAACTAAAAAATTAAAAAATGCAACATACAAAATTAATACATATTAACACATATAAAAAAATAAATATACTAAAATTAAAAAAAACTAAAATAGAGAGAAAGTTCAGAAACTTACCTCAGGTCCAGAAACTTTAAATGCGCAAATGAGGGGGGAGGAGGCGTGCCGCGAATAAATAGCCTCCGACTTTCAGCAACGATAGAAAAAATTTGGTCGTCGCTGAAAGTCCAGCCTTCACCGACGACAATGTCATCGCAAAAGGCTTCCCTCGAATTTCGTACAAAGCTTTTAGCGATGACACTGTCGTCGCTGATGCACCAACCTTCAGCGACGACATAGTCGTCGCTGAAAATCAACACTTTCAGCGACGACTTTGTTGTCGCTGATAGGTAAAAATTTTTGCCGTAAATTTTTAAGGCTTCAGCAACGACTAAGTTGTCGTTGATGGTTCGCCCTTCAGCGATGACACTATCGTCGCTGAAAGCCTTATATTTTCAGCGACGACATTGTCGTCATTGAAAGCCAATTTCTTCCCGCCGAAAGCTAGACTTTGCCGCTGAAATTTTTTAGGCTTTTAGCGATGACTTTTGTCGTCGCTAAAAGCCTAAATCTTCCCGCCCACATTCTCGTTTCCCTCTAAAAACTTTTGCCTTTTTTACCGACGACTTTGTCGTCGGAAATACTTTTAGCGACGACCGAAATTTTGTCGCCGCTAAAAGTGTCGTCGTTATTGCTGCTTTTTGTTGTAGTGATAAAAGGTTATCTAGGACCATACTTTGATACCAATTCTATTATGACTTGATTCTTGGATACCAAGACTAGTGTAAAGACACCTAACTAGTATTAATATACTAACCAAATATCCTTACAAGCCTTTAAGATACTTTTAACTCATTTACTTTCTTAACTCTACTAAAAGTATAAATAAGCATTTACAAAAAATAATACTACTTACACGTGCATAAGGAAGTTAAAAACATAATTTACATATACTAAAAGATATTTATATAAGAGTGCAATTTTTTTGAAAACATAAACTTGTACACGAATACTATTAGAGAGTAAAACCCCTAACCAGGACCAATCTATTTCCATTCAATGTCTTTCTCAGGATCTAATTCCATGGATGAGGAAGAAAGAGAAGTTTGCATATTAACCATGCTAGAATTACTAGCTATGACATGAAAATTTAGTTAAACAAGATTGACTAGGAAAGGGTTAAGCTTAGAATTTATCTTTCTAAGCTTTACAATGTAATCTACTTAATAACCCATTATAGACATTTAGATTTTACAGTAAAATATTATCTGGAAGGTTCCTTATGGTGAAAGAAAGGTTTTTGTATAAGTGTTAGCCATTCTCATGAGATCCATATTTTGTATTCATAAATAAACTACAATAGAAAAAGTGTAAGTATTGAAATACTCAATGAATGACTACTCTTCTCCTTTTTCTAAAAAGTTTTCACCAAAAAAGATCAAATATATAGCAGTATATGATAATCAAATAAAGCTCTTATGTACTTATTGTAGCCCTTATATATAATACTTATAAGGTTTGTTAAAAAGAATGGTTGTAGTTAGTGTATAGGTTTCACTTTATATTTTTGAATTAGCCTTATCCTCTTCCACTCTAAGCATAAACGTACCAACCTTATTCCTTTAACCTTTACCATGCCTCTTTTTCTAAGTGAAGTATGCATATATCCCTCCATAAATCATATTCATGATGACTAATGATAAGATATCATAAGAATTAATTATTCATTTCATTGGATATGGTAAAAATACCAACTATGCCATAAGAATTTTGTTAACAAAATTTGCCATTCCTATATATTTAACTTTCATCATCACATGTCACTATGTTTAAGGTTGATCTACAACCTTTCCATTTAAAGTAGTGAGAACACTTATCTCTCTTGAATGACTATTTATTATAGCTCAAGAATCATTAAGTATATCATAAACTTTAATTCCTTGCAATATTTCTCAACAAAGAATATCAAATATTTAGCTTGCTGGGTAGTATGAATGCTACTATAGTTTGGTGTCCTTGATGCTTCTAAATTAATTCAAATTTTTATCAAAATTATATCTAATGCTTCTAACATATTGTTATTCTTCAAACATTATTTATTTTATAACTTTCTCATTCACGGGTACTATTTACATAATACCAAAAACATAAATTTCAAAATAAGGTAGCACATGAGTAATTGCAATGAAAGCCCCTTTTTGACATTCAAATCACTTATAACCATCATCAAATTTTTATACAATATCCTCTAACATATCAAATAATGGAAAACTTAAATTATTTCATAAAAATATCACATTAGTACTATTCATATAGAACCAAATACACAAGGTTGCCAAAAATTGTGCAGTTTTAGAGCTATTGTAATAAATGAGCTTTCTTAGCATCCAAATTAGTTTCAACTGGTACCAAATTTTTATACAACCTTACTAACATGTTAATAGTCAAACAACATTAATTGATTTAAATATTTTCAATAAAATTATTTCACAATAGTACCAAATTTTAGAATATAGAACCCAGAATTCTATTCCAATTTCTAGTAAATAAGGTCTATAAAAATTCACTTTTCATATCTTTAAAATTTTCCAAAAATTTACAATTCTTTCCACACCTATGTTACATTTATCTGAATATTATTTGTAATACTAGAATACTAAAATTGAAATTTTAGCAATTCCTAACCCTTGATTCTAAAAAGTACCAAAAAACACATTATTATCCTCCCTTGAAAGTTTTGTTTCCAAACTTAACCTTATTATCATCTCTTAAGGAAACTTAATGGATCCTCTCCTACCAATCTTGGCACTAAAATACCAATATCATATTATATTGTCATATTATCATATCATCATATCAACATTTATATAATGCCAAAACTAAATCATATAGTACCATAAATCAACTTAACATCTATAATAGCATACATCATTATATTTTTCACCTTTCATGAGAAAACTCAAAGGAACAAGAGATAGTTATCACTTATCTCAAATTTTTTATTATCTATCCTTTCAAAAGACCTTTTAAAGGCACAACTTCAATAAAATAAACTAAGTTTTAGGAGCCTTGAAAAGAAAATTTCTATAAAAACTTGAAGAATATGAGAGGAAACCTAGATTATCTTACAAGAAACTTAATAAAATCACTTGGAAAACTTCTTGAAATTTGTTAGAAGCTTGAAAATCCAACTTGAAAACTCTAGGAGTGTCATGGTTTTGGGTTGAAGAACTAACATAAATTTTTATTGAAATGATCCTAAATACTTTAAATAGAACCTTAATCAAAAGCTTCTTTCATAAGCTGCTTCTTTTTATATTTTTTAGTAAAAATTTAGTGACAAATTAGTATATGGTGCATGGCATTTTAGGGCTGGAAATTATAAGTTAGTTTTCTTATAACCATTTAAATTTGGTTAAATATATTGTCTAGAAACAAATACTAACAAATGCCCCTAACTTTTTACTTATTCACCTAGTTATCATTTGCTTCTTCCATAAGCTTAACCTTTGCTTGGCTCTCTCTATTTTTTTCATTGTCTTCTATGGTTAGAATTAGGGCTAAAAATTTAAGCAAAGTCACTGCAAATGAACCAAGTTAATTTATTTCAATTTTGGGCTTAATCTTTAGGTTTTTAGTCTTTCTAGGCCTTAATTTTCTATTAGGCCTTTATACAATTTTCTCAAAGTTAGTGTTAGATTTTTAGTTAGATTTTGACCCATACTAATGCCTAATATATTTTCTATACAAATTCTAATTAGACATATATCCAAACTATCTTTATAATTCACTTGAATTTCACTCAATTACCTTACTAGTTCTCTATTTAGGGTATTTTCTAGTCAAAATTCCTTCTTAAGCTTTCTTGCTTTGTTTGGAGTATTATAAAAGTATAAATGTTTGCCTAGAATCATAACAAGCACTCTTCACATTACTAATTTTTGTAAACACATTTAATTTTTCTCTTTCTTATTTTGACTTTTCACTTTTCATAATTTTCCTCTTTTTTTTTTCACTCAAACTCTCTTTTTGTGATTCTTACCTTTTTTCTTTTCTTTCTCCACTATATTTTTCTCTTTCTTTTCTTCTTCTATTTTCTTTTGCATTTTCAAATTTTCTTCATGTACTTATTATAGGGTCAAGGGATTAAGAGTTATATTTCTCCCATTCATCATAAAACTATATCTATTTGTTTTTCCATTATAGATCACATACCTAGCAAATTATCGTGGCCTTCCTAGTAATAAATGATAGGCATGCATAAGTACAACATCACACAACACTTCATCTTTATACATACTAATGGAAAATGATATTAATGCTTCTTTAGTCACCCTAACTTTTCCATTATCATTTAACCATTGTAATGTATAAGTAGTAAGGTGTTTCAAAATAGGCAAGTTTAATTTTTCTACCAAAATGTTACCAGTAATATTAGCACAACTACCACCATCAATCACTACACTGTAAACCTTTCCTTTGATGCGGCATTTTGTATGGAAGATATTTTTTCTTTACTCTTCATTTTCGTTCTTAGCTTGTGTATTAAGGCTCTTTTAACCATTAAGGCTTTACTATTAACATTATCTTCAACTGCTCTATCCTCTTCTATGGGAGGCAAGGATTCTTTGTCCTTAAATTCCCTTGCGAACTCTTTCTTCATGCACCATCATCATCATTGTTTTGTTAGGATATTTACTAGCATAATGACCATGACCTAAACATTTAAAGCATTTAACTTTAGGATGTTTTATATGCTCTTCAACCTTACCTTTATCTTTAAAATCTTCTCTTTTAGGCTTTAATGAGGATTTCACCTTAATTTCATTTTCTTCCTTCTTCTTAACTTTCTTCTTCCAAAGCATCCGTAAAGAATTAAGATTGTGACTATATCTAGAAGAAACTTTCCTTGTAAGTTACCTTTCTACCTTCATAATCATGTGTACCATATCCTTTAACTCTACATAATATTATAGTTCCATCATATTAGCAATATCCCTATTTAATTCATGAAGAAACCTTGCAATAGTAGCTTTATGGTCTTCCTCCATATCAGCTTTAATCATAAAAATTTTCATTTCTTTATGGTAGTTTTCAACACTTGTAGACCCTTGAGTAAGGATTTGCAATTTTTGCTACAAACTCTTTATTATAATTACTAAGGATGAATCTCTTCCTCATGATAACTTTTAATTCTTTCTAAGTTTTAATAGGCCTTTCATAATTTCTCCTTCTTTTTAAAATAAGTTGATCCCACCAAATGATGGCATAATTGGAGAATTCAATAATGATAAGCTTCACTTTCTTTTCTTCAAATTAATCACGTCAATTAAAGATCAGCTCCATCTCCTTTTTCCATTCTAAATAAGATTTTAGATTATTTTTCCTTGAAATGATGGAACTTTCATTTTGCTGTTATCAAGCTTAAAATCCACCTAACCTCTTCTTTGTCTATCATATCATCTTCTCACACCCTTCCTTTCACCTCTTCTTCTTTCACTTTTTTCAAATTCATATGATCACTTACACCGTTTCACCATTACTTTCTACTTGTTCTTCTTCAATATATTTATCATTTCTTCTTCTTTCTCTCCTTTTTCTCCTATCATGTATACCATGTTGGTTTCTATATGATTGTTCATCTCTAACTCTTTTAAATCCATTTTCAACTACACTAATTCTCATAGTCATCCCTTCAAGTTGTTATTGTACAATTTTTAATGTGGATATTATATCATTATTTATGCTACCTCCTAACATATTTTTCTTTTAAAAGAAAATACATGTAAGAAAAGGTTAGGTAAAAAAGAGAGGACCTTACCAATGACACACTTTTATTTGATTTTAAAGATACTTACATTCGTGTTTATACTTTAAGTTAAGATTTTTACCTTTAAATGTTCCCACAATCTCTCACCTTTTACCATTGCTTAATTTTACTTTTTGTTGCTCTTTAAGAACTTAAGAAGACATAACCAATAAAATTCAACAATTATGGCAATTAATATTATTAACCAATCTTAAAAAAAGGAACAATTAAAGACACTTCAAAACTCAATAAATTAGAATTTCAAAGAAAATAGGACTAATTGGGACTCAAGAAAAATATTAAAAGAAAAGAAGTGTAAGACTCAAATTCCAAAGACTAGGAATGAAATTTTAATAAAAGAAAGTAAATAAGAACCATGGAATGGAATTGATGAATTTATATAAGCATTTAAAATTAATCAAAAAATTTTCAACAATCACATTTTTCCTTCTTTTCTTCTTTCTTTCTTTCTTTAATTCTTTTCCCTTTTTTTAGCTATCACACTTCTTTTATTTCTTCTATTTTTTCCACTTTTCTTGTAATTTTTTCAAAACAAGTCAACACTACTTTATTTCTTTCAAACTACTACTTTCACCACACTTTAGTGTTATTTTTCTTAGTTTTTTTTTGTTTTAGATACTATTTAGAATGCCCTACTATTCAACACACAAAACTCATACTCATAAAATAGCACAATAACACCTTGTAAAATTTTGGAACTAATGGTATAGCAAGCATTTAAAGGAAATAGCACTTTGAACTTAAAATTGGTAGTGCCAACTTAACAAGATAACACATCACTAAAATTTTGAACCATGAATTGCAAAATTCTTTTTTTTTCTAAATGGACCAAAATTGGACTAGCAAAGAATGAGAAACAAGAAACAGGATTTAAGGTAGCCATAATTTGAATAAAGTGAAAATTGAACAAAAGATAGACATGAAATTTAAATATTAAAGACGCAATGATTCATAATCAAAGGAAATGAAATGACTACAATGTGAAACAAAACATGAAATAAGATGCTACAATTTGGACAAGAATAATAAACATAATTAACATAGCTACGTTGAATTAATGATAGGACAATAAGCAAATAACAAAGATGCAATTACAAAATTGTACAACAAATTAAATGAAGACTAACAGACATTAAACAAATGCACCAATTGAAATTGTAAACAAAACAAAGTGGACTGACTAGACAAACCTCAATTGTAGATAGAATACCACTGACTTAATTAAGAAATAATTTAAGATGGCATCAAAATTGGAATTAGATAAGACTTGAAGCAAAATGTATTTAAGATGCAACACAATCAAAAATTGAAGATAACAATTGACATAGAACAAAACAAAATTAGACAAAATAGAAATGAAACAAATTACAATAGAAATTAAACAAAAAATAAACCTCAAGATGAGGAAGCAAGCTTTGATTACCAAATGAAGAGAATTTGTGAAGGATGATCCTAAAATTTAGGAAATCAATAAATAAAAAGATATTCATATCACACTCCAGAGCATGATATTCATACCACATTCTAGAATAAGAAGAAGAATGAGAGTGATAAGTGGTGAATTGGACACCATAACTAATGAATCCTTTGATAAGTCATAAATTTTTTTTAGAATCCTAGAGAAAATGCTCACAAAAGAGACTCAATTTAATTATGAAAACTTAAATCTAAATTGTTTATAAAGAATAAGCTTCCTTAAATAACTTTAAAGAAAATCTAGAATAATTAGGGCTTAAGTAAACTTTACTTAAGTTCAATGCAAATTCAAATAGACTTACTTAAGCTTAAAACAAGCATATTATTTAAGTCCAAAGCAAATAATAGTAAACTTTCTTAAGCTTAAAGCAAACATACCAGTACACCTAACTTAAAGTAATAAAATAGGTAACTAATGGAGTACCAAAATGCTAACTTATTAAAAAGTTTAAATGTCTTTAAACATAACAAAAGTACAAATAAAAGCCTCAAAATCCTAAAATAGATATGCATATCATACACTTGTTGAGTCCTTCCACATTTTCCTCCTTGTACTTACAAGCTTTTTGAATTAACTAATGAAGCTCATTCTTAAACTTTTTAACTTTATTCTTAATGATTGGCTATCCTGAATGTATAAATGTTCTTCTAATATCTTGGTAATTACATCAAGAATTATTAAATGCTTGATTTGTTAAAGAAAAATAAATTTTTTTACTTGTTAGAATAATATGCGATGCATAGGATTGAAACTACATGGAAATAGAAGTTGACCATGGAGAATCCAAGTTGTACATTTCTAGTTTTGTTGCAAAAAACTATATGATAACTATCAATCCTAGATTAATATATTGATTGATGAATCACATACAATTACATTTAATTATTAGTTTAAAGTTATGTTTAGTCAATAATAAGAATTATGTGAAAAACACTACTCTATTGGTTTCATAATGAAATAATAAAATTAGTGTACAAATGTTGATAAGAGATATTCTACAGCTAGTACATGTGCTAATGTGTTTATATGTGAGGATATTTATGAATGAAGCTCCATGTTAAAGAGCTCTTGAAAGTGATATAATAAATCCGAATGAAAGTACCGATAATGCTTGTGGTTACTTGAAAAGTGACGAGGTAAATTAGTGAATTTCTCTTATTAGATTATTTTTATATTATTATTATAGCTAAGGTTGGCATTTTGACCTTACCTTATTTTGTAAAATGGGCTAGTGAGAACCTCATGTGAAATTATGGTTATATATTGAATATAGACTTTTATGTCATATCTAATATTATTGGCTTAATGTTATGTGTGACATTTGACATATTTATGTAATATAAGGCCTTATCAAGAGTTTTGGGATTTAACTTGGCAACTTGAATTCCAAGTCACACAGAAGATCAAATAGGATAAGGTTGACCCTAAAAGGACAAAGTTAGGATATGTGTGGGATAAGATTAGCTTGAAGTAACAAAAAGAAATATTTTATACCTCCAAGTCATTTAATAGTTGTTCAAATGTTTGTATTGTGGTTACAACTAAATTATATTCTATTTAAGAATTATTAATCTAGTATACAAAATGGCTTAATAAGAAATATTTTTTAGTAAGAAAATTAATATTTGGCATATATCTTTTATATAAATGTTATTTGAATTAAGATTAAGTAAAAAATTTGTGTGATGGCTATCTTACTATGTAATTTTATTGCTCACTCTACTCGTGGATATATCTTACAGATACTATACCTAATGCTATCGATTGAGTTACAAACATTTGTGGAGTGTGCATACATTATGATACATACTAGCAAAAGTGCCATTTGCCCCCTATTAAGGACCATAAGTTAGACTTAAGTTTTGTACTCTAATTCATTAGTGAACAACTAGGTTGTTAGTTGTCATTTTTTTTTCTTTTTAGTTCATTGGTATTATATATATTTGCACTGACTTGTTGTAGTATTATTACAATCATTTTGATACAAAGGTAACGTAAAACCTTAACACTTTATTTGTATAAAATATGCATATGTTTAATTTTATTAATATATAATTTATATTATTATATTTTTCATCTATTTTCTCTCATATATTTTTTTATTTAAAGGTTGTTACAAATAATAATAAAGGACTTTATGGTAATTTTTAAGGAAACACAAGAAAAAGAGTTTTTCTCAACATTAAATGTAAACCTATATCTTTTTCAAGTGTTTTTATAAATATTTCTAAGGTATTTTTCTAAGTATTATTCAATGGTTTTGAATTTAGATTATTTCTAATATGTTTTTTAAGAAAAGAAACTAATTTTTGAACTTGATGTTATCTTTATGGTATTTTTAAATAAAGTAGGATCTTTTTATTTTTTTTAGTTTTATAAACTTGATTCTATTCTATTGTGTTAGTTTCATGACTTAAACAATAGAAATATATATATATATTACTTAGCTTTTAGAAAGTTTATCTTTTAAAATATCTTTCTGATTTCTTGAGGGATTTTCAAGAAAATAACTTTCAGACAATTTTTACAAATCGATTTCTATTTTTTATTTTTGATAAAATAATTTTTTGAAATAGTTTTTGCACAGACTATCCATTTGAGAATCTACTAAAAGTAATGACCTTCAAATAGATAAAAAATTTCCCTTAAAATCATTTCATTAAAAGTTTATTTTCTAAGGTCATTATGTTTCATCTATTTCTAAATCAAAAAGGAAATTTCTTTTATTTGACTTGAATTGTAACTCTCAAAATATTTTGACATGTCTAATATTTTGAAATGCATTTAAAAGATTGAACCTTATCAATAGTGAAAATTTATCTTCTAATTGTTTCTGCATCATGCGTATTTTAGAAAATAATAAAATTTTCAAATCTTAGTTGATTTAAAAAGGTTTGTAAAGATATCCAATTAATATTTTTACATTAATCACGATGGTCCAAAACTGAATAGTGACATAATGAAAGACACAAATCTTTTGATAGATATTAAAAGTCACTTAAACCAAAGGTTTTCGACCCAAAAAAGAAAAGGACCATATTGTTGTAATATAATGTATGTATCACATTTTAACATGAAATTGTAATTTTTTTTGGGCTTTTATGGTACTTATTTTTTGTAGTACTCTCTTATATTCATATTAGGTGCCCAATGGCTACTCAACATATATGATATTACCTATTTATTATTGGTTACAAATTTTCTTTTGTGGGTTAGGAAATATGTCATGAGACAATTATACTCTTCCAAGCAAAAAAAAAAAAAAAACACCAATGAGAAGCAAATAAGAAGAAGAAAATGGAAATAGAGAAAGGAAGAGTAGTAGAAGAAGAAAAGTAAAGAAAAAGTGTTTTAACCTATGATTATAGTAGGATAGGAAGCAAAGAAGTAGATATTAGTGAGAGAGACAAGATTAAGAGAGGGTAGGAGAGAGAGAGAAAAAAGTGGAAAAAAAGAAAAAAAATTAGGAAACTTTGATCCCGATCACATGTAGTAACTATTATAAACTCATGTGGTAACTTTAGATGAAGAAATTCATGATGCTTATTATTATAAAGTTTCTACCTGAAGTTATAAAAGTTAATACCTAATGTTAATGAAGTTACCACCCAAGATATTAATAATTTATAAGACTTCTTTTCACAAAGTTACTACCTCTAGTTACAACTTAATTTTAGTTTAAGAAATTTATAACCCAAGTTTGTGGAAGTTACTAGCAAGATATTCTTAAGTATTTTTTGTACGAAGTTACTACTTTTAGTTATTACTCGCTTTACCTATTTTAAATAAATTTACTACCCATAAAATTCACAAGACTTCTTTTTACAAAGTTACTACCTAATTTTAATAAAATTATTACTTGGGTTTGTGAAAGTTACTATTAAGAAATTCATAAAGCTTCTTTTGAGAAAGTTTCTACTTTTAGTTACTACTTGATTTTAATAAATTTATTTCCTAAGTTTGTGAAAGTTACTATCAAGATATTTATAAGGCTTGTTTTTACAAAGTTATTACCTTTGGTTACTACATGACTTTAAGAAATTTACTATCCAAGTTTGTGAAATTCGCCACCTGACTTTACTAAACAAGGACACCAGTAGAAAGAAAAATCAGATAGTAACAATTCATCCATAAACAATGTATTCTTATCATTGTTATCATTCAAACACCACAAATTCCAAATGTAGATCAATAGAGTTCAATCAACATCATTCTTTGATACACACATACCTAAGAAGTTCTCAAAGGCAAGGTAATGACATTCAATGTGCTTGCGATTGAAGGGAGGCCGAGCTAATGCCGTGCTGGAGCTGGTGTGGTGATGGAGTTGGTAGCATGGTGGAATGACTGCGTGAGACTATATGGCTTTAATGGACAATGAAGGCCTTCAACAAGGCTAATTCCAATATCTCAACTTTTCATTATCCTTACTTTAGATAGTATTTATTTACCTTAGATTAATTGTTCAAATTGAATCTAAATATTTAGATAGCTACTATTCATCGTTCTTATGGTACTAAATTAGAACTCACAAATTTTAAGTTGAATACCATAGACAAACTCCTTTTTGTTATTTTGGACCACTAAATTTTTATGTATTTAACGAAAATTGGATTAATAAGTACATCTTCCATATTATTTTTATTTGTATTTAAGACCTTTTAAGTAGTTAATTAATTCATTTCTAAATGAAAAGCATGAGTCATGTGTGACTCCAGTTCATGAACTATTAACATGTATCAATTAAATAGTAATATATTGTAATATAAAAAAACTAATATTTAATTAGAAAGAAAAACTAAGTACAAAAATTCAATTTAAAAATTTTTAAATCTTAAAGATCTGATTAAGTGAAACTAAAAGAGAAAAAAAATTAGCTTAATTAAACCCTTTCGGCGAAACAACTGTAAAATTATCCGTATAAAACCAAAACTTTAAAAGAGTTATAGAATGACACTTTCTGGAAGAGTTCCAAACCTTTCATGTAAAGTCACGAGAGTTGCAGAAGCGAGTTTCGCTCTGTAACAATTTTCATTCTGCTATATAAAGTAGCTAAAAAATTTACAATTGTTGTAAGTTCTGCCCAAAAAATTAAAAATTGTGCTAGAAATTCTCGGTGAAAGTTATAGATTTGGATCCAATAGATTTAGGGTATGTTTCATATAATAAATAAAATAATTTATAACTTATTTATCTGATCAATAAGTTATAAGTTAATATTTAAAGGTATTTCTCATATTAGTTTATTGAAAAAGTAAGTTTTGATTTAATAAGTTATCTTGAATTGTTTATAACTTATAAGTTACTATCTCTTCAAATTCTTTCCAATTTTATTCTTATTCTTTTTATTAATTTACAATTCATGCCTTTTGTAATATAAATCTAGATATTTTTTATAAAATATAGTTAATTTAATTTTAATATAATTATATCCTAATTTCAAATTAAAAATATATAAAAATATATATGTAAATAAATGATATCATAAAATATAATTAATTATATTTTAAGTAATTATAAGTTTATTATAAATAATATTAAAATAAAAATCATGTAAGTAAATAAATATATAAGTTTATAAAATATAGTTAATTAAATATTAAATATTATATTTTTATTTTAAATTTTTTAATTATGTTAATATAATTTAATTTTTAGATAAATATAAACTATTTTAATTATATATTTATTTTTATTAAGATATTATTTTATATTATTTTATAATTTTAAATAGTTCAATAGCTAATTTTATAAAATACTTCAATTAGCTTATTAATTATAAAATATCAGCTATCAATTAATTTATTAACTAGTAACTAATTTATTAATTATTAGTTAACTTATCAACTATCTTGTGTAAAACAAAACTTTAATTCTTTCACAATGCTTGTAACTTTTATGGAAAAAAATAAAATAAAATCATACATTAGAATATTTCGCTGAAAGATGGTAACTTTTGTGCAATAAAAAATGTTGATAATATTGTTAAATAGTTATATATCATTATATAATTTTGGAACAAATGCAAATAATTCTCTCCAATCGAAAATTTTCTCCCACCAACTAGAGAATAAAAAAACTTAGAAAAAATATAAATTTTGAAATTAAGTATTATGAATTCAAATATTACTGAGTAAATAATTTCCTAAATTCATTTACAATTAACAATTATTTTTTTATTTTTGTCCTTAATTAAATTTTTTTCATCATATAATTATTTATGATATTTGATAAATATAAAATATAATAAATCTAAAAATATTTAAATATTTTTATTTATATTCAATATATATTATCAAAAAAATAAAAATAAATAATATTTTTAAATCTCGGAATAAAGCATGACACAAGACGCAACAGAACACAAATTATGATTTTTCTCATGCTAAAATTCAAAACGGAACAAAAATTTTCCCCGTCTCTGCCTTCACGTTTGAGGCAATAAATTTCCTCATTTCTGCGTCTCATTGAACAATCCTAAAAAGAATTCTCAAATTCAAGAAGAATTGGGACCGCTATTTTCAGCTGAATCTCTCCTAGCAAAATCTTAGTTGGTATGATATGCTCTAATATATTCTAATTTAAAATCCGGCCTCTCTAATAAATTCTATTAGTAATCTAACAACATTAGTTTAATAAATAGTCTCCTTTTCTGTGTAAAAGTGATTGGAAAATATTATTACACATCATTATCATGTCTAGCTAATTGTAAGTTTTAAATTATTGATTCAATGTCATTCTTATTCTAATTGAAAATTGTTTTTTAGTTGAAAAAATTAGATGTGACATCTCAATAATTTTTGGGTTTTCGTTGCCTCAGATTGCATCTTAACTAGCTCCTAATTCGTTATAATAAACTATTGAATAATGCTCTATTTGTGTCTTCCTCTAGAAGTGGACAAATTTTTTCGTGGAATTTGCATCCTTCATACTTTATTGAATATCAAATTACGCCCTTCTATTTAAAGACTTTCACATTACACTTTTAAACTTTAAAAATTGTAAATTATTTCCTTGAAGTTTAAACAAACTATGAAAAGATTAATTTGCTGTTAATTTAAACTCTAACGTCTAAACCAATAAATATTTTGCATCTACTTTATTTAAAGACTTATTCTTTCAATTCTAACGCATGAAAGACATTTTTTAAAAAAGAAAAAATTATTTTCTACCAAATTCATTACATTATTACATTTAATATTAAGTATATTAATTATATTCCCCTTTTAATAGTTTATAATTATATTCTTACAAAAAAAAAATTTCACTAAAATAATCATTTTTTTACTGCAAACTTAGTTTGCATCCTATAGGAGAAGAAATAAGAACTCAATAATACATATTTATTGCATTTACTGATTTAACACTAAAATTAATAATTATTCTTTCTATTCTTTTTTAAGTATCATTTACGGTAGATATATAAGATTAAGAAAGATAATAAATAACTTTAATTTAAAAAAAAATAAGTCATAATTTATTAATATTCTCTATTAAAAATCAAACAATTGGTAAAGTTATTTAGCATTTATTTAGATAGTATCAATAATATTTAAAAAAAAGATAATAAATATTATTTTGATTTCTTAAAACGAAAAATAAATAAATAAGATCAAAAGTTTTTTTAAAATAATACTTAAAATACAATTAAGGGAGTAATTAATCTTTTATCTTTTTTTCAATTTTAAGGAGATAATTTGCCAAATATAAATTATGTGATGTGATAAACAATCAAACTCTTTTGTGCGTGTGCGTGTAAAGGAAAGCTCGTAAATTTGTACCCTGACAGCGGAAGAGTGTTGCTTTAAATGATAAGGATACCTAGAATTCAAACTTAGTGATGGGAAGTTAGAAACAAAGCTCTCGATCACAGCCCCAACATTTTATTAAATATTCAAATTTTGAATTCAATAAAAGGTACGAAGCATTTAAAAGCCATTAAACAACATTATATTATAATTACGGGAAATAAATTTGAACTGAAGCATCTCAGCTATATAATACATGCTATATTATTATTACTTATTATATTATAATTACGGGAAATTCTACCTAACCCATTTTATATTTTAAGAGTTGTGTTACTCTTACCTTGATACTAATATTATAATGCCATATTTTTTAATGACTGTCCCATATTAATTCTAACAAGTTAATAAGAGTTTAATTTTAAAAAAATTAAGTAATACATTATATTACGATTTATGAAATATTTATTTTTTGAGATAAAAAAGTATTTAAAATGTTTATCTTAAGGAAAATCAAAACAACTTCATCCTTTTTAAAATTTAAATAATTCCATAGTTATCAAAAGCATAAAAAAAATTCTAGAAACAATAAGATTTTTTTACTTTGGGTTGCAACTTTGAAGAAAGATACATAGAAAAAAAGTGATAAATTTATGAATAAATAAAATAAAAAAATTGTATTGTGATCCGTGAATTCTTAATATTCATTATTCTTAATGATAATTTACGTTTTCTAATTGTCGTAACGTATTAGAAAAAAGAGTCATCTTTAATTATACGAGTATGATGTTATAAAAAAAAAGAGGTAACTCAAAATAATATAATTTTTATATAAGAATTGATAATTAAATTAATCACACAAGGTGTTCTAGTAAATATAAATTTCCATAAGGATTGATGGTTAAGTAAAAAATTACAACTTCGATGACCTACCATACAGATAATAGATCTAATTTCATCTACGGTAAACTTATCATAAGCCCATATCTAAACATGTGTAACTTGCCAAATCAGCAAAAACTACTATACCAAAAAAAAATAGGTTACTATAGAATTTGATTATAATTATAAATTTTTTTATAATTTTGTAGTGTAGTGGTTAAATCTTTTTAAAATTTATCTATAATTTTACTAATTGTAGCAAAACACAGCAATAATGCCAATCATAGATTCAATTAATACAGTGTTTAAAATATTAAATTCTTACACATATCATATATTATCCGCAAATTAGTCTATTCAAACGCGGTCTAGAAGAACAATACTGATAAAGGCTAAAAATTTTGATTGAAAAAATAAAAAAATCTTTGTATCATGACGAGCTAAATGTGTGATCTTTTGATATGTAGTTGTCAGCTGTTGGTGATGTCACTGCAAGTAATTTAAAAAGATGGGGGCAAGAATCAGGTGAAGATTGATTGAAAAAAACGAAAAAAATCTTCAGGTAAAACCAAAAAAAAAAAAAAGACAAAATACAGTGCAATTAAAGTAAATAAAATAGTACAATATCTTAATCAAGCCTACTATCGTGAAATGAGACGAGGAGATTTATCGTGCAATAGACACATAAAATAAGCTAAACGTCTCAACTAAAGCCACTAACTTGAAATGACGCTGAAAAGATTTTTACTGGGGCAGAGGGGGCTATTTTTCACACCAAAAAGTATATAAATAATTTTATTATTTATACAATATACAGATTTTGATATTGAAATATATTTCCTTTCCAAGCACACAGCGACAAGATAATAAAAGCAATTAAAGTAATATATTAATACATAAACAATTTAATATGATAAAATTTCCTAAACTTTATGGAAAAAAATTATCAAAGAGAAGAAATTCGCCATAACATCAAGATTATCATATAATGCTTGTAAATATTTTCAATTATAACCCTTCAACTTTTTAACCATTATTAATACATTTTTTCAACATTTATAAGGATTCTCTCTTAGCCTCCAAAGGCAATTACAATAAATCTCTCTCATCTCTCAAATTTTTAGTGAATACTAATATTTATTATCTAAAATACTTCTTGGGCAAGCAATTTCATCCCTATTTGAAAAAAAATAATTTTAGCAGAAATTAACTCACAATAAGTACTAACACTGATTAAATTCAATTAAAATTGGAATAAAAATTAACAATCTACACCTTGACTCAAATCTCACTATCTTAATCAATCTGTATGCTTCATGTATTGCCAAATGAAACATATCATGAAACACCAATCATGAAAGTCTTCCATCACTACAATTTCTTCAAAGTACATTTAAGTAGTTCTACTTCAAACAAGTGCCACAAACATTCTTAGAGTCTATCCATGCTCTCCTTAGTAGCTATTGAGTTTGACACCAATTTAAAATATTATTAATTAGTGATTATTTCTTATAGAAAATTATCTTCTTATTCAAATTAAGTTTTTTGTATAAGAGTGAGATTAGGATTGATTGACAAGAAAGTATTGAGTTATAAATATTTGTGTTAGACAAGGGTTTGAGGTATAAGAGAAATGTACTTTGAGTGTCACTACTATAGAATTACGACACAATGTTGGCATATTGACATCAGTTAAAGGGCAAATGGATGAATATAATGGAATAATGACATTTTTTAAATATAAACAACTTAATAAATTGGTTTTAATTAATAACTAACATTGTAAACATATAATATCTCTCTAAATTGATTATTTTGGTTATTAGAGAACTAATGTCTAACAAGAGTTTAAGAGTTAGCTTAGAAAATAGGGATAATGTTACAAAGTTAGTTTTTATATATAAAAAGCATCTATCTTGTTGCCTTTGAAATTAATAAACTATAACACATTAGTTTTATATTAATAATTGATGTGGCTACTTTGCCATAAGGGCCTTAAATTTTGCACTCTGCACTCTAAGTCTTTATTTTTTTATGAAACATTGGTTGAAATCTTATGGAGGCACCTTATCCATTATTTGATGATGAAAAAGACGGATCTTGAATTGGATTTGAAACAACAAAAACAGAAAAAGATGGAGGATGGGCGCCACAATCACGGATTGATAAGCCGGAATAACAATCGCCACAAGAAGAGGTCTCTTGATAAGATCAAGGGTAATTGGCTCACTCAAGAACCTAAGAGTCACAAGCTCTCAAATCTCAAATTGTATTCAAAAATGAATAAAAATATGTTTACAAAAGCTTATATATGATCAGCCCCCATAAGCAAACCCTAATGGGCCTTGTACACTAACAAGCCCAATTCTAAGTGATCCAAATAAAATAACAAGTCTTCATGCTAAAATAAATCTAAAAACAAGTCTTGGCCCATAAGGCCCATTTATTACAAAAATTCTAAACTAACTAAATGCTATTGGATTCATTGGAGCCTAAGTCTTCCAAATACACGCAATTGAGCATCTTGGACTCTTCTATCTCCAAATTGGGTCTTCTTTCAAATATGGCAGCAACCATCTTCTCTAGATTTTCATTAATCCTCTTTGCCTTTGCTCTTGTCATTGGTCCTTGAAGCTCTTCCAATGCCTTTAAGCCTTTGTCTTCCATGGGCCTTCTTAGATTCTCATCAACCCCTCCTTCTTCAAGAGAATTCGCCCTCGAATTTGACTCTTCATCACCTACATCAAAGAGAGACAAATCAGAAACATTAAAAGTAGCACTTACACCATACTCACCTGGTAAGTCCACTTTGTATGCATTATCCCCAATTCTCTCTAAGACTTGGAATGGTCCATCTCCTCTTGGTTGAAGCTTTGACTTTCTTTTCATGGGAAAGCTTTCCTTGCGCATATGTACCCAAACCCAATCTCCGGGTTCAAATACCACTTTCTTTCTTCCCTTATTGGCATATTTTGCTTGCTGCTCTACTTTCTTTTCAATTTGAGCCTTCACCTTTTCATGCAACTTCTTAACAAATTCAGCTTTGGCATTACCATCCTTATGCATTAAAGATGAAATGTTAGGTAATGGCAGCAAATCAAGTGGGGTGAGGGGATTAAATCCATAAACAACCTCAAATGGTGAATGCATGGTAGTTGAATGAAATGTCCTATTATATGCAAATTTAATGTGAGGCAAGCATTCTTCCCATGATTTGAGATTCTTTCTTACCATAGCCCTAAGAAGAGTAGTTAAGGTACGATTTACTACCTCTGTTTGTCCATTTGTTTGTGGGTGACATGTGGTAGAAAATAGAAGTTTGGTTCCAAGCTTTTGCCATAAAGGTCCTCCTAGAAGTGACTCAAAAACTTAGAATCTCTATCCGAAACTATACTTCTTGGCAAGCCATGCAACCTCACAATCTCCTTGAAGTACAAGTCCGCAACATGTGTAGCATCATCTACTTTCCTACATGGAATAAAATGAGTCCATTTTTAAGAAGCGGTCCACAATCACAAATATGGAGTCCTTACCATTCTTTAGTCCTTAGCAATCCTACAATGAAATCCATTGAAACATCAGTCCAAGGATAATCCAGAATAGGTAATGGAGTATAAAGGCCATGGGGTTGTACCTTGGATTTAGCCCTCTTGCACACAATGCACTTTTTATAGAATTGATAAACATTATATTTCATTCCAGGCCAAAAGAAGTGTTCTTGCAAAATTATTAAGGTTTTAGGTTAACCAAAGTGCCCCATCAAACCACCCTCATGGGCTTTTTTTACAAGCAAGTCACGAATTGAGCATTTAGGAACACACAATTTATTCCCCTTAAACAGATACCCCTCATGCTTATAAAACCCATCATGAGCCCTCTTTTCACACAACACATATAAACCAGCAAAATCAGCATCATGCACATAAAGTTCCTTTACATGTTCAAATCCAAGCAATTTTGCATCAAGCATAGAAAGCAAAGCATAACGCCTAGATAAAGTATCGGCCACTACATTCATTTTACCTTGTTTATGGTTAATAACATAAGGAAAACTGTTCTAGGAACTCTACCCACTTAGCATGCCTTTTATTTAATTTCCCTTTACCCTTGAGATATTTCAATGATTCATGGTCACTATAGATCACAAACTCTTTAGGTAAAAGATAATGTTGCCATGTTTGAAGTGCCCTTATCAAAGCATAAAGTTCTTTATCATAAGTAGGATACTTCAAACATGCTCCATTAAGTTTTTCACTAAAGTAAGCAATGGGGTGCCCTTCTTGCATCAAAACAGCCCCTATCCCTACATTAGATGCATCACACTCCAATTCAAATGATTTAGCAAAATTAGGAAGTGCAAGTATGGGTGCATGCATAAGCTTATCCTTCAATGTATCAAAGGCTTCTTGTTGTTCCTTTTCCCATTTAAAACCCACATTTTTCTTGACAACTTCATTTAAAGGTGCAGCAATAGTGCTAAAATCTCTCACAAAGCGCCTATAAAAGCTTGCTAACCCATGGAAGCTCCTCACTTCACTCATGGTCCTAGGGGTTGGCCAATCTTTTATGGCTTTAACTTTTTCCTCATCCACATGCACACCTTTAGAATTAACCACAAAGCCCAGAAAAACTACATGATCTTTATAGAATGTACATTTCTCAATATTTTCATACAACTTTTCATGCCTCAAAACTTCCAACACACACCTCAAATGTAACACATGCTCATGCTCATCAAAAGATTTGCTGTAAACTAAGATATCATCAAAGTAAACAACAACAAATTTTCCCAAGAAGTTTCTAAGCGCATGATTCATTAAACGCATGAAGGTACTAGGTGCATTAGTCAATCCAAATGGCATCACCAACCATTCATACAATCTATATTTAGTCTTAAAGGCTGTTTTCCATTCATCCCCCTCCCTTATTCTTATTTGGTGATATCCACTCTTAAGATCAATCTTAGAAAAGTAACAAGCACTAAACAATTCATCAAGTAAATCATCCAAACGGGGTATGGGGTGTCTATACTTTACAATGATGTTGTTGATAGCACGACAATCAGTGCACATCTTCCAGCTTCCATCTTTCTTGGGTACTAGGATGACTAGTACAGCACAAGGGCTTAAGCTTTCCTTCACCCATCCTTTATCTAGCAATCCTTCTACTTGTTTCTGGATCTCTTGAGTTTCTTGAGGATTGCTTCTATATGCAGGCCGGTTGGGCAATGTTGCTCCCAAAATCAAGTCAATTTGATGTTCTATCCCTCTAATTGGAGGTAGACCATGAGGCACTTCCTTGGAAAAAACATCTCCAAATTCCTGCAAAAGAGAAGAAACACCACTAGGCAAAGCATTGTTAGCAAAATGATCAATCAATTCATCATGAGGACTTTCTTTGCACAAAAGTAAATACATAGGCCGAGAGGCCAACAAAGCTTTTCTCACTTCTTTTTCTCTCACAAACAAATTTTCTCTCCTTTCACACTCACTTTTCTCTTCACTTTTCTTTTCACTCTTTTCTTTCTCACTTGCAAGTGTCCTCACTTTTTCCCCTTTCTTTTTAAGTTTGCCCTTAAACTCACTCTTTTTCTTTTCAATTTTTCTCTCTTCTTTTCTCTCTTGCTCTCTTTTCAACCTCATAATTGTTTGATCCTCACAAACTTGCTTAGGAGTCATAGGTACTAAAGTGATTTTGCATCCTTTATGTGTAAATGTGAACTTGTTGGAATGACCATCATGAATAGCTTTCTTGTCAAACTGCCATGGTCTTCCTAAGAGGATATGACTTGCTTCCATAGGCACTACATCACACAAGACTTCATCCTTATACTTGCTAATAGAGAAAGCAATCAAAACCTGCCTATCAACAACCAACTCCCCTTCATCACTCAACCATTGTAGCTTATAGGGCTTGGGATGAGGAGTAGTAGTAAGACACAATTTCTCAACAAGCCTAAAACTAGCCACATTGGTACAACTACCACTATCAACAATAAGAGAACAAACCTTCCCAAGTACCAAGCATCTTGAATGGAAGATATTTTCTCTTTGTGTAGTGTCATCCTCCTTGGCCAAACTACCCAAGAGACACCTCACCACAAGTAAATCTCCTTCATGACAAAAAGCCTCACACTCACTATCTTCTTCACTTGTAGCATGTGATGATGGAGATGAACTCTCACTTAAGATCTCACCATTCTCTCTCAAAATCATTGTCTTCTTGTTCGGACATTGGGATGCAATGTGACCTTTTCCAAGGCATTTGAAGCATTTGATTTCCCTATGCCGAGAAGTAGAAAAAGCAGAAGCATTAGTAGAATTAAAAGAAGTTTTAGATGAGGATTTACCACCTTGGACAGCCACATCCTTATTTGAAGTTCCCTCCTTCTTCACTCCTTCCTTCCATCCTTTTGAGTTGTAGGAAGAGGTGTTTTTCTTCAAAGTCCCCTTTCTTTTGAGTTGTGCTTCTACTTTGATAGCTTGGTGAACCAAATCTTCAAGTTCTACATAGGGATGAAGTTCCACTATGTCACGGATATCATGGTTCAACCCATTCAAGAAACGAGCCATTATTGCTTCTCTTTCTTCAACTACATTGGCTCTTATCATTGCAACTTCCATTTCCTTGTAATAGTCATCAACAATTCTCCCACCTTGTCTCAAACCTTGAAGCTTTGTATGAAGCTCCCTATTGTAGTATGTAGGAACAAATCTCTTGCGCATTAGGTTCTTCATTTCATTCCATGTGACTACAGGTTCCTCATTATATCTCCTTCGCTCCTTTTGAATTTGATCCCACCACACCAAGGCATAGTCATGGAACTCTAGGGAAGCTACCTTCACTTTCTTTTCCTCACTATAGTCATGGCATGAGAATACTTGCTCTATCTTCAACTCCCACTCTAAGTATGCTTCAACATCATTCCTTCCATGAAAACTAAGAATCTTTATTTTAACTCCACCAATCCTCTCATTTTCTCTCACTCTTCCATCTCCTTCTCTCCTCCTCCTATCATTCCTCCTCTCTCTGTCATCTCTCATTTCTCTTCTTCTATCATACCCCCTCTCTTCATCATCCCTTCTATCATATCTCCTATCTCTCCTCCTATCATATCTCCTCTCTCCATCATCTCTAGAAGAACTACTAGAATCTTCATGGGCATGTGGAGAATGGTCACGGGCTTGCCTTCTTGCATTATTTGCCATGGTTTCTTGAATATTTCTTATGGTTTCATTCTGCCTCTTAAACATTCTTTCAAACCTTTGTGCAAGTCCTTCAATTTGTCTTCTAACAGCTAAGGACTTAGGTGAGGGAGGAGTGCTTTCACTACTTGATCCACCTTGATGAGACATGTCTACAAAATAAAAATATTAATGAAATAAAAGGTCCTCTCCACTCGCTAAGTGTTTCACTCAAAAGATGTTCACTCGTATTTCACTCAAAATTGGCTTTTGTGTAAGGATTTCTCTCTTGCCTTTTTCCTCTCAAGTGCTCTCAAGAGTTCTTAAGGAAGTTAACCTCCAATCCACACAATCAACCACCACCAAGTGACAATCAATCAGCAAGACACAAGTGAAGCTAACAAAAGAAAACTCTAAGATAAAACTAAGGAAGCCAACAAAGACAATTACGAAAAACTAAACAAGGAATAAGCACAATAAGGAAAACAGAATGCAAACAAGACAAGAAAGGAGAAATTAGAGAAGATTATGTAATGTTAAATAATAGTTAAGTTATTTCCAAAAATTTCTGGTATGGAATAAATAAAAAATTAAGCAAAAGCAAGCTGAAAATTGCAAGAAAATGGCATTCAAAAAGCACTTTTGTGTGCTGCAATTTTCTTTTTGCCTCTTTTTTTTTTCATTTTTTTTTTGCTGGAGATTTTTCTTCTTCTTTTTTTTTTCACAATAATTGGACCCTTTTTCAAATTGAATCACACAATTTTCACTTAGCCACATTGATAAACTTGCAAGAACAAGCAAAAATATGGAATGTTCATTTTTGAAATAACAAATAAATTCAATCCAATTGAACCAGAATTTTGGAAAGAAGTAGTAAACAAGGAATTAGAATTAATTGTAATCACAATTCCCTTTAAATCAAGCTATTATTTAACACCAAACACCAAACTAACAGAATTTCACAAGATTGAACAGATTCAGTATTAAGAACATGTGATGAACACGAAGAACACAAATGCAGAAAACTAATAATTGTTTATGAATTTAGCAATTCTAATTACCAAGAAACAAGAATCCAGCAATAAAATAATTGTTGCATCAAGATTTAGGAAAGATTGTACCAAAAAATGATGCAACCCTAACTGTGTGAACAGTGACAGTGTGAATAGTACGGACGCGTGAACAGTACCGATTTGCAGAAAACAGAACAATGAACAGTGAACGAACAGTACAGATGAATAGTTCGATGAACAGTACCTCAAATCCAATTCCAACCAAAGCTCTGATACCAATTGATGAAAAAGACGGATCTTGAATTAGATTTGAAATAACAAAAATAGAAAAAGATGGAGGATGAGCGCCACAATCACGGATTGATAAGCCGGAATAACGATTGCTACAAGAAGAGGTCTCTTGATAAGATCAAGGGTAATTAGCTCACTCAAGAACCTAAGAGTCACAAGCTCTCAAATCTCAAATTGTATTCAAAACTGAATAAAAATATGTTTACAAGAGCTTATATATGATCAGCCCCCATAAGCAAACCCTAATGGGCCTTGTACACTAACAAGCCCAATTCTAAGTAATCCAAATAAAATAACAAGTCTTCATGCTAAAATAAATCTAAAAATAAGTCATGGCCCATAAAGCCCATTTATTACAAAAATGCTAAACTAACTAAATGCTATTGGATTCATTGGAGCCCAAGTCTTCCAAATACACGCAATTGAGCATCTTGGACTCTTCTATCTCCAAATTGGGCCTTCTTTCAAATATGGCAGCAACCATCTTCTCTAGATTTTCATTAATCCTCTTTGCCTTTGCTCTTGTCATTGGTCCTTGAAGCTCTTCCAATGCCTTCAAGCCTTTGTCTTCCATGGCCTTCTTAGATTCTCATCAATTTGAAGTCTTTAATGAGTGTACATTACTACAAATTTTCCCTTTAACATCATTAATTTACATTGGTTAAAGTGAAAATTGATATATATAATGATACAATAGCATTTTTAAAAATAAATACAACTTATCACATCAATCAGAATAATAAGCCAACATTATATAGTTTTATTTTTGAATAAGAGATGAACAGTCTAACATAGGAAAACTTAAGACAATGCTTGTACATTAAAATGACATTGAATATGTCGAATATTAGATGTCTAAAGGAATACCATGTCAATTTTTAAATACCCATTGTTTAAAGGAATATCATATGGAATATTAGATGTTAGTTATTCACTAAGCCAATGTCTAAAAGAATGTCAATAGCTAGTTAATATTTATATTTACGATGTTATTAGAAATTATAAAAAAATATTTGTATTTTAAGCATGGGTTTCATATGAAAACTAATGTCTAAAGGAATGTTAGCAATTAATGATTGTATTTATGTCTTTATTGGAAACTATAAAGAATATTGGTATTTTAATTGTCATTTATACTTGAAAACTGACATCTAAAGGCTATCCTATAGTCAGTTAATGCTTATATGTGCAATATTATTAGAAATTATAAGGATTATTTATATTTCAATGATTTATTTAGTTAAAATGCACTATGGCATTCATAAAGTAAATACTTATAATATCAATTGTTCAAACAACCAATGTCTAAAAGGTATATCAACTGATATATAAGGTTATGTATTGCTAATAAATTTTATTCTACTTTCTATTTCAAATATTTCTGTAATGCGTTAACCTCCATTATTTCATGCTAGAGTTTAGTTTTGACTTAAAGATAATTTCTATTCCATCTCACAAAGCCTATTTGAAGATGTTGCAAATCCTCTCGAAAGACTTGCCTCACCTTTGATATCTCAAGTTTTATAATGTGGGTCTTTTTATAAAAGGTAAATACGTGAAGCTTGAGACACTAGAGGAAAGGCAAGTCTTTAGATAAGATTTGTAGCATTTCCAAACAAGTTTCTTGAGATGGAAGAGGAGGCTATTCTTGAATTTGTTCTAAACTCTAGTATTAATAATAAAGGAAAATTTATTAGCTAGACTCATAATTATTACAATATGATAATGGAGATTAGTATATTTGTTTTCGCTTAGATGGCATCCTCCCTATACCCTTGCTTCTCTATAAGGGTGTAAGGAGGATGCCATCTTAGCATTACTAAATAGTTTGAGTCATCTAAGCTATCCAACATAGAAGCCTTCAAATATATATAGAGAATTGGTTGCATTATCAGGTTGTATACCCCAAGTTATATATATATAGTGTATAATAAGGATGATAATTTATGTTATCAAACCATCATACCTATTATATAGTGTATATATAAAGTTAGTTATTTATTATATTAGTTAATTTGTAATGATATATGTGCAATAAAAAGTTGCTTGTTTATTATATTTTATGGATGCAATGATATAAAGAAGCTTATAAAAATAAATAAGATTGTAATTTCATAATTCTTCGTTATATTCTTTGTCATGTATTTCTTTATTTACTTTCAATTTGCTATTATTTATGTTCATAACTTTTTGCATTTGGATGCCTTTCTATTTTTGAATAGATAATCATTTTAATATATAACGAGCTAAAAATGTTACTTTACTGTTCTTTAAATCATTTAAAAATAACAATTCAATCTAAGTTTCAAATATTTCAATGTATTGATTTATGCAATGTATAAGTGTGTGAACAATAGAAAATTTTATTAGGAATAAAATATTTCAATGTTTTGTAAAAAGAAAAATACATTGTATCAGTTTCTTTCTAAGATTTGACATTTTCATATTATAAAAATCAAGGTATTGAACCATATTTCTCATATTCAAGCATTCATTATTCTGCAGTATAAAATTATGAAACCACATTGGTTACTTTATTTAACCAATGTGAAAGGTATTTAAGATGGTAGTTTTTTTTTCATTAACTAACATGTTACATTCAATGGTTAACATTTTTACATCAAACATTTGATATTCTATGTCAAATTTAGTATACAATGAAAATATGGGTGATAGTTAAAATAGATGGTAATCTTTAACTTGGCATCAAAGAGCAAAGTTCTTCCATTTTCCTTTCTAGATTCATTATCTCCTGAAGAAATGTTTGCACCAAAGCTCATCAAAGCTCATTTTAACTTTTTGTTCATCTCTTAGCTTGCTAAAGTCTTCTTCATGAAGTTAAGGTGTGTTTTTTATATAAGTAGTTCCATTAAACATAAGGAAGAGCTATACAAAGTTGTAATTATGGACCTTTATTTTTGTTTAGATTCTATATGCCTAATTTCTTTTTTTAGGGTTTTATGTGGATTGGATGTCGATATATGTTTAACAATTTCATTAAAACTCCCATATTGTTCACATGTTTGTGTATTATTTGATGTGTATATTTCTTATGTATTAGTTACATTTCTACTTCATGTAGGGTAATCATGGACCATGGATGGATATTTGCTCATCATCTAACCCTTAAATATACTAAAGTGATTAATAAGTTTATTAGATTTGCTATAGGTAAAGAGAAAAGGAGAGGATTGGTAATAAACTCATTCTATATTCTTGTAAGGAACGTGTTTATGTTATGATGTTTAGTTTAATGGGTGTAAGAAAGCATATATTTTTCAAAGGTATTCATCAAGGGTATACATGATGGATATGGCATGGGCAAGATAAGTGAGTTCATCTCATACCTATATAGGTAATTTAAACATAATTGATTTTTCATTATCTAGTTCCAAAGTTAAGTTCATTATCATATGACACAAGGACCAAATGCTTTTTTTTAAAACCATTAAATGGCTCATGCAAAGGCTATGCATGAATGTCATTTATTATCGTAGATATGACATCAAATGGTATTCTTTTTATACAAAAAGTTAGGATAATAGGAGCAATATACAAAATAGTGGAGTTATATTGGTGGCTTAGAGTACGTGTATGAGTAGTTCTAAAGATAAGGACCATGTTTATTCCAATATGTCATACTATGGGGTCTTTAAAGACATTTAAGGACTTAACTACATTATTTTTAAGGTGTTTGTGTTTTAATATAAATGGATTGAGAATAAGAATGACATATGGGTTAATAAGTTAAGATTCATGCTAATAAATCTTAATAAGGAAGGGTAAATAGGGGAGTTGATCATAATAGCATCTTAGGCAAAATGATTATTTTATATCATAGACCTATCCAATCGCAAGTGGTGTGTAGTTAAGGAAGAGATAAATCATTGGTGATGGCAATGAACAAGATTTGGAGGATAATATCCTTCTTTCACCATAGGAATACCTTTAGTCGATGAAGAAAGTGATATAATAAAATTCCACATGCAAAATGATAATGTTGAAAGGATATAGATTAAAGATCTTCCTAGATATGTAAAACCTTAAAATTTATTTGTGAAAATTAGGCACTAATTATGGCATAACGATAACAAGAATATACAAATTGAATTCAAATAAAATAAAATAAGGAATTTTGGTTAGAAAGAGTTTTATAAGGTAATGGATTATTGAGAATAAAAAAGGGTTAAGAATAAAGATTATCTAGAAAGATATTTTAAAGGAATTATAGGGAGTAGAATTTGAAAATATAAGAGCCACATTTTAAGATATGTAATATGAAATAAGAGTATTTAAGGAAAATAGATATAGTAAATAAGTTGACAGGAATTAAATAATATATTAAGGAAATTTGAAGGTGAATTACTTATTTGTAGAATTTTTATACACCTGATAGTATTTTGGCCGTAGCTTAAGAAAGAAATGCTTAATTGATAAACCATCAAAATGTTTGAAACATACACATCTAGAGCTTCAATTTATGTTTAATTCCTAGTTGATTAGTATGAAAAGTTTCTAGAATTTAGGGCAAAACTAAGTGTCACCTTATTGATTAGCTTGTTATATTCTAGTCATAACTTTTTCTAAGGATATCTAATTAATGTAAAATTGGTGCCATTGATTAGAAGACACAAAAGGCTATTTTGTATCAAAATTTCATATAAAAATTAAAAGTATTCAATGAGATAAGAGTTTTCTCCTAAATATGATGTAATTAGGGTTATAAAGAAGGGTATTTGAGGTATGAGTGCAAATGCTCATGGAAGATGATTTAACAAAATAAGCAAAAGGTGTAAGGATGTATTAGGATTATGATTAGATGAAATTGAAATGTTGATTTGATTAATTTATGAATGTGTATAATGTTAGGCCATTAAGTGAGAGGACTTTTCAAAAGTGTAATAAACTAAATAAACTAAGAAAGTTCAATAAGGAATTTTAAGTTCAATAGGGAATTTTTACCAGAAAACTCCTTAATAGAAATTGGTAAGGTAACTAGGTGAAATTTAGGTAAATCATAAATATGGTCTAGAAGTATGTCTAGCTAGAATTTTTGTAGAAAATATATTAGTTATTAGTATAGATCAAAAAATAATTTAAAAACAATCAACACTAAGTTTGAAAAAATTATATAAATATCCAATAGGAAATTAAGAGCTTAGATAGCCCAAAAACCTAGAGATTATACCTAAATTTGAAATAAATTATCTTGGTTCATTTGGACTGATTTAGCATAATTTTAGGCAAATTTCATTTTTAGAAGTTAGAAAAAATAAAGCCTAAGCTTATAGAGGAAGCTAATAATAATTAGGTGAATAAGTAGAAAATTAGGAGCATTTATTAGTATTTGCTTCTAAAACATATATTTGGCCAAATTTATACGGATTATGAGGAAATTTTCTTCTAAATCCCAACCCTAAATAATTGTATATCATATGCCAATTATCACTAAATTTTTACAAAAAATAAAATAAAATAATATGAAGTGGTTTATGATGGAAGCTTGGGTTAAAGCTCTATAGAAAGTATTTGGGGTCATTTTAGCATAAAATTTTCCCTCTTTTTGGCACCATATTGTAGTTCTCTTATGGTTTTCTAATAGGTTTCTCAATTTTTTAACAATTCCTAAGAGGTTTTCTAAGTAATTCCATCTAGTTCTTGCAAGGTAATCTAAATTTCTTTTCATCTCCTTCAAGTTTTTATAAAAATTTTCTCTTCAAGATTCTTAAAACTTAGTTCATTTTAGTGAAATTGCCACTTAAAATGGTTTTTAAAAAGTTAGAGAATCAAGAATTTGAGGTGATTGACTACTATCCCTTGTTCCTTTGAGTTTTCTCATGAAAGGTGGTGAATATGATGTTGTATGCTATTATAGATGTCAAATTGATTTATGATGTTATATGATTTTATTTTGGCATTATATAAATGTTAATATAATGATATGATGTTAGTATTTTGATGTCAAGATTGGTAGGAGAGGATTCACTAAGTTTGCTTAAAAGATAACAATAGGGTTTTATTGAGTTTGGAAACAAAACCTTCAAGGGAGGATAATAGTATATTTTCTGTTACTTTTTGAAATCAAGAGTTAAGAATTTCTAAAATTTTAATTTTTAGTATTTTAATATTACAAATAGTGTTAAAATAGTTGTAGAAAGAATTAGAAATTTTTGAAAAATTTTAATGACATGAAAAGTGAATTTTATGGACATTAGCTATATAAGTTTAAAATAGAATTCTAGATTTTGTATTCTAAATTTTGGTGTAATTTGTGCAAACATTTTGAAGGTAAAAAATTAAAATAATTAATTTTCTTTGATAGTTAATATGTTAATAAGTTCTTTTAAAAATTTGATGGCAATTGAAATTCATTTGAAAGCCAAGAAGGCTCCTTTTTCACAATAACTCCAAAACTACCTAATTTTGGCAACCCTATGTATTTGGTTCTATATGAACAAAACTAACATGATATTTTTGTGAAATAATTGAAGTTTTCCTTTATTTAACATGTTAGGAATATTGTATAAAAATTTGGTAATGATAATGGGTTTTTATTTCAACCACTCATGTGCTACCCTATTTTGAATTTCATGTTTTTGGTATCCTATAAATAGTATCCAAAAATGAGAAAATTATGAGAAAAATAATGTTTGATGATTAGTAATATGATAGAAGTATTAGATAAAATTTTAGTAAAAATTTTAATTAGTTTGGAAGATTTATAAGTATTAAACTGTAGGAGTATTCATACTACACAACAAGTTAAATATTTAATTATTATTGTTAAGAAATGTTATAAAAAGTTAAGGTTTTTATATAGCTAATAATGTTTAAGATAGAAAGGTTGCATATCAACCTTAGACATAATGATATGTAATGATGAAATTTAAATACATGAAGATGGTAAATTTTGTTAACAAAATTCTTATGGCATAACTAACATTCTAATCATATCCTATGAAATAAGTAATTGATTCTACAATCGGCATCTTATCATTGCTCATTACAATTATGATTTGTAGGGAAGATATGCATCTTTCATAGGAAGGGAGAAGTATGGTAAGTGTTGAAGGGATAAGGTTAGTGACTTTGTGTTTAAAGTGGCATAGGATAAGGTTGGACTAAAAATATAAGGTGAAACTCGTATACCAATTATAGTCATTCTCTTTAACAAACTTTAAGAATGACAAATTGGCTTATTTGTTACCAAATATGACATATAAGAATTACAACAAGTACATAAGAACTTAAGTTAATCATTATACATTATTATATATTTGATCTTTAATGGAGAAAATTCTTTATAAAAAGAAGAGTAGCTACCCACTGAATATTTCCATCCTCATACTCTTTCTATTGTATTTTATTTAAAAATCTCACAAGGATGATTAACATTTGTATAAAAACTTCCATCTCACCTTAGGGAACCTTCCGAATAATATTTTATTATAGATTCGTATGCCTATGGCAAGTCCCCGAGTATATTATATTGTAAAGTTTAAAAAGAAAAATTTTGAGCCTAACCCTTTCTTGATCAATCCTATTCAATAAATCCATTACTAGGAGCATAACTAGTAGTTCTAGCTTGGTCAATATACTAACTCCTCTTTCTTCCTCATCTATGGAATGTGACCTTAAGGAAGATAGTAAATGGAAATAGATTGGTCTTAGTCAAGGGATTCTTCCTTTTAATAGTATTTATGTACAAATTTATGTTTTCAAAAATTTTACATTCTTATATAAATATCGTTTAATATGTGTAAATTATGTTTTGAACTTTTTTATGCATGTGCAAGTACTATTATGTTTATAAATGCCTATTTATACTCTCAATAAAGTTAAGAAAGTAAATCTGCTAAAGGCATCTTAAAAGCTTCTAGGGACACCTAGTTAATATATTAATACTAGTTAGGTATCTTTACACTAGTCACAATATTCGAGAATCAGGTCATGACAGAAAAGACCATGTGGAAGGTAAGGATCTAAAGCAAAAGGAGTGGATGAAATGTTGATGTGAAAATTGATTTTTATAATCAAAATTGGAGAGCCTATTTGACCCTAAGATTCAAAAGACCTAATAGTACATTATGGTTCTTCAATGGAACTTAAAATCTTATTTAATTTGACTAAAACTTAGGAAGCAAGTTTACGCTAGCTATAATCATCAATTTAGAAACCTATGTGAACATATCATAATGAGACTATTTTAGTTTATTTTAAAATCTTCTACCATATCAATAATTTAAAATAAATAAGATGGAATCAAAGGATTTTTAACCAATGATTGACAAGCCTTATCCATCTTACTATGTAAGTGTCATGACCCAATTTCAGGAGTCATGACCAACGTAAAGACATTCGATTAGTATCTATCCAATCAGACATCTTTACAAGCTTGAGGAACCTATGTCTGACTATTTGATTAAATAAGGAAAATATATAATAACATCAATTAAAATAAGTAAGTAAATTGCATTGCACGTGCAATGAAAAAGTTAATGTATGATATTAATATACAAGAGCTTGACAAAATCATTTACTAATATACATAAACTCCAACTATACAAAAGATAAATCAAATACAGTAGTCTTTCGTTACACTAAGCCCTATGGAGATTAGAAAACTATATGCAGTATATCAGTTATTCGCTGGAGCTCCTTATTCTCTATCTGTAAAACAAAATAGCATTTAAAAGGAATGAGTATATAAAATACTCAATGAGTAGCTACTCAATCTTTATTTCCTATGGTCTTCCATTATGAATTATTTTAAGTATAAAATTTAGGAAGACTAAATGAATTTCCATATACTTACCTTTGTTCACATTTAACAACTACTATCTATCTTATGTATTAGGTATTAGTAGTATACAAATAGATATAACTAGTATGGTATGCGGGTTTTCTCCTTATTTCTTTGAGCCATCCTCATCCCACTCGCCTCCAACCTTTTTCCTCTACTTCTAACCACCCCTTTCCTTCCATTAGAAGGATGCTGCAAGCCATTTGGCCAAAATCTTCCTCCCACATATCATATTCTCAATAATATATGAGCCATGGAAGGCTTATGCGGAGAAATGATGCCATTTGTCACATATCATGTAATCCATTTGGTAAGATTAAAACCAACTAGCCATAAGTGTTCTATCAAGTTTTGATCATCAATTTTCATCAAAGATATTCATTTATACATTCAATATGCTAATCATATATCATTCCATACCTATTACAACAAATAAGAAATGAGTTCACAATGCATCATCTTCATCTATCTCATAAGATTGTCACATTTGATTGCATCATATGGCATCCAAAAATTTTCCATAAACTCTCACATATTCTTAATATCATGTCACATTTAATATAATATGTTATTAGGCAAGAAGCATCATCCATTCTTTTTGAAATAACCCTTTGGAATTACTGTTCACCCAGGAATTTCAGAACAGGGAGACTAGGTGTGCTGAAATGTTCTGGCCTTTTTGGGAAGTTAAATTAATTTAAAAAATTCTCAATAAAATATATATTACTCATAACATCCTAAATGACCAATATAATTTTTAATTTTTCATGAAATCCCCACTGATTTTTCCCATAAATTCGTGGAACTTGACCCTTCCAAATTGATTCCAGAATTGGCAGCACTGGAGCTCTGAAATTGTAGGAATTTATTCACTAGGAAAATGAGCTTAAATTATGACTAAAATTTAATATGTTTTAACCAACACATGGAAGGGAAACCATTAATTTTTGTGGAATTTTTACTAATCATATAGCACCCCAAATAATTCAAAAACAGAAGTGAAATCATTCACGTTCTGTTTCTGGGCAAGCTGCACCTTTGTGTAGAGATGTCCCTTGTTCAAGTTTCTAAAAATTTTTAAAAATTCCCAATAAATTATATATGTATCCTAATATCATAAGAGACTATAAAAATTTTAATTTTTAATTTTTAATCAAATCCATGAAGCCCATAAAATTCGTGCACTTAAAGTCATTAATCTAAGTTTTTCCAGAAATTTCCAGCAAGCATTGTTCTTCATGATTTGAATTCAACACTCCTTTCAAACATCAAAATTAGTATTCTCATGCATTCCTCATGCTAATATCATGCTAATAACATTCCAAATATATGTTTAAAGATTCAAAACAGCACCATGCCTTTAATTGCAGGCCACACATCAAACCAACAAACTAACCAATCTAGAGTTCAAAATCTTACAATTCTTGAATCAAAATTCAATCGGAATTCAAGTGAGTTGCTACTCACCTCTAACTTGTATATTTCAAGGCTTCAAGTTACCTCCTAAATGAGAGGGTTTCTGATTTGAAGAGGAAGAAGATGATACCTCCAAGATTTAATGGTTTCTCTTTATGAATTCAAGCAAGCAAGTGGAGAAATTTGAAATCTTGTGGTTGATTTGACTTGTTCTTGGTATTTGGTTGTGTTAGTAGCTTCAAAAACCTCCTATGGCAGCTGGTAATTTTCGTGCAAAGTGTGGAGAAAAAGGCTGAATGGAGTTCTCTCAAGGTTTCTAGGCTTTTCTATAAAATTTTAGCAATTGGGCCTTTTTTGCAATTTAGCCCAAAATGTCCATTAATTTTTTTAATCTTTTGCAGCAGCAAATCCAGCATATGGTAGGCTATCCCCAGCCCAAATTTCATCCAGCCCAAATAAAAAAAGAAGGGGCCAAACTCAAGTTTTAGGAAAAATTATAATTTGACCCCAAAACTTTTCAAAATTCTTTTTTTACCCAAAATTCTTTAGCCAATTTTCAATTCAGTCCTTGTGTTCTAATTGGGCTTGTTAGAAACACATTGGGCCTTAGTAAATGAGTTTTAATTGGCCTAAAAATATTTTGAAGAACCAAACTAAATTATTACAATTTCAGCCTATTTTACTAAATTTCGACTTATTCGACCTCTTAAATCGAGTTGCCTCTATTAAAATTTCTCTAATTTTAGTTAATTTTTTTACATATTTTTAACAATATTTTAATTAAATTTTTATCTCTATTAGTGTTTCAAAGGATTGAAAATTTTTCGGCCCTATTGCAAACAATCCAGTTTACCTCTTTTTCGGTTTACCCGATCAACTTTTGTATAATAACTAGAGGTTTTTTTTTTTTAGGGAAAGGTCTCCTAAGGATATTATAGTAAGTAATTAAATTACATAAAAACCAAAACATAATAAGAAGCCAATAAGATGTGGATAACAGATTTCAAACTAATAGATGAGGGATGAGTTAGATAGGGGTAAAAGAAGGCTTAAATGGCAAGTGTTTAGTTGAAGAGAACATAAACCTTCCCTTTTCAAAGTGTATGGCCACCTCCACTTAAATACTTCAAAATTCTCTCATCCATCTCCTTTCTCACATAACCAAGAACTTAAGACCTTTTTTTATCTTATCTCCCAAATTCATCTCCTTCCTTCTTACATGCAAAGTGACCAAAGTCCACACTCTTAAGAATGGAAGTTTTTAGTCTCATTTGTTTAAGAAGGTGTAAATAAATTTGTCCTTTCATGTTTTTGTAGAAGATTAGAAAATAATGTCAGTTTATTATGGTTTTTATTAAGGTTCATTTCTTGAAGGAATTAGGGAAAGCATCTTAAGGTGAGTATTCTTCTTACAATCTTATATTAGGATTTTTGCTACCATATTATCCACTAAAAAGACATGTTTGAGGTTGCATGAAAAACTTTGACTAAAAATTATCTAAAGACTTGGAAAATATACATACATGATGAAAAAAGTGTTATAATGATGTGGTTTGGTCACTCTATAAAAAATGGATAAATTGTGATTTCTCTTTAAATGACCATGTAATCAACATGTATCTCATTGTGAAATTTTACAATGCCTGTATTTGAATTCCAAGCCCCATTTACATTCTAAAAAAAAGAGAAAAATCTTGTGATTAAGAATCCCAGGTAGTTTGAATTTTTTTAAAAAAAAAGAAAAGGGAAAGATTAATTTTTTTCCCAATAAAATTACCCATTATTTAAACTAGGAAATCTAGAATTGATAGTTAAAAAAAAGGAGAAAACCCTTGGGTTTATGGTTAGGTTTGGCCACTTTAGAGAAAGAGGTTTTCGAAGAAATTATGTTAACTCCTAAATTTAAATAGCATACTAACATGTCAATAAGAATTTATGTATATGAAATACTTGAACTAAGTAAGAAAACAAGTAGAAATGGCCTTAGGAAAGGTTCGGTATCCCTCTCTAAAAGTTATCATTGGTGGTTTGAAAATTACTCCAAATAGTTAACGGTTATCTTAGTAATGAGAGAATGAAAAATAAGCAAATTAATTTGAAACAAAAGTAAGAAAATTTAAGGGAACCTTTAAGGGTATGTTTCAGTTACTAGGGAGAGAGATAAGAAGGATATGAACTCTTAGTTTTAAAATGTTAAATTTTAAGCTTACAATGTGTGGATTAAAAAATTGAGGAGCTCTAATTAATTATGCATAAGGAGAAAATTTAAAAAGAAGGGCCTTATGGTTTAGCCATTAGAAAAAGAAATAAGGGTAGAGGATCCCATTTCTTATAATAAAATGTAAAAATAAAATGCATGTATGTATAAAACTACATAAATAAAAATAAGAGTAAAGTGTACACATGTATGAGGTTATATAAGTAAATACAAATATAAAAATAAAGATACATAAGTAACTATTTTATAAATAAATATATGTATGTGACTATTGTATAAATAAATATATATGTGATAGGGGTAAACATAGAGATGGAAGTTAGAATACATCTATGAATGTGAACACATATATGGTAAATATATATAAACACACATGCGTGAGCATATATAATGAACAATAGATAAAGTGACTATAAAAAGGAAACAAAGTAAAACATTATTTGTTCAAGTATTCCATGTAAAAACTTATGTTCATATGTAAGAATACTTATGTGATAAGGATAAGAATAAAATGAAAATAAGGATAGACAAGCAAGGAAGTAATTACATGGCTAATTAATTACAACAGTAATCGATATATTCATATAATCTATTAAAGTTTTAGATGATGACCACACATATAACTTGTAAAAGGTTATTATTAAATTTATTTCAGGAAATGACTTAAGAAACATGGAAGGTGATGATAATAAAGTATGTATCAATGGAAATGATTATGAATTTAAATTATGAAGTTTGTCAATTATTAGCCACTCATGATATCTTATATGAAAGACATCTAACATGGAAAATAATAGTCATTTATGATTTGCTACATGAAATGCATATGAATTATGAATTATTGGCCACTTATGATATCTTATATGAGATATATTTGAATTATGGATATGGTGAATCATGAATACATGTGATGGCCATCATGAATTAAGTATAAATGTGGCATAAATATAAATTTACCTATAACATGGATGATTCAAGGATTTCCAAATCTTGTGAGATTATGATGAATGTGTACATAGGAGTTATTATAATACATATACATGAGAACTATGAGTAGTTTTATTGAATTTAATTATTTATCAATGCATCCATCAACATTATGAAATGAAATATGATGTGATATAATAACCATTTGATATAATAGGAATTGAAATATGATGTTAGCCATTGATATGTGAAAGTTGTGGTGTGATATGATATGCATTTGATATGGTAAGAATAATGGTGTGATATGATTGCTATTTGATGTAGTAGGAGTTGTGATGTGAAAAACATGCATTATATAAATATGGTTACTAGTGATTAAAGGCTGGCAATATGATAATAAAAGGGATTAAGGTAATATGAAGTATATGGTTATTAGCATAGAAGGCTAACAATTCAATAATAAAGGGGAAGTGTGATGCCACATTGTGTTGTATATATTGCATACATGGTTACATGCTATGTTCTTATGAATTATGTATTACCATGATCATATATATTATATATAACTTTAAGAAATGGCTATAGCTATAAGTGACATATCTATTAATTATATGTTTCCTTTTAATGAAAATCAAAGACAGCCTATTGAAGATAAAGGCTTGAAGGCATTGGAAGGGCTTCAAGGATCAATAATAAAGGCAAAGGCAAAGAGGATAAAGGGAGACCTAGGGAAGATTGTTGCTGCCCTATTTGAAAGTAGGCCCAATTTGGAGATAGAGGAGTCCAAGATGGTCAATTGCGTATATTTGGAAGACATAGGCTCCAATGAATCCATTAGCATTTATTTAGTTTAGTATTTTTGCAATAAATGGGACATATAGGCCAAGACTTGTTTTTAGATTTATTTTAGCATGAAGATTTGTTATTTTATTTAGGTCAATTAGAATTGGGCTTGTTAGTGTAAGAGGCCCATTAGGGTTTGCACATGATGGCTTATAGAGGCTGGTCATATATAAGCTCTTGTAAATAAATTTTTATTCAATTTTGAATACAATTTGAGATTAAAAACTTGTGACTCTTAAATTCTTGAGTAAGCTAATTATCTTTGATCTTATCAAGAGGTCCTCTTTTGTGGCGATCATTCCTTTAGCTTATCAATGTGATTGTGGTGCCCATCCTCTATCTTTTTCTGCTGTTATTGTTTGAAATCCAACTCAAGATCGTTTATTATTTCATCACCCTTTAATCTATTCTTACTTCTATCATTGTCATTATTAATAATATGACTTGATACTTATATGTAAGCTTAGTATGTGATACATAAGAAATAGCATAAGTGTGGTACACATATGCATATACCATAAGACATACAAAAGGTTGACGCTTAGTGACTATCCAAAATTAATCACCTAAAACAAAGAAATAAATGGAAACATATAATGAGAAATAATAATTTCATGGAAGCATAGCTAAGTCCTATAGAGCAAAGTTAGTTGCAAAAGCAATGTTAAAAATAATGTCTCAATTGATAAGTATAATGCCAAAACATGAATATAGAAAATCCTTTTGTGGAAAGTGTGGACATTGTGAAAAAGATAACAAAAGACTAATTTCATGATGAAAAAAATAATGATTGAGAATCATGACCATGTTTAGTACAAAATTAATAGGTAACAATAAGAAATCAAGAAGAAGAAAAGTTCCTAACTTAATGAAATCCTAGGATAGATTATACAAAGTCTCACTTATTAAGTTTCTATGACTTATTTTATGGTTTAATGTTTTAGGTATTCATTAGTAATTGAAGGATGTTTAAGCAAGGTAGAATGCTTGTGCTTTTGTAACAAACCATTTTCAAGAACATAATGTATGAATAATTACAAACAAGGTAGGAGAATAGTACTTAAAAAAATTAATGTCTAGTTTTCGAATTAGGGTATTACAAGACATGTTAGGAAAGATTGAAAATAATTGTGTTCATATTTTTTATATTGATATTGTACTATAATATGTAGTATTTTTGAATTATTAATTAGCTTCTAATACATGTTTATATATTTTGATATTTAATCATAAGATAGGTTTTACATTGAACCCTAATCATCTTGGATTTGGTGGTGAGAATGGTGCTCTCCAACCTAAAAATAACATATTATAACACTAAAGTTTAAAAGTATTATCCAACTGATGAATTTTTGTTCAAAAAAATCATATATTAATAATATTGCACCTACAATATCAATTTTAATGCACTTGTTTCCTTCTTTTTCTACAATAGATTTTACTACAATTTCTATTAATGGTTATATCATTACAATATAATGTAACTTCTTTCTTTAGCCTTTAGAGGTATTAACCTAGTTTTTGCAACATATACATACTATATATTCAATTATTTAGACCTAATTTAATGTATAAAATTATTGCATTAGGTATTTATTATATTTTGGATATTATTTTTAACCATAATGACATTGAAAAAGGGCTTGAATATTATTATCTATAATAATGCTACTTTTATAATAATATAATAGTTGACATCTGTAATTAGGTTCAAGTATTGTTCTGGGTCTAGTAGGGTGTAGGTGAATATTGCTTAAAAAAATCAATAAATAACTTTTTTTATTAAAAAAACCATCATTTTTTCTAACATATTATGTTAATTATTTAACAAAAATCAATGTAATATGTGAAAATTATGTTATAAATGAACATTGATTTTTAATGATAATTTTCAAATTAATGTCATAATCCATATTCTATGTTGGTTTACTATAATTTATTATGTTGGTTATAAATTTATGTCTAATGTGAATTGTTAGTTCATATCTCGGAATTGAACATGGTTTTCTTGTAAAACATCTAATGTCATTACCTATATTCCACATGTCAATTTCAAAGCCAACATTGAATATGCTACATTTAGAATAACATCCATATATATGTTAGCTAGAAACTAATCTTAAATCCCTAAAATAATTGATGTTAAAGGACAAATCTATAGTAGTGTCATAGAATGTGTGAAATGTTTCCACAAGATTTAAAGCTAGAATTGCATAATAACAGTTCTACCCCCCTTAAAAGAATTTTATCCTCAAAATTCGAGATACATCTTAATATATCATAATAACTCCAAGATGAATGGTATATTTGCTTTTGTGTGTCTCTTCCATAATTTCACCCCTCAAACCATCATTATCAGGTATATAAACTCTATTTTTGAATCTAAATAATCCATCTCCAAACATGCTAAAATTCTGGGCTCCCTCTTGCCCTAATTGTTCCATAGATAACACAAAACAAGATACATCCATGGCATGAGCCATATCATCATTTCCTCCTTCACCTGTATCTTTCCTTTTTCTACCTCTACTAGCCATGCTTATCTGAAATTTCTAATATTAACATACTTCCATTTACGCAACAACCAACTCCAATTAAGAAAACAGATATTCTCACATATACAACAAGGCCCTAAAACATGCTCTGATACCAAAATGTAACACCCTCACTTATTAACACCTTATTCCTCAATTACTAGATGATTAATACGTACTCATTCGCCATCTACCTCAAGCTAATACGGAAAATCTCAAATTCTATACTTCATACATATGATCAAAAGCCATATAATTACCCACAAGTTCAACTTTACAAATTGTACATCCATCATATACAATGTCATCAACTATACAAGTATTTACAACTTCAAATACTATTGCCCTTTCTCATGAGAGCCCTTGGAAGCATCACCTGGAATGGTTAGTCACCAAACAGAAAACATAAGAAACAAAGTTTCCCAGTAGCTAGCTATTGCCATAAAAACATTTCAAGCCACTCCAGATCCTTAAGCAAATAAGACATACGTTTCGAAATCCAATAATCATTCATCAACATATTCAATATAATACTATTATAGGAAATACGTATCACACACACAGCAATTCACAACAATCATCAAGTCCATTTAAGGACTTATCACAATATCTAGATGGCCATCACAAACAATCGTACTCAGGTCTCATATACAGCATCACGCTGTCTTCCCGGGGTCCCGAGCCACAAAGGCCTAACACAGTATCACACTGTCTTCCCGAGGTCCCTAGCCATAGGTACCACACACAACAAATGCACTATTATCCCCGGGGATCCCGAGCCTTAGGCCAAACACAGTATTCTACTGTCTGCCCGGGTTGTGCCACAACAATTGCATTAACATTCCGAGGACCCGAGCCATAGGCCAAACACACACAATATCACACTGTCTTCCCGGAATACGTGCACAACAATTCCATACACATTCCATACAATAGTATAAAACATAGAAAATCATATAAATAGAAAACAGCTTAAGGATGAAGCTAGCTACCTTTCACAAGCTTCCAATGTGATGTTCCCTTGCTTTCACCAAAAACTCCTTTACACCTCCTCTTGCCTTTGCAAGTTGTCACTCCTCAGTCTATATAAACACACATCATAGTTTCTTATTAAAACATCATCACTTTCCCTAATCCCCATGTATTCTTTACTTCCTCTACTTAAATAAATGCATACTTAGATGCTCTATATCTTGTTTTCAAGCCTTAAAATGACATATATGAACATTAGAAAAGGATCCAAAGGTAAAGCCATGCAAATCCTGAAGAAATCAAGTCAAAAAGTGAACTCAGCAAAGAACACGGGGGTGAACATGGGCCATGTTCTACCTCGTGTTCAGAACATGGGGTACAACATGGGCCGTGTTCTACCCAGTGTACATTTCTGATCTTCCAAAAAACACAATTTACATGGCTAAACCTCCTTCTCCCCTTGGCTTCTCAATAGGGAAGTTTCATACACACTTTTATAACTCAAAATTCATCTTCCATAAGCTTCATAACTCATAAGAATCATCCTAATTTCATCAATTTAACGAAATTCCAAACAAATCATGCCAATACTACACATGCACCATTATGCCTCTAAAACCCAAATGTGTACATCATGGTTTCTTGCTATTTTTACACCAAACCAAAGCCATAGATCAACATAACAACATCTAAAACACCATTAAACATATTCAAATCATCCTAAACTCCATGATCAACTACCTTTGACCACTCCAACATCAAAATCTCAAGAAACTAAAAAGAGTACTTTAAAGAGCTTTTAGAGGAGAATAATTTTACCTCTTGCAATAACTTGAAAATCCTCACTTAGAGCTCCCCAAACTTGATCAAACTTGAGCTTTTCTTTACTCTAAACACACCAATGGATAGAGCTTGATGAGAAGAGCAACTTTCTCTTCTACCACTAAGCTTAAATCTCACTATTTTTGGGTGAAAAACTCAAAAGAAACTTTCTCTCTCTTTCTCTCTCTCTCCTGCACGAAATTGGAGCTCTCATGGAGGTGTCTTGCAGCTTTTTTGAAAAGTGGAGAAGAGAGAAGACTTTTCATGAAGCTTCTAGGGACAAATTGGTTATTTTTGAGATTTCCAAGGGTATTTTAGTCCTTTTTCACCAAAAGTAAGGCTATTCTTGCCCTTAATTTTCTAACAATGAAACTTGTCATAAATCTATTGGTCACACTAATAAAAATCACATATTGCACCCCAAACTCTTGGTTATTCATATTAAATCCCAAATCCTTAATTATTTACACTTTAACCACACCCGATTCTGCACTCTTACAATTTAGTCCATAGGGTTTCTGTCTGTTTAAAATTCCTTACACTGTCCGACTTAGACCACTTCCCTTTTTAGGGTTTTCTAACCTCCTCTGATCATTCATACTACTTAAGAGAATTAATTCTTTCCCTACTATCCTTTTCTTTCAAAATTTCATTTACCCTTACACTTAATTCCTTTCAACTTGAGATTCACCTACTAAGCTAATTCAATCATGCTCTTCGTTTCTACAGCCTCAGAATTTAGAAATTCAAATAATAGAATTGAAAATTCGGGACATTACAGGAACTATCATTGCATTCAATCCACATTGTTGAGTTGATAATAGAGGCAAATGTATTACTTAGACTTCATAATGAATCCTTTTTGTACCTTTGTCTTTCCACAAGTAGAGCTTCCCTCGATAGTAACTTAACTTAAGAAAGCTTGGTTTTTTAATTTTTCTTGTTATATATATGGTATTTAATCATAATGGTTTAAGTCACCTATGCCTTTCAATTCAAAAGCCATCAAGGATAGAGAAATTAGTTGTTTATTATATTTAGTGAAGTAATTAAATATATGTAATGAAAAGTTAATTATTTATTATATTTGTTAATATAATGATGTATATAGAAATAAATAAAAATGTAGAAGTTTTATAATTATTTATTGTTTCCTTTCTTGTATATTTCTTAATTTACTTTCTTTAATATTTACATTTAGTTTCATGTTTGGATAATTCTCTTTTATTATAAATAGAACATATATGTTGTTTAAGAAATGAGATGAAATAAATTTATGTCTATTGAAAATATTTAAAAATAACTCTTTTGTGATTATTATCTTTAATCTAAAATATTTCAAAAGTTTCGATATTTTCTAATAAAAAACAAAGAAACTACATCAATTTTTTTCTCAAAACTAACTTTTTTTTTGTGAAACATCGGTTTGTTAATAAAAATTAAAATAGGAAATAAGATATTTCACATTCAAATATTTTTTTTATTTCATATAGGAAATGATGTCAATTTGTGATAAAATGGGATATTGCAAATGTATTCCAATAAATTTTCTTGTCTAATTTAACATGTTGGTTTCTTATTTAAAATTGATATAAAAGGTTATTAAGATAATAGTTATTAATTGACTGATGTATTATGCTTAACATTTATCATTTTTATTATAATATTTTGAATATTATATTCTATTTTTAGTTTACAATTGATATGGAAAAGGAAACGATGTCATTTTTATTGTTAAAAAATTTAACAAAATGAAGGCTAGAGTTAAAATAGTTGATAATCTATACCCTGATGCTCAAATGCAAAGTGCAATGTGAGAGTGTCTTTCTCATGTGATTCATTATGCTTTAAGGAGATATTCTCATTAAAAATTAACAAAGCTCGTATTTAACTTATAGTTTGACATTAGCTTGCTAAGTTTTCTTCTCATTAGTAAGGTGCATTTAAATGCCTTATTTTTACTTTAAACCTAAGGAAGAACATTTTGGTGTTGTGAATATTTTGGATTTTATGTTTTTTACTTCATTTCTTAAGGTTTTAGGTGGTGTGGGTATTGATATATGCATATCAAATTCATTAGAACCTTTATATTATTCATATGTTAGTGTTTTTTTTTGTAGACATTTCTTATATATTTGTTGCATGAGATTTCAATTGGGTAGTCATAGACTATAGATGAATGTCTATTCATTGGATGACCCATGAATACACCAAAAGGGTTGAGGACTTTATTAGATTTGTTGTAAGTCAAGAAAATGAAATTGGTACAATGTTCCTTAAGTGTCTTTGTGTGAAATGTGTTTGTGTTTGGATGCTCAATCTAATAGGGATAAGTGTGCATTTATTTTTCCATAACATTGACCAGGGGTATATGCAATGGATATGGCAAAAGAAAGGTGAGTTATCTAGTTTGTCTCATACTTAAGGTGGCAAGGGAGTTTATAGGGATGATGATAACGATGTTACATTAGATGATTAAATAGAGGAAATGGTAAGGTTATTTTAGAGGCTTAGGTGATGTGTGTGAATAGTTTTAAATTTAGGAGCCTTATTTACACTAATATGTCATAATATGGGATCAATGAAGACATTTGAGAGCTTGATTATGTTATGTTTAGGGTGTTTATGTTTTGATATAAATGAGTTAAGAATAAGAATGATACTTGGGTTAATTAGTTAGAATTCATGATGGTAGATCTTAATAAGAAAGATCCAAAAAAGGAGCTATTCATAATAGTATCCTAAGTAAAATAAGTTTGTTAAGTCATAGACTCATTTGATAAAAAATAATGTGTAACTTTATAAGGGAAAAGACAAATTGTTAGTGATGGGGATGAATAAGACATGAAGGATAATATTAAGGAAACTTCTCATTTCTCTATAAAAATACCTTCAGTGGATAATGAAAGTTATGTGGAAGAGTTCTACTTGTGAGATGATCATGCTAAAGGAATATAAGTTGAAGATCCTTCTTAAGAAAAATCAAAGGTAGTTAGGTTCATATTTCCCATGTAATATTTTATGTATAATTAGTATCATCTTCTAAATTATTAATTTTCAATGCTAAGTTATACATTTTAATTTTTCTAATATGATGCAAATTTTACATGATATGTTTTGGCTCTTGTAATAAGCATAATTGTTTCTAGCATGGTGGTGAGGATGGTGCTATTTGATTTAACAAGCCATATAAAATGCCATTAAACTTTACTATCATAAGCTAGACAATAAATTCTTCTTCAATAAAAGCATATAATATTAATTTTGCACTTAAAACATTAATTATGACTTACTTTGCCTTTCTGTTACCATAGTAGGTTTCACAAAGATTTTTTTCAATGGCCATGTTATTGGAAGAAATACTATAACTTCCTTCTTTAGCATTTAAAGGTATTATTGTCAATTTTTGTAATATGCACATATTATGTTTTCAATTATTTGGACCTTTTTAAATGTATGAAACGTTGCAATTAAGACTTTCTTATATTAGGATATTACTTTTGATCATAGAAACATTAGGATAAAGCTTGGATATCGCTATCTAACTACTTGTATAATAATATGGTTGCTACTAATTTTAATTAGGTTTAAGTGAATACTCCTCTAGGTGTAGTGGGCTTTAGGGGAAATAAAATATATGTTGGTTATTCTAAATAACAAGCATCCTATATAGAATATTACACATCAACTAGTTAATATAAACTGATGTATTATGAGAAATTTATGATATGAAAGGAGTCGATTTTCAATAGTGATTTACAAACTGATGTTTGATATAAATAATCATGTTAGTTATTAAAATAAAAATTGATGTAATCACTCATTTTCTATATTAAATCAATGATTCAACATTACAAAAGCATTTAACACATCAATTTTCCTATAAAAAATTGACATCATTATTATTTGCCATGTCAATCTAAGAAATAACATTTAATACATTAGATGCTTGTAAATACATCAATTAGTAATAGACATCTAATGTGTTAAATAACTAACATTGTGTAATATTTCTATAATAGTGTGTCTATATACGAAGGTTATGTGGAAACCCTTATACATGTTTCAAAAAGATAAGAACTTAGTAAATATAAAGTTACAAGTATATGGTTGAAACCTATACACCTATATTATCTTGTAATTTTAATGATATAGAGGATTTTTTTATTATATTTTCCTTAAGGGTTTAGGGTTTTTCCATTTAAATTGTTAATGTGATATTGCACAACTCTAATTGTTCTAGTTGTCTTTGCTTAATTGCTTGAAAATGGAATATTTATTCTAACTACTATAGAAAAGTTAATAGATACTAGATGTTTAGATGATTTCAAATTAAAATATAACTATCATTTTATCAACTATTATAGTAAATATTTTATGACACTAATAACAAAATTATCATGAGAAATGAAAATAAATTTGGTTTCCATAACCCAAAAAAAAAATCATCCTTTCTTATAGGATAAATTAGTTGATAACTAGTGCAAAGTTGAAGACATCAGCTTATAATAAGTAAGTAACATGAAATCTTTGCATAATATTTTTTTGAAAATTGATTTTTGGTTTCCTTGCCATAATATTTACAATTAAAATTAAATAAACTCAATATTCCAAGTAAAAATATGTATTTTGAACTAAAATTTTTGAAAGGTCATAACTTTACCCTTAGTTGTCCATTTAAGCCAAATTTTATGTCAATTTCATATAACTTTTTTATATCTATCCATCTTTGCAAAACCTTTTGCCCTTCCCAAAATCATGAAAAATAACCATTTTTATGGACTTTTCCCCCTATTTTCTCCATCTTTTATCATTGTTTAGTTACTTTAGTTTCAACTTCAACATTTAATCAAACATATATATAGTAAGCATAAAATATTTAGATACAATTTTAGAAATTATATAAAGGAAGCATAGGCAAAAATATTTTTAAAAAATTACATAAAAAATCATAGGAATGGAAGAGATAAATATTTCAGAGAAATAGAAGTAAGAAAAGGTACTTATGTTTTGAACTAGTGTCTTGGAATAAGGATTTACTTTATGCTCAATATTAGTTGAATGAGTATTTGTAACTCACTAACATGTGGTGGATGATAGAAGAACATCTAAAGTTCCACAAAGAGAGCTAAACGGAGACGAAAATTGAGTTAGAGAACAAATAAGAGGGAGAGTAAGAGTAATAATGAGGAAAAGAATAAAATATACTTTATTTATTACATAAAAATATCACCATACATAGGATTCTCACTAGACTTCAATACTTTTAGGTGTTGGTAATTTTTGAAATTGACATCTTAAGTATACTTGTTTTGCCAACAACCTTTAAATGCCATAAATTTTAGGCTTAAATTTATTATTGGTCCCTTTAATATTCAAATTATGCAAATTTGGTCCCTTTAAAGTTGAAAACTCTTTTTTTATCCTCCTAATATTTAAAATAGTCCAATATTGATTCATTCTATCAAATGAATGATGAAGCAATCTACTTAAATGATGGAATGCCAACATGGCAACCATGTATTTAAAAGTATTGGATTGTATTTGATTTTTTGCATTATTGAAGTGGCACTCATGTGCATTTGTTCAACCACTTATTCCCCCAAGTTACTAACACTCATTTTTCTAGAAAAACGGAAAAACACAACTAAAATTTGTAACTTGTGGAATCCTGTAAAAAAATTGAAGTGTGAAGAGTGATGTAATTATTAATATAGTTATTATTTTAAAATAGGAAAGATTCATTTTTTATTATTTTAAATTTTAAAATTATCTTTTTATCTTTAAAAAGAAAAAAGCAATTATTATATTAAACTCATTTTAAAACTTTTAATTATATTTTTATCTTTAAAATTTATATTCATAATTGTTTAAATTAAAAAATACAAATACGTAGTTACCCAAAAAAAATACAAATGGGCATATGGGTATTTATGTATAATGCATCCAAACTTAATATAAGTGCATTGCGTCCTCCCTAAATTTTTCGTATATAGTGTAATATAATATCACTCAATAAATTGTAAGGAAAATATTTTTTTAAGTCTATCTTTTTTTTGTGAAATATATTTTTAGACCCATCGTATATATAAGTTGAAAATATGGATTAATTTTTTATGTGACTTTAGTCCAAAAATTGAGATTTTTTAAAATTTGCTTAAGATTTTGAATTTTTTCAAAAAATTCCATATATAAAATTTTCAAAATTTAAAATATGTTTAATAAATTACATTTCAATCACTTTAAAAATTTTCTTCTAAGTTGGCTTATGAATATGGAACATACTAAATTAGTTATATTAAGATATCTAAATACCTTGTAATAGTAGATTATGAGTTTAATTAATAATTTATTTGATCTAATCTTAAAGTTATATGTGAAAATAAGATAGACAAATACATGAGATTGAAGTTAAATTTAAGGCGTTATTTTTCTCTCAAATGAGTGGGTTGGTTATTAACAATGCTCTTATTCTCTTATTTTCTTAAGTATGAAGTAACATTAATTGTACTAACTTGAAAAGAAAAATAGTTCTTTGATTATTCTTTGAGATAGTTATTTCTAATAAATCATATTTTTTTATAAAAACTATAATTTTTTTTATTTATAAAAATGATGCAATGATAAATATGAGCAGTAAATCATATAATATTATTCAAACCAATTAAACTTCCATCTATGAATTACTGAGATTTTTAGGTTTTGCTTATTTTTTTAAAAATTATTTTTGTAAGAAAATATCATTTGTATATATAAATATACATATTAATGAATGAGTGATATATCCTTATATTTGTAATTAAAAAATGATATTTAGAATCCTAATAATAATAGAGGAAAGTAAATTTCTTCTTAAAAAAAAATTATACTTTTTCCAAACTTCTCGATTTAATTTTAAATAAATAAAATATTTTTCTTTATCTAAACATTTATTAGTTTATCTTTTTAAAATAATGAACATAAATTAACTCTTATAAAAATAATAAAAAAATAAATAATAAAAAATAACTTAGGAATTCATGAAGAACTAAATTTTTAGAAACTTATACTGATTTTTGAACATGAAAAAGTAATTATCTTTGTAGTAGAATGTTATTAATTTAGGAAAACTATTGGTAGAACAATAAATTGAGTGTCACTTAAACAATCCGAACTATAAATATAATTCCACACTCTAAGTACACATTATTGACTTGTAGACATTCTATTAGCCATGTTTATTTCTTTATTACCCATTTAATAGAATGGACCAATTTTGGATTTTGGGTTACTTTGGTTGTTGGGAGAATGAAAATAGAATTTTTAGTTTAACGAGGACGAAATTCGCCTAATTTGAATATCATGCAAACAAAAATTGAATTTAAGCCAACGTTTTAATTTTAGTTACATAAAAAACTAATATCTTATTTTTTTTAATAATTTTAAAAAATGTCAATGCCTCCAAATAGATGTCAGTTAATTCTAAAACTAATATTTTTAAGTTTCCTCACTTTCTCAAAAACCTTTAAATGCCATATATTATGATGATGGTTAAGTAAAAAATTGATATTTTAAATTTTCTCATAATTTAAAAAATACTTCCACATCCAAATAGAAGTTGCTTAATTCTAAAACTAATAAAAGCAATCATGACTTGAAAAAAATTAATAAATGAAAAAGACACATTTCCTTTACATAATTTTCAAAATAATTTTATATTTGATATATTATTAGTGTATTAGTGAATATGAAGATCACATGTTATGGAAAAACAATAGTAACCAATTAAGAATTTTCAAATAAACACTACTATAGATTTGCAAATAGACATCATTCAAGCTAATAACAATGTTTATTTTAATATGGTATCATTTTTTAAATTATATAAAAACCTAAAATAATGAATTATAAACATAACTGACGGTTATATTAATGTGGTGATGTTTTTTAAATTTCGGGCAAACTTTAATAAATTGATTTCATATATAACTAATGGCTATACTAACATGATGGTATTTTTTAAGATTTAGGAAAACTTTCACATGTGGGTTTTACATATAACTGAAGTATAAATAAGATTAACAAGCAAGTTTTTTTAATTCACTGACATCTAAATATATAGAATTTATGATGTTACAAGAAACTGTGAAAGCCTAAGATGATTGTTTTGTACTTAACTACCATCTCAAGGGCATTTCATGTGTCTCGCTAGAAAATATAAAATATTTAAACATTGGTTTATTAACTAACTGATGTCTAATGGTATAATAACCTCTTATACATAAAGCATTGGTTATAGTTAATAAGTGACGTTTATTTTTTTTTTATTCTATATATAAATTTTCATTATAAGTCTCACTTTTCATATGAGACACTTTTAAGATATGTTTGCTACAAATTTTTTTGAAATACTTCATCCATTCTCTGATTTCATTTTCAAGGACAAAAGTTTTGTAAAATATTTATAAATTTTCATCTAATATTTATATATATCATCTCATTTTTTTAATATTCTAGTGAGATCTCTTTAGTGATCCTTTACTTTCATCGCTAAGGTTTATGTGGAAGAATTATAATAACCATCAATTCTTCCATTGTATACTCTTATGATTAAAATAGTGAAAATTAAGCAATAAAGTAAAATATGTATTGAGAATGATGATTTTAATATATAGCAGTTTTAATATAGTTTTTTGTATTAATGTAAATATATAGTTTTTGTACAAATTGTTTTATGGAATACATATATATAAATGTGTACATATATATTTAATGATTTGGAAAGAGATAAAATCAAAGTATAAATTTGTAAAATTATTTTTTTATCTTTTTGTACTTTCATAATAAATTATTCAATGACAATTAAAGTTTATGTTAAATTTGTGTAATCAACATTTGAATTACAAAGATTACTAAATAGAAGACATCAAAATAAAAATAATTTTATGTTCAAAATGATTCAAAAATAATTTTTTAATAGATAACAAAATTAATATGAAGAAATGGCCAATTTAAAAACATTAGTTTTGGGCTTACAAATATCTTAAGTGATGGCATTTATGAATTTATAAAGAAATTGCAAAAACTTAAGGCATTAATTTTAGACTTAACTGATATATAAATGGATGACATCGAAGAGGTTACAAGGAAACCATGTAAAATTAAAATGTCAAATTTTTAAATGATCATTGTTTAAGGCCATTTTAATCATCATAATAGTCAATATCAAAAGTTCACATGCCAATTAGGTAGTTTATTGACATCTAAAGGCATAATAATTGCCACTTTCTTAAGAAATGGTCAAATTTATGGTGTCAGTATTCTATTAATAATTAGTATCTAAAGTCTTGCTTATGTCTTATAAATATTATTTTCTTTACTAATTTGAAACAAATAATTGATATTTCAAGACAGTACACTTTCTATCAAAAAGTGAGCTTCTAAGTTGGGGTGTGGACCATCGTATTCTACATTACTTGGCTATCAAAAAGGTTTTTCAATTAATCAAAAGTCCTTCTAAGGACTTTTACCCACACTTTGGCAATGAACATAAGCATTTTATAAAGTATTTGGAATGATTCTTGTTGTTACATCTTTTGATATCTTATGTTCATAGTTGAAGCGTAGGTATAAGTTCTTGAAAGGACTTTTGATGGATTCTACAACCTTTGAAATAGCTTGGTAATGATTAATGCAATAGTCTCACTACTATAAAGTAGTTGATTGATATCAAGTGATTAAAGGATTGCATGTCTATATACTGTTGGGTTTCATATATATCATGTAATGTAGCAAAAAATATATTTTCAAAATTATGTGATGTGAAACCTTCCTATAGATCGATGCATAGGGATATAAATTCAAAACTAAAGATTACCTTTTTAAGTGTAAATTCGAATCACAAGCACAATCAGGTAATGGTGCCTCTACAATATCCACATGAATTTGCAAAGATCTATCTCTCATAAAAAGGAGTAGGGTTTAGTGCAGTTTTAGTAGGGTTTTATGTAATTTTTATCGGTGGCAATTTTATTATTTTTTTGCATTAAACAATGACACCTTCATGTCCCTTTTATAAAGCTAAAGGGATGCCTTTTTCCTAGTTCTATTAAGAAAATCACATCCAATTTTAATTCTACTCAACCACTAATACCTTATCCTTAATATGGTGATAGTGATAAGAGATAGGACTTATCCATTAGTTATCTAATATTATTTTAATATTAATAATTAAATATTATTAGATAATAATATTATCTTATAATATAATTATCTAATATCAAATGACATAATTATCTGATATTACTTTAATATAATATAATATAATATAATATATATTACGTGAATATATATATTATTACTTTGATAATATATATATATACAAAATAATAAGCCTAATTAATAGGTTTAGTCTAATTAAAAATTAATTAATTACTGTCTCGTTCTTACTCCTTTTATGTAACCTTATAGGTTTCTACTATATTGGTAATGACTTATTAGTGGATTATAGATAGTGAGCAATATCTAGCAATACATCACTGCCAACCAAGTAGAATGAATGTCTATAATTTGACATCTACCTAATGTGTGATTAATGCTTTGCAACACAGTCCCTTTTATCATGATATCCAAATCAAACTGGAGGTATAAAGTATGTCATCCTCGTTAATGTTCAATTATTTCTTGATATTGAGTAGACTAACTTAAATAAATTATCAATATGAATTGAGTAGACTAACTTAAATAAATGATCAATATCTCATATTGATCCATTTAAGTATGACTATGTATTTCTAAGTCTCATTCAATCAAAGGGCCTAAGGATATCACTCCTTTATATAGAAGAAACAAAATCCCATCCATATCACTTATATCTTTCTGAATGATTTGTAATATACCCGATTAACACTCTACATGTCATCTTAATTAAAGATGACACAGATGTCATGACCCAATTTCAGGTATCATGATTGGTGTAAAGACATCTAACTAGTATTTAATCAAGTAGATATCTTTACAAGCCTGTAAGAAACTATATCTCACTATTTTGTAATAAAAGTAGAATATATGATAGCATCAAATAATATAAGTAAAGTAAATTGCATTGCACATGCAATGAAAAGTTAATCTATGATATTAATATACAATAGTATAATAAAATTATTTAGTAATACACATAGATTTTAACTATACAGTGAATGACTTAAATAGTAATTTTTGTTATACTATGCCCCATGGAGATTAGAAGGTTTTATGCAATATATCAATCATCCACTGTAGCTCCTTGTTCTTTATATGTAAAATAAAATAACATCGAAAAAAAGTGAGTTTATAAAATATTCAGTAAGTAGCTACTCAATCTTTATTCCTATGATTTTCCATAATCAGTTTTCTTTAATACAAATTTAGGAAGATTAGATAAATTCCATATACTTAGCTTTATTCATATTTAATATCTACTGCCTATCATATGCATTATGTATTAATATTACATCAATAGAAATAGCATACAAGTTTCCTCCTTATTTCTTCGGGCCAACCTTATCCCACTCGTCGCCAACCTTTTCCCTCCACTTCTTACCACCCCTCTCCTTTTTCTAGAAGGATGCTGCAAGCTATAGGCCAATCTCCCCCACACGTATCAAATAACACAAATGAGCCTTTGTAGGCTTTTCGTGCCAATTAAGGTAAAATCATGTCAATCTATCATAACAAAGGTATGATCAATACCAACTAGCCATTAGTAATCTAATTAATTTTCTTTCATCAATGTAACAAGTATAGATTTCAAATTTAACATTAAAGAGTGTAATCATTGCATATTCTCATAATGTATTACAATTTCAATACATTGAACATTTCACAATTCAATCTAATCTATTACTATATTCTATACCATTAAAGAACATTCAAATAATTACAATAATTCAACACATTGTTCCAATAATATTCTAATATCATCACAATGTATTTCTAAGAATCAAATACTTAGTGAATTTTAAAAATATTCATTCAACAATACTATTCATGTTCAGATTCCAGAACAGGGCAGCAGAGGGCATATTACCATAAGAGACCCTTTTATGTCTTTTAAAATACCTCCAAAATTTCTAAAATAATTATATGATGTTCTAAACATGTTAATTGACATATCTGAGTCTTTAGGTTTCACAATTAATCAAGAGAATCTGCCCAGAAAATTCATGAATCATGCCCTTCCAAAACAGTTTCAATCTCTGGCAGCACTGGAGTTCTGAAATTGTAGGAATTTATTTACTAGGAAAATGAGATTCAATTATCACGATAATTTACTATGTTTTAACCAACACATGGAAGGGTATCCAGTAATTTTTATGGAATTTTTACTCATCATTTAGTACCCCAAATCATTCCAGAACAGAAGTGAAATTATTCACATCCTGTTTCTGGGTGAGTTGCACCTTTGTGTAGATATGTCCCTTGTTCAGGTTTCTAAAAATTTCTAAAAATTCCAAATAAATTCTATGTGTATCCTAACATAATAAGAGACAAGGAAATTGGTGGTTTTTAATTTTTAATATGCCCTATCATGTCCTTAAAATTCGTGGTTTAGTTCTGGATTTTCAGGAATTCCAAAAGCAAAATCAGCAAAACAATTTCTAAGCTCTTTCTATTCCATCTACACTGAAGACTTAACAAATGGTAATCTAATCATTCATTCATATTAATATTGTTCTAATATCTTCAAATACAACTTAAGAACACTAGTTTTCAGCACCATGCCTTCATTGCATAGCCACACACCTAACTTCATGAAATCAAAATTCTAGAAAGTAATGTTGGCAAATTTGGAATCAAAATTCAATGGAAAATCAAGTGAGTTGCTACTCACCCTAAGTTTTATGCTTTCTAATTTGCTAGAGGATCCTTAGAGGCAAGTGAACTCTAGTCAAAATAATAAACCAAATTTTAGAGAACTTTGAAGAAGATCTTCCATGAAGGCATGAAAAAAAAGAAGGAGTTGCATGGTTGCCTCTTGAAATCTTGTAGGAAATTTTCTTATAGAAATATTTTGTGAATTAAATGTGAGCTTGAAAGTTAGCTAATATGGGGAGAGGGCCAAGGCTTTTGCTGAAGAAGAATGTAGAAAATTTGTGTTTAGAAGTGGTAAAATGAGTTTCAAGAAAAAGGTTAAATTTGGAAGTCAAAATATAAACCAATCATCTTTAAATATGTGGAGTTGCTTTAAAAATTTTTTGCTTATTATTTGACCAGCATAGGGACACGTTTTTGCTGCTGAAGATGATTATAAAAATAGAGAAAAATGGAGAGAATTTAAGAAAAGTCTAGAGATAAAACTTTTGTTACAAAAATGCCCCTAATTTTTCTCACTTTTTCCATTTTTATCCTTGGCTTTCCTCCTAATTTTTTTTAGGCTGCATGGTTTTGGACCTTCAAAAACTCAATATGGGCTTCTAAAAAACATGCTAAATCATCCTAAAAGGAATTTAAATGATCCAGATTGAATTATATTAGTTCCAGACTTATTTTACTGAATTTCGGCTCACCTGGGCCCCTAAAATCGAGTTAAACTCTATCAAAATTCCTCTAATATTTTAGGTATATTTCTAATAATATTTTAACTCAAGTTTTATCTCTATCAATGTTTCAAAGGGTTTAGAAAACTTTCCAAGAGGTTACCCATTTCTAAAATTCCACTGAACTGAGCACGTTTAACTGAGAAGTGCTAATTTATTTTGATACTTTAAGAGTAACTCTTGAGAAAAAGTCTCCTAGAGATATTACAACAGGATGGCATCAAAGTGTGTGACCCTTTATGTAGGGAATCATAGTAACTTCAGGTCAAAGGATTACTTGCATTGTGATCACATGAGAATTACTAATGACACATGACAATCCATGTAGTATTCTCATAGCAAGTTAGTCTAGTATATTTGTTCACTAATAATGTACTCATGTATTGACTTGATATCATATATCCATGATTCATAATTATCAATCACCATACATAATAGTCTCAATATATTCTTGCTATCCATTTTGCAATAATATTTGACTATGAATATTTTAGGAATACTAAAACTATTTCAGGGACAATTATTATATTAAGTTATAAATTATGCAAATATTAAAATAAAATAAAATAAAATAATTGTATTACTTAAAATAAAATATAATACATTGTGTGTTATTACAATTATCTTATAATTGGCTCCTAGGATACATACATCAACATATACGACTGACATATACTCGAGCATTTTTGTATATCTACTTTTAACTTAATCGTTATAAATGATAATAACAATGTTGGTTTCATATCGATAAAAATTGGAGTCATTTATTTTGTTAGCATTGTAGGAAACAACATTAAAAGTCATTTTTATTCAAATAATTGATGTGTAATAAAAACCAATACCATATTAATTTATTTTAATAATTGACATGGTATGTCCCACCACCCATCCCCCCTAAACCCCACCCTATAGTTCCTTACTTATCCACCCTTATCCCCCAATTCCACATTTACTTAATGACCTTCCAAAACCTAACCATATCCCCTTTTTTCTCACTCCTTTATCTTCCTGATTTCTATTGGAATCATCCTTACAAAACATTTTAACCAAAATAAAAACCATTATCTTTTATGACTTTACAAATTCCCAATTTTAGTGATTTTAAAAATAATTTAAATAATAAAAGATTAAAAATGATGAAAGGCTATATACTATATCCTAATTAAAGATAATTGCTTAAGTAAATTTGTTTTGATACCCCTTACTTAATATGTGAGATTTGCACTCCCTAAAAAAGCAATCTTAAATATCATACTTGCAAATGTAATCAACATTATAATATTACATATTTCAAACAAATAAATAGTAAATAATACAATAAAATGCTAATGAAGATGAATGAAATCAGATTTCTCACTTGTATAAACCTATAAAAGCTACATCAAAATAAGCAATAAAATATGATTGATTATAAAACATAAAACTAAATTATTAGAAGAAACACAAAAATTAAAACAAATATTTGCATTTATATTTTACACTTTGCAGTGAGTGGGTTTAGCCATAGGATAATGAAGCTTCAGTCCTACAAAATAATTAGCAAAAACACAAAATCAAAGAGAATTATCTTAAGGTTGGAAGGAAAGTATACCTTATTAAATAGAGAATCATTTTGAGGTTGGATGAAATTTAAGAAAAAATTTGCAAATGGCAACATCCTTTACTTTTTTTATTTTCACTTCAAGCCATATTTTAACCTTTTTATTTTCAAATCACGCTTAGTAATATGGTTTCTATGTTGATTACTACTAACCACTGACATATAAAGTTAGCCATTTGATATTAGATGTCAACTAAGTACAAAATCCACCATTGTCTTTATTAAAATGAAGTTATCCTATTAAGTAATGTTTAACGTTAGTTATAAACAAGAATTGACATTATAACAATTGAATGTTGATTATTAAAAAAACTAATTTATTTTGTTAGGGAAACTTTTTCATTTAAAATGATTCAATTATACATTCCAACTAGAATCTAAAATAGAATATATATATATATATATATCACATATTTATAAATGTTTATATTTATCCAGAAGAAAAATTCATTTTTGTTAATCTCAAAAACATATATCAAAACATATAAAACATGTGATCTAATTTATGATTTCACAAGTGGCATCAAGTAATAATTTTAGAGTTTAAGTATGAATTTTGTAAGGACATTGACATAATTTTATGAATTAATTTTTTTAAAAAAATTTAACTTGTTGTAAGTGAAATCGATGGCATTAAAATTCTTTATTGCATTATCATATTTTCTTTATACAATTACATTAATACAAATAACCAAAGATTAAATGTAAATGTATAAAAAAATAAGAAAATAGAAAAAATTATGAAAATATATTCTCTAATTTTATTTACTTTCATGTTAGGTCTTTAAATTATATATAAAAAAATACTATAATTTATAATGAACAACAAAGAGTTAACAATATCAAAAATGACTTCTAAAATGGATAGTGTAGATCGATAGCTTTTGAGATCCATTAATAGAGATGGATTCTAAGAGGAAGAGTGTAAATTATTATATTTAGCATTCACGAGGGATATCAAGAAGGTTATTAAATTGATTAAAAAAAGGATTTTTTCATTGATTTAATAACCTTCTTAATTAGCCTTTATTATGATGAATATGATAATCTACATTTTCCAAATTAGAAACCTTTTTTTTGATGGATGGTTTGGATTGTTATATTTAATAGAGATGGATTTTAAGATGAAAGGCATAGATCATTACATTCAATATTATAAAAACTTGTAATTACAGTTCAATAGTAAGCATAAGGATGCTACAAAAGAATTTGAAAGGATTCATTTTTGAAATCCTTTCAAATCCTTTATAGAATGCATATGTTCATAATGGAAGTATGGGTACAAGTCCTTTAAATGAGAAAATTATTAGAAAATAATGAATAATAAAAAAGGAACATTATAGAAATGAAATAGAAAGTAGGTTAACTCTACTAGGAATTCTTTTATATTGAGAAGAAGACATATATCGATTCTTGTATTGGATAACTTTCCAATGCAAGAATGGATACATGGCTTCTTCTCATTATAATTTATCTTTAGACTACAACTTTTTTTTAGTTTTCTTGTTATCCCTAAATGTGTAGGGGAAATGATATTTATAAATGGTAAGGACCTTTAGATATTAGTTATTCTTAGAAATTTAATATCTTAAGTTTGATAATAGTTACCTAACCTTAAACATCGATTAAGTGCTTCATCAACATGTAAACTTTTGACATCATAATGATTGAAATGTCCTTAAATGACATTCATTTTAAAAAATTGATGCATTAGGTTTTTTTGGTTTCTTATAACTGCTTCAATACATGTTTAGATTTTCATGTTTTGTTTATAAATTCATAACTAACACCATATTGAACATTCATTACGCTTAAAATTAATGTCATTTTGTTTGCCACTTCCAACATCTTTTGTATATCTTTATATTTCTATTCTATAAATAACTGATGTTATAAGCATATACAAGCAACATGCTTTAGTTAGGAAATATTTTCTTTGTAAATCATTTTATTATTTCTTAAATACTATTATAAAACACATCAACCATTTAAAAAACTCATCTCAAATCTAATAATCATAAATACCATCCTTGTAACTTATAAAATTTGATTCAAATTCCATTCATTGCTTAATTTTTGAATAAATATGACTTGGTTATTAGATAATAACACTAACATAATTTCCTTTTTGCATATTTTTTCTGATACCGATATAGACATCAACATGTTGAATGTGAGTTCACAAAAATATGAGAAAGGTGAATTCTAGTTATCAAAATTTTTTATGCAATTTATATATTTCCATATATTGTCACATTAAGAAATGAAAATATATTATGCAAATATATTTTCACATTTTACTTCTTTTTAAATCATTACATCTATTATGTATTTCATAAAAAAAAACTACCACAAAACTACATTAAATCATCAACATGCATTTATAGCATTGCCATTACATGTCTAAATACACCTAAAACCTAAAATTAAAATACTTGTTGCAAAGACTTATGTGTTGAAGAAGTTAAACTATTTTCTCATGTTAAAGTGCCTTATATTGTTCAACAAACATCAATAATCTACTCCTTGCATTAAAGTGTTGGGCAAAATATGACAACAACACACACATCCTCCTACACAATTAGAAATGCTTTGAATCTTATAGGATCATGAGCATCCTATCCAACCTTGATTATCTTATACTCTTAAATATTTGGTTTTAGAAGATATCCATGGTTAGATGACATGCTTAAACAAGATCCAAATTATTTCTAAATGTGTAGTAAGAATGGGTATATTATTCTCATAAGCAATTAAACTCAAAATAAGATGAGAGAGAAATTTATAAGCAAAATGAAAAACAATGGATGTCTATCATTCACCTAAATTCAATGACTTGTGTATCGCAGTTTTCAACATAAGCAATAATTGTCATAACTTTAGACTTTATCTAATTTCAAAAGTAACTATCTTTTAGATGACAATTATGAAGAAAACTAACATCTTATGTTTTTGCACCTTCCTAAAATCGCATAGAAGCCTAACTTTAAATGTCAATTAAATTGATGTCATAAGTTTCTCACTATTTTAAGAAGTGCTATTATGTCAACTTAAACATCCATTATAGTTAATATCTACCATTTTAAGTTTGTATATAATTTCAAAAATATTACATTAAAATAGGCATTTGTGATGATGGTAATCAGTGTCTATCAACAATACCTTTTAACTCAAAAGCCATCTTTATTGATGTATTTCAAAACTTTCTCAATAGCAAGATAATATAGAAAATAAGTACAATTCTTTATTAGAATCAAATTTGTGTTAGGATGCCAAATGTATATTGTGCATTTTAAGTGTATAATTATTATAAATGAAAAGTCTATTGTTCATCATAAATTATAGTGTTTTCGATATATATGTTGATGTACTAATATTAAAATAAATAAGGTTGTAAAATATAAAATCTATGCTTAATACCACTTGCGATTAATGTAGTTTAGGTCAAATGCATATGATTACATAATTGAATCAATTTTATTCTAATTTAGTGTATATGCGATATACATGTTTATCATTTGTAGCCATTTTGAAATGTTTCTATAAATATTTTGGAATTGTTCTACAATATTTCTAGAATGGGCAAAAGCGACAAGACACTAAAGAGATTAAAAAGGATTTATTGTTGGAAAAGTTGCCTAAACAAAAGACATTGATTTTTTAAATAATCAATATTCAATTATTATGACATTAGTTCTTATTTAGTAATTGACGTTAAACATTACTTTATAGGACAACGTTGTCTTATTTTAGATGAAATGTTTTTTAGACTCAACTGACATCTAATATCTGATATGGAATACCTAAGCTAGAGTTAGATGTTGATGTTTTGCAGTAATTAACTTTAAAACTGTTGGTGTAGGCTTTAATAATAAATCATAGGATGATTGTATTTACATGCAATATATTATGTTTTCTCTCTATATATATAGAGGCATTTTAATTGATTATTATGTTTAATTTTATATTTAGGTAATATAATAAATATAATAACTATCCTTGAAATAATTTAAATTATTATTAAAATGTCTTTAATCTAGTGTTATTTTAAGTTAAGATAACAATAATAATACATTAAGATTAGTACAAAATGACCATAGTCATGGATATATAGTATTAAATTAATTTATAGTTATATGTTAGAGAATAAATGCATTGGATTGACTCGTCATGAAATGGTACATGGGTTTTTATGTGAGTGTCATATACAATTCTTATAGTGATAATAATGTAGGTGGTCCTTTGACTTGGAATCACTAAGGTTCCTTACATAAGGGATCAAGTCCTTTGATATAATTTAATGTCACTTGTAATAGGTTCAATGTAAAAGGTGGTAATTGGTTACTGTGAATTATACAAAAAGATATGAATGATCTAGATAGGATTTTATTTTTCTTATGTAGAAGAAGTGATATCCATGGCCCTTTGATTAAGTAAGACAGCAAAATGCATAGTTATGCCTAAATGATATAATATATGATAAGGATTCATTTATTTTTAGTTTGTCTACTTAGGAATCAAGAAATACATAGATAAAACTATAAAGAGGGTGATGCATTACATGGCTTAAGTGCCATATGAATATCTAGGATAAAAAGGGACTAAATTATATAGAATATTGGTTACAAAAAAGTTATGCCAAGTCACTAGCGTTCTTGTTACTTAGGTGGTAGTGTTATATTACTAGATAATAATCATTGTTTGTGATACTAAAATAAAATTGTAAGATCACTACTAACTTAATGAGAATTTGAAGGGTTACAAACAAAGAACATGTTAAATATTAGGATCATAAAGTAATTAGGAACTTTTAGTCAAACTAAGGATCCTAATTAGATATGCTTGATATGATTAGGCTTCACTAAACGTTAACATAATATGATTGGTTTATCTTAAGGGACACTAGATATGGGCTAGTTATTAATCATGATCATATTTGGGCACTTAGTCAACAATCAAATTCCAATTATCTCCTTTCTTAAAGTAGTTTTGGTTAAAGATCAAAGAGATTTAATCTATAAGATGAAATAAATTAATCAGACAATACTATGTGATTAATATCAATCGAATCTTTTTAAAGGAAGTATCTGATTGAGATATTAATCTTTTTAAAAAGGAAATATCCAATTAAGATATCAATCTTGTAAAAGGAAATATTTAGAGCACAAGATTTAATAAATATCTTACCAAGATTAGAAAAACTTACAATTCTTATCCATGATATAAAAAAAGTATTATGGGTTAATTAAGAGTGTGATCCAAAACTAGAAAAGTCTTGTAGCTAGCACTACACTGAGAGAAAAAAAAACCCTACCGATTTGATTGGTGTATTTAATTGTTTCTTCATATGCAAGATTTAGCTTATATTATTTCATTTTACTTTATATCTCTTAATGTGTTACATATACTTATATGGAATTAGCTTTGTAATTTAATCAGGGCTTGGTATCCTAATGTTTTGAAATTATACAGTTAATGCTAGATTTTTTTATTATTTCAAGTTTTTAGCTATAACCTAAGTTCTAAATGTCAAAATTTGGTGATATTTATATTATCTAAAAGCTTACAAAAAACTCTACAACTTTCATATTTTGGTTGAAGGCTAGTTTGGATGTTTAGAAGAACAAAAATAGTCGTAAAGTTAATGCTCTATTTCTATCCAAGTTGAACTAATCTCAATTTTAGGCCATATCTTGAGCTTTGGAGGTCTAATCAAGATAAAACTAGGCCCTAAAGTGTCACAACCCTATTCTCACATATTGTGACATGTGTAAAGGTACTTGACTAGTATTGATATGCTAACTAGCTATCCTTGTAAACCTTTAAGACATTTCTAACTTAACTACTTTCTTTACTTTACTAAAAACATAAATAAGTATTTATAGAAATTAATATTGATTGCACATGCGTAAAGAAATTCAAAACATAATTTACATATATTAAAGATATTTATGCAAGAGTTCATAATTTGAAAAAATAAATTTACACACATAAAAACTATCAAAAGAAGAGCCTTTAATTAGGACCATCCTATTTCCATTCACTATCTTCCTCAAGGTTTAACTTTATAGATAAAGAAGAAGAAGCTAGCATATTGACCGAACCAGAACTATCGGATATGCCTTTAAGTGAATAGGTTTATTAAACAAGATTGACTACAAAAGGATTAGACTTAGAATTTATTATTCTAAGCTTTGTAGTATAGTTTATATTGGGGCCCATTGAAGACACTTAAAGTCTATAATAAAACATTATTTGGAAGGCATCCCAAAGTGTGAGGAAGGTTTTAGTATAGGTGTCAATTATTTTTTTTTAGGATCCATGCTCCATATCTATAAATAAAAATTCAATCAAAGGAGAGTGAGTATCAAAATACTCAATGAATGGCTACTCTTCTTCTTTTTGTAAAGAGTTTTCACCATAATAAATTATATATATATATATATATATATATATATATATATATATATATATATATATATATAATCGTGGATAGGATGAGCAATAATAAGATATCGGGTGTAGCATCATTACTCATTTCATTTGGTATGGTGAAATACCAACTATGCCATAAAATCTTGCCATTCTCATATATATTCAAATTTCATCATCATATGACATTATATCCAACGTTGATACATAACTTTTCCATTCAAGATAATGAAAACACTTAATTCTTTTGAATGACATAGCAATTTGTAACTTAAGCATCATAAAATGTATCATAGGATTCAATTCTTTGTAACATTTTTCAAAAAGAAGCATTAAACATTTAGCATACTGGATAGTATGAATACTCCCATAGTTTGGTGCCTTTTATGCTCTCAAATCAATTCAAATTTTTACAAAAATTTTATTTAATGCTTCTAACATATGAATAAACATCAATCATTAATTTTCTCACAATTTCTTCATTATTGGGTAATATTCATATAGTTCCAAAATCATGGTTTCCAAAATAGGGTAGCATATGAGTAATTACAATAAAAGCCTTCTTTCAATATTTAAATCACTTCTAATCATCACCAATTTTTTATACAACATATGTTAAATGATGAAGAACTTCAATTATTTCACAAAAATAACATGTTAGTACTATTCATATAGAACAAAAAATATAGAGTTGTCAAATCTGGATAATTTTGGAGTTAATGTGGGATAGAAGCCTTCTTAATATCAAAATCAATTCCAATTGCCATAAAAATTTTTCTAAGCTTATTAACATGTTAGCAATCAAAGAATATTAATTACTTAAAATTTTTTTAACCAAATTATTTCCCAAATAATACTTCAAAACATAGAATCAAAAATTCGATTTTAAGCTTTTATAACTAAGGTTTATACAAATTCACTTTTCATAACTCTAAATTTTTTAAAAAATTCACAATTCTTTCTATAAGTATCCTAACACTATTTGTATCATTAATATACCATTGAAATTTTAACAATTTTTAACCCTTGATTCCAAATATTAATAGAAAACATAACATTATCCACCCTTGCTAGTTTTGCTTTTAAATTCAACATAATTTTATTGTCATCTCTTAAAGGAAAACTTAATAAATCTTCTTCTATTGATCTTGGCACTAAAATATCAACATCATATCATCATATTAACATATATATGATACCAAAACCAAACCATAAAACACCATAACCTAACTTAACACCTCTAATAGCAAATATTATCATTTCTTCATCTTTCATGAGAAAACTTAAAGAAATAAGGGATAATTACCACTTATCTTAAATTCTTAATTCTATAACTTCTTAAAGGAGTAAGTTTAAGAAAATAAACTAAGTTTAGGAATCTTGAGGAGAAAATTTCCTTAAAAACTTGAAGGAGAGAAGGAAAATCTAGGCTACTTTGCAAAAACTACTTAGAATCACTTAGAAAACCTCTTAAGAATTATTGAAAAATTGAAAACCCTAGGAGAGCACATAGTTTTGGGATAGAGAAGAGTAGAAAAATTTGTGCAAAAATGACCTAATAGGCTTTATATAAAACCTTAATTCAAGCTTCCTTCATAAGCTTTGCTTTTTATTTTTATTTTTGTAAAAATTTTGATGATAAAGTCACATAAAGCATGTTTTCTCAAGGCTAATATTCAGAAAATTAATCTTCTCAAATCCAATAAAAATTTTCCAAATATAAAATCTCAAAAATTTTACTAATAATTGCTTTTAGTTTTTTTTACTTATTCACCAAATTGCTATTGGCTTCCTTTACAAGCTTGGGCTTTGTTTAGGCCTATTTTATGGTTCCTAAAATCAATTTTGTGCCTAAAAAAATTGAGCCAAATTAGCTCAAATAAACCAAGATGATTTATTTCAAATTTAGGCCTAATCTTTAGATTTTTTAACTATTTGGGCTCTTAATTTTCTATTGGGCCTTTACATAATTTTTCCATACCTGATGTTAGGTGTTAACCTATAATTATGTCTAATATAATTTCTATAAAAATTCTAATTATATGTAGCTCCAAACTATCTTTACGATTTACTCAAATTTTACCTAATTATTTTACTAGGTTTATATTCGAGAGATGTCTAGTCAAAATTTCTTCTTGAACTTTCTTGCCTTTTTTGGGATATTACACAAATTTTTTTAAAACATGGTCCAACAACTTTTATGTTTTAGGTTTAGTAAAATTACATAGTTTTGGGGGGTTTTACAGTAGTTAGAAGTTAAATCTATGAGATTTTATTATAGTAACTTTTGTAGTATATTATTTTGTAAATTAGGTTTTGGGCCTTTGAAATTAGCAAAGTCCTTTTTTTTGTAACTTGGAAGGCATATTAACTTAGCATATTAAGTATTGTAGCACAGAAAATTAGATTATAGGGTTTGTGCTTCTAAAGCCAAGAACACACAATTCTAGATAGCTTTCATTTTCTTCTCTAAGTTTTTTCTTCTTTATTTGTGGAAGGCTAAAGTTTTTTATTGATTCAAGGAATTTGAGGCTTTTCTTAACTTGGATTATGAGATCTTAAGCTATAATGTCATCTTTTATTAATTAATTTTTCTCTTTCTTTAATTCTCTTATCGAATTTTCTAGAATTACATGAATTAAATATAGGTTTGGCATAATCTATATTCAATATTGCAATTTATGATTTTAATATGATCTTATGTTGAACTTTAGTTTGTTAATCATTTTTCTTCATGTGATAATAGAGGACTGAATAATTAAATTAGATGTTTCTAATTTAATCCTTTCATTTAATTAAATTCTATATTCAAATCGATTTAGATCTAGTTTTATGAATTATAGCAATAATCTAATTTGATTAAATCCTAAATAGCTATCTAGCATAGAATTTGCAAATTGTTGTAGGGGTTTCAAATGATTCTAGTTTAAAAAATTAATTATAATTATCAAATATATTATAATATGTGATTAATCCACTAAAGAGTTCTCAATTTCTTAGATCAATTGTGTTTCTTTATTATTTTTCTATGGAAATTTTGCATTTTGTTTAATTTTAGATCAAAACCTCCCTTAATTTAATTTTGTTTACATTCCTACATCTTGTTTGTATACTATTTGCATAATTGGTTAATTTTGTTTCCATTCACTTGTTTTGTTTTCTTTAATATACAAGGCTTAAATAATTTTGTAATTATAGTTAGTAATTGAATGTGAAAGGTTGTATTAAATAGATCACTAGGAGTTTAACCTAGTTTGTTATCTTTTACTACAAAATTTTATCAAACTAGTAATTTCTAATTTTAATTCACCTTGACAATCATCACTTGTGTGGATATGATATAAAAGTTGTTGCTTCAAATAATGTTTGTGGTTTGTGATAACTCAATTCAAGTGTTTATAATTTGATGATCAAATCATTTAAGTGCTTGTGATTAAATAGTTTGTGCGATTATGTTTGTTGAACTAAAAGGTGATTTTCACCAACGTTTATAGCACATATGTTGTAAGATGAATTTGGATCATTTTTTCCTACAAATCAATTTTACACAATTAAGGCATAAACACTAACACTAGTTTATGCTTCTTTTGCTTGGATCCTTAGTGTGTTTTAGAATAAATCTTAAATTTTTTAGCTATTATTTGGCCTGAAACTTAATAATGGCATCAAAATCACTTGTGAAACCATAAAATAGATTATGTGTTTGATTTGATTTGATGTATATGTAATATAAAAATGAATCATTTTTCTTTTCTTCATTGTGAAACAAAAAAATGATGATTTCATGTAATGAAAAATCACATTTATAGAAGTCACATCTTTGAAATCACTTTATCAATTATGTGATTTCCTTATCAATCATGTTTTTTGAAATTAGTTTATGTGAAATCACATACATAGAAATATGTGATTTCTTTGTATGTGATTTCATTTTTTTGACAAAAAAATGAAATGTGATTTCATTTTTTTGAAAAATAGATGTAGTATTGATAATGTGAAATCATGTTTTATGATTTCCATATATATATATATAATTTTATTTTTTGAAAATGAAATCATGGAATTGGTCAAACAAGGCAATATCACATTTGATGATGATAATGTAACATGTAACTTAATAATAATCATTCCATTTTTTCCAAGAAATTATTTTCCTCCTCAAATGATTTAATTTGGTGTATTAGAGCTAACCATACTAGGAAAGCCAACCAAGTTTCTAATGATTATTGCATCCTTTGGCATCATTAAGGTAAAATTTGATGATAATCCCATCTTGGATGATGAAGAAGGATGGACCTTAGTCATGTACAAGAAAAATAAAAAGAAGAATTAATATATATCCTCTAAAGCGGGCTTAAAATGGTTCAAAATGGTGAACAAATGACAACAAGCACTTATCCAAAGAAATAACAATGCTAAAAGGCAAATAATTGTCTTAACAAATAAAAAGCTTTAAAAGAATATCACATTGCTTAATTTCATGCCATAATGATATCATGATTTAGAGTATGCCACATCTCACTAAGTGAAGAGGAAGATGTTAACGTTGAAAAACATGAAGTTGAGCAATAAGTAAGTAAAATATGCATGAATATGTTAACATTTATAGATGATAACTTGCTTCCTAATTTTGAGTATTATAATTGTTCTCTTTTTATCACTAGTTTCACTCACAAATAGAAAGTTAATTGCATCCTTATAAATAATATTTCTATTATCAACATCTAGTCCCTTAAAACAATAAGAAACTTTCAAATCTTGGTGGATGAATTATCAATAACTAACTAATGATTCAAGATTTTAACCAAGCAGATAATAAGCAATTGAAAAAAATATGACTTAGCCTTTGAATAAAAAGGATGGAGTCAAGTACTTTGTGTTATGTCATCAATGCTAAAATAACTTTCAACTTGTTACTTGGAAGACCATAGTTACATGAATATGGAATTGTTCTTTCAACATATTAGCAATGCTTTAATTATTATCACAACGAAGAGGTAGGGAAGGTAATAATTGGTGATAAACCTTTCATTTAAGATGAATCTTACTTTGTCCATGCTAAGTTCCACTTAAGGAATAATGCAATAGATGAAAAGCATCCTTTTACATTAGAAACTTCACTTTTTGTAAAAATTTGCAAGAAAAATCTTAGAGATGAAGTGCTAATTAACCAAAGGAAAGAAGTTGTAAGTCTTCATAAAGATTGTGAAAAGAAGACAAAAGGTACTATGGTGCCTTATTATGTCCCACTTTCAAGAAAAAAGGAGGGTTAATCTACTTTCATAGGGAATAAAAGTTCTTAATTAGACAAAATTGAAAATTTTAATTATCTTAGTCTAAAAGCATGAAATCCTTCACATAATTGATCCTTCATTCAAAGGATTCTTTAGACTAAAGCAAGGTTCCATTAATAAACATGCTACATTACCATCAAAACGAACCAAAGAAAGGTTTGATTTAAATGCTTATAAGTTAATTGCTAAAATGAGCTTCGATAGTTAAAAGTCAAATATATTAAGAAAACTTCCTCTAAAGATGATGGAAAATAAGAGCCTCACAAGTAATCAAAAGAACTTAGTGAAATAAAGTTATGTTATTAAAAACCTAAGAGTTGGATTAGGTTTCAAGCAACTAAGTCTATTATGCATTTTTGATAAAGAAAATAGAAAGTTAACATATCACTATCAAAGATGATGAAAGCCCTCATTGATGACTCTATCTTAGCTTACTATCTTGATGAATGAACTCTTTAAATATTAATCTTTAATAAACTTGAAGAACTAAGAATTTTAAGAGGTTGCCCTAAGAAAGAAAATCTTTTCCAGGTTAGGCCCTAACTTATCTTCTTTGAAAGAAAATAAAGTGGAGAAAGAAACCAATTGTTTAAGAAAAGAAACATTAAAGTATCGTACTCTTATCAATGAAACACCATATGGAATGAGTGGTCACTGTTGATGAAGTATTGAAAGGAAAAAATAAAATATAGTTACGAAGAGCATGTTTGAGTTAGCCTGGTGGGTGAATCTCAAGTTGAAAGGAATTAAGTGTAAGGGTAAATGAAATTTTGAAGAAAAAGGATAGCAGGGAAAGAATTAATTTCCCTAAATAGTATGAATGGTCAGAGAAGGTTGGGAAACCCTAAAAGGGGAGGTTGTCTAAGTCTGATAGTGTAAGGAATTTTAAATAGACAGAAACCCTATGGATTAAATTGCAAAAGTGCAGAATCGGGTGTGGTTAAAGTGAAATAACTAAGGAATTGGAATCTAATATGAATAACCAAGAGTTTTGGGGTGCAATATGTGATTTTAAATAGTGTGACCAATAGATTTATGACAAGTGTCATTGTTAGAAAAATAATGGCAAGAATAGCCTTACTTTTGGTGAAAAAAGGACTAAAATACCCTTGAGAATTTCAAAAATGACCAAAATACCCCTAAAGCTTCATGAAGACTCTACTACCTTCTCCATTCTCCAAAAAGCTGCAGAAAATCCTCCATGAAAGCAAGCTGGACGTGTGAGAGAGAGAAGGAAGAGAGAGAAAGTTTCTTTTGAGTTTTTCACCCTAAAATACTAAGATCCAAGCTAAGGTGTAGAAGGAAAAATTACTCCTCTCATCAAGCTCTATCTATTGATGTCCCTAAATTGAAGAAAAGCCCAAGTTTGATCAAGTTTGGGGAGCTCCAAGTGAGGATTCTCAAGTTGCATCAAGAGGTAAAAATGATCTCCCCTAAGAGCTCTTTAATGTACTCTTCTTAGTTTCTTGAAATCTTGAAGTTGGTAAGGTCAAGGGTTATTGAACATGGAGTTTAGGATGATTTGAACATGTTTGATGGTGTTTTAGATGTTGTAGTGTTGATTTATGGCTTTGGTTTGGTGTGAAAACAACAAGAAACCATGATTACACACCTTGGTTTTAGAGGTATAATGGTGCATGTGTAGTATGGGCATGATATGTTTAGAACTTGGCTAAGTTAGTGAATTTAGAATAAGTTTTATGAATGATGAAGCCCATGGAAGATGAAACTTTGAAGTTATGAAAGTGTTTGTGTGTATTTTTCATTTTGAGAGGCCAAAACCATGAAATGCAAAAGAAGGAAGGAAGGAGTTTTAGTGTTTAATGTGTTTTCAGAGGATCAGCAAGGTACACGGGGTAAAACACGGCCCGTGTTGTACCCCGTGTTCCTCGTCGAAGCTGATCAGTGTGCTACACGGGGTGCAACACTCCCCGTGTTTAATTCAGGACTGAAGGATAGTAATGTACACGGGGTAGAACACGTCCCGTGTTCACCCCCGTGTTCTTTGTCGAGTAGCTCAGAAGTGAACCAGTAAGGAATACGGCCCTGAACACGGGGTATGGGACCCCCGTGTTCTTTGTTAAGTGAACTTTTTGGCCTTAATTCTTCATGTTTTGCATGGTTTTACCTTTGGATTCTTTTCTAATGTTCATAAGTGTCATTTTAAAGCTTGAAAGCAAAGTATAGAGCATCTAAGTATGCATTTAATTAAGTGGAGAAAGTAAAGAATACATGAGGTTTAGGGAAAGTGATAATGTTCTAATATAAGCTATGATGTGTATTTGTATAGACTAAAGAGTGACAACTTGCAAAGGCAAGAAGAAGTATAAAGGAGTTTTTAAGTGAGAGCAAAGGGAACATCACGTTGGAAGCTTGTGAAAGGTAGCTAGCTTTATCCTTAAGCTATTTTCTATTTATATGATTCTCTGTATTTTATGCCATTGTACGGAATGTGTATGAATTTGCTGTGTGCGGTACCTATGGCTCGATACCTCAGGAAGACAGTGTGATACTGTGTTAGGCCTTTTGGCTCGAGTACCCCGGGAAGACAGCGTGATGCTGTATATAGGCCTAGGTACGATTATTAGTGATGGCCATCTAGATATTGATAAGAGTCCTTGAATGGGCATGATGTTTGCTATGTGTGATGCACATTTCTTACAATGGTAATGAATGAGGTGACATATGATTGATTGATTTCAAAATGTACGTTTTATTTGCTTGAGGATCTGGAATGGCTTGAAATGTTTTTATGGCAATAGCTAGCTACTGGGAAACTTTGTTTCTTATGTTTTCTGTATTGTGACTAACCATTCCAGGTGATGCTTCCAAAGGCTCTCATGATAAAGGGCAATGATGTTTGAAGTTGTAAATAATTGTATAGTTGGTGACCTTGTATATGATGGATGTACACTTTGTAAAGTTGAACTTATGCATAATTATATAACTTTTGATCATGTGTATAGAATACAAAGAATTTGAGATATCCCGTATTAATTTGAGATAGATGGCGAATGAGTACGTATTAGTCATCTAGTAAATGAGGAATAAGACGTTAATAAGTAAGGGAGTTACATTGAAAGTGGTTCAATTAATCATATAATAATAGTTGACATAAATGACAAAGAACCTCCAATTGAAAAAGAAACTACCTCACTATCATTGGATGAAAATATCTAGGCTACCATTGATGAATTAAAGGAAATTAACCTTGGCACTAAAAATGACCCTTATCCAATTTTCTTGAAAGTAAATATTACACTAGAAGAGGAAAAAGCCTATGTAGGTTTGTTGTAAGAGTTCCAAAAAGTCTTCACTTGGTTATAGAAAGAAATGCCTAGGTTAGAATTGAAAATTGTAGTTTATCACCTATTAATGAGGCATAACATTCAATTGGTAAAGTAGTCATAATGTTGCTTTCACCCTGTGCTCATCCCTTAAATTAAGAATGAACTTAACAAGCTAATTTATGCTAGCTTCACTCAAGAAGTTAAGTAACTTGGATCTCTAATATCATCCTTATAAGAAAGAAAAATGGATAGTTACACATTTGTGTTAAATTCCAAGATTTGAAAAAATCATGTCCAAAAGATGATTTTCCTCTATGAATTATTGAACTCACTATTGACCACAAGATTTTCTCATTCATAGATGAATTTTTTTATTATAATCAAATCCTTATAGCATTAATAACTTAAGAGCTCACAATTTTTCACACTCTAAAGGGAACATATTGCTATAAAATTATGCTGTTAAGATTTAAGAATATAAGAGCCACTCATCAAAGACCAATGTAAAAGATCATCAATGACATGCTTCACAAAAATTTTGAATGCTATGTTGATGACTTGGTAGTGAAATTGAAAAAGAAGTCTTTTAACATTTAAAAGATCTTAGAATAGTATTTGGATGTCTATGATGATGCCAAATAAAGATGAATCCTCTTAAATGTTCATCTCTTATCTCATTTAGAAAATTCTTAAGCTTTATTATGAGATATTACAGGATTAAAATTGATAAATTGAATATTAATGCTATTGTAAAGATGCTAAAATGATGGAATATACATGAGTCAAAAAGCCTTTAAAGGAAGCTTGCTTATATAAGTAGGTTCATGTCAAATCTACCAAGAAGATATCAACTTTTCAATTAACTCATGAAAAGGAATATTCTATTTGAATGGGACAAAGCTTGTTAAAATGCACAGGAAAGCATTAAACTTTATCTAGTCAAACCACCAGTCCTATAGCCACTTATGCCTAGTTAATTGCTCATCCTTTATATTATTATATATGAATGTTCACTTAGAATCTTACTTGCACAAGAAAATGATCAAGGAAAATAGAATGTTTAGATTTAGTGATCAAGGAAAAAAGAATGTTTAGCTTTAATACTTGTACTATCTTAGGAGGACTTTGAATGGTGTCAATTTAAATTATACTCTAATAGGGAAGACATGTTTAGCTTCAATGTTTGCAATTAAAAAGATTAAAAACATTAGGGTGCTACTATTTCATCCAAAAATTTTGTGCTAAATATGTTTCGAATCCACACAGCAAGTATACGGGACAACAAAGCAAAGTTTTGAATTTATGCAATTGGAGAAATTACAACAATTGGATTTGAAAAGATAACACACATCATATTTTTGGTACATTCAAGAGGCTTATTTTGGGAGTTGTAGTATTATTCTAAACATTATCTTCAAGCTTATATAGTTAAGCTAATGTCTCAAGCTAATCTTTTGAAATACATCACATCTCGACCTATGTTATTTAGAGAATTGGCTAAGTGGGTGTTGCTATTTCAAGAATTTTACATTGCATGTGTTTATTAAAAAGCAATGAAAGGCTAAGCAATGGCAAACTTTTTGGTTAATCATCCTATTCCTAATGAGCAGGAATTATCTGTTAAACTCCTAGATGAAGATGTAATGCTTATTAAGCTTCCACCTTTATGGAAAAAGTTTTCTGATGGTGCAGTAAGAATTGACACCTTAGAAGGAGACATTTTGCCATATGCCTTTAACTTAAGCAAATGTTATTCAAACAATATGGCTAAATACTAGTATTTGCTTATGAAACTTGAAATGGCTTAAAAAATGAAGATTTCAAGGATAAAAGTGTTTAGAGATTCAAAATTAATAATTAATTAATTTTTTCTACTTTTTGAAAAAGCCTAATCTCTTACCTTATTGCAAATATGCCATATAACTTCTTAGACAATTTGATTATAATGAAGTAGTCCATCTACCCTAAGAAGAGAACAAGCAAGCTAATGTCTTAGCTTATTTTGTTTTAACAATAGTACATATTAACATAGATGTGAAAGTGTTTGTGTGCTAAAGATGAGCAATCACTCCTAATTTTGAAAATAAGGTTAAAGATTCTAAGGAAAGTGTGGATCATGTCTTTGTCTTTGAAGTTGAGAAGGAGGATTGGTCTATTATCATGAACGAAGAAAATTACCATATAATATTCAACATAGAATTAAAATTCATCGTTAAGCCTCTTAATTCATATACTAAAAATATTCTACATCAATGGTCATTTAAAAGTATATTCTTATATGTTTTAAAAAAATGAACCAAAAATGCCTTAGAAGAAGCTCCCTCTAGAATATGTGACATTCATCAATCCAAACCAAAGTTGCACTTTTGAATAAAAAGAATGGGTTATTGCTTGTCAATTCCATGCAAACTTCATCCATTAGAACTATTGCACTTAATAGTTGCTTCATAGCCCTTCAATGCATAAGGTCTTGATGTAGTTAGTTATTTAGTTATATTACACCAAAGTCTTATGGTGACCACACATATATTTTGGTTGCAATTGATTGCTTCTTAAAGTAGGCTAAGCTAAAATCATTTAGAGAAGTTAAGAAAAAAATAATTGTAAACTTCATCTATAAAAATATTATACTCTAATATGGAGTCTTGAAATATATCATCACTGATAATAGGAAGGAGTTCCATAACAAAACTATGGATAAACTTTACAAGAAATTTAGCTTTAAGCAATATAATTCCTAAAAAATGAGTATTTCATTTTATGAAGAATATGATCACTTCTTAGATTTAACTAATAATACTCCTTCAATCAACAATGAATTAAGTGCTTACTTAGTTACACCTATTGTAGCTAATATGCTAAAATTTACCATTTTAGAATGGTGGAAAGCACAAATGATACAATATCTTATACTTTCTCTTATGACACGTAATATACTAATCCCTCCAATATCTTCAATAGTATTAGAAAGTACATTTTTTCTTAGTGAGTGAATTTTAAATAATAATCATTTATCTATGAAGAATCAAAACTTAAAGATGACTATTTATTTAAAGGATTGGTTTGATGCAAAAGATAAATAATAAAATAATTTGCAAGAAGATGGATCATTATCGAGTGAAGGAGACAATTAGAAATAGTGACATATTAATATATTAGAAATTTAATTAGCAAAATATTTATACTAATTTTACTTAATAGTGAAAATTTTCTATACTAGGTCTTGTAGTTTTTACCCTTCTTAATGGAGGATTTTTCATATTAAAAATTATTATGTCTTAATTTATTTCTTTATTATTTTTAGTTCTATCAAATAACAAAAATAATAACAGCAATAACAAGAACAATAATAATAATAATTTTAAGTGATAATAATAAAATATAATTATATTTTATAATAATAAGAGTAATTATAACAATAACAATAATATACAAAAATAATTATAAGAAGGAATTTTAGTCTAAAATTTAAAGTTTCTCACTACTAATTAATCACTTAAAATTTTCAATATATGGTTTTAGTTATAGGTTTTATTATATCTCAAATTTAAACTTAACTTACTTAAATTAAATGCATTTTTTATAAATAATTTTTTTACAAGTGATTAAATTATTTTTAGTCAATATTTTCTTTCACATATTAAAGGTAGTGAGAGTTTAATTTAAAATTTTAATACATTGAAGAATTACCAATATATCTTAAGAAGTTAAGAATAAAACTACATTAATATTTAAAAAAAATTCATACTTTCTTTTTTAAAAGAATTCATATTTAATCTATTTAAAATTTAAAAATATATAATTTTTATTTCAACTATTTAATAAATTTATCCTAATTTCAATATTCATCCTGTTAATAAATTTTTAAGTGATAATAATAAAATATAATTATATTTAATAATAATAGATTTCAATTAATTAATGATATAAAATTATTAATAAATAAATCAGTAATATGATAATAATAAGAAAATATAATAGGTCATTAAAATCTACCTAAACCTAATCTGGACTCAACCTATTTAAAATGTAGCCCAGCTTGAGACTGGCTTGATGTATAATTTTTATCCGTTGAATTAGCTTAATAAGGTTGAGTTAACCTATTTTGATATGTCTATTCTTGGCATACATAATAACCTTGGTCTGCATGAGTGTAAATTTTGAATGGCTAAATCAAAGTCAAGATATATGTACTACTCTTAACTCACATAAGTATAAACTGTGAATAGCTAAGTGAAATCAAAATAAAAAAAAAAGTTGAACTATATCTAACTTAATCCTTTAAGCCACTTAGCAATAGTCATATGAACAAAAATAAATAAATGTCATTGTATGACTATGAAATCATAAATAAAATTTCATTAATTTAAGTAAAAGTTATGCCAAAAAAAATAAGCATAAAGAAATAATAATAAAATAAGGAAAAATCAATCTATCCATCATAGCCTTTTTAATGTTAAAAGTTAAGTCCTTAAAAGTTTCTCTATTACTTGCAAAGCCTTTAGTTCTTCATCACTCGCAATGGGAAAAGATTTGATGGTTCTAACTTTCTTCTTCTTCTTTTCAATAAAGGCACCATTGAGAGAATCTTTTTATTGATTTAATGATGGTCTCTTCAAGATGGATGAGTTCCTCTTCAAGTTTAGTCATTTGCTCAATGATCTCATGCATCCTTATCTTATATTGCAATAACTTGGCAATTAAAGAATCTTTAACATCCAAGGCTTTAGTCAAACTCTATTTGTTTAGTCTAACTTGTTTAACTTGATATTCTAGTGTCATGTGTTGTTTCAAGGAAGATTGAGAATTTAAGATACTTAATCACATTTTGAATGTAATGATTAACACTCTTTCATAAAAGCCCAAGATCAACACCAAAACCTTTGATGACATCAAAAAGTAATGATATACTTATCTTTTGAGAAAAAGTTATCCTCAAAAGAGACTCGAGAAAGAGTAGTTAAAATATAATTTACCAACTAAATTACATTCTGATATCATACAATGAAAATTGTATTCCTTGGAATACTAAATCTTCAAGAGCTTGAAAAAAAGGCTCATTATTCTCTTGAAGGTGTTTTGAAGGATAACATTATTATTAATCACCAGATCTAGATTTGAAACATATTTGTTTTGAAGGATAACATTATTATTAATCACCAGATCTAGATTTGAAACATATTTGATGTGGCTTTTAAAGTATTAGCAATAGAAATTATAGTGGACAATTCATCAAGTGAAAGTACAAAGGGATTCTTTCACTTCCCTTCCTTAGAATCTGATTTCAAGTATTTCTAGCAAAGATCAGAATCACTATGATTAGATAAACTATTATGACCTTGATCATCTATTAAATGTAAACTTAATTGCATTTCCTTTATATCGCTAGTTCTTCTTCTAAAACTTTATGTATCAAGACAAGTGGATCAATATTAATTCCTTTTGAATTTGGAGAAATAGTGAGGTGCATATCTACAAGCTTTAACTTTTTGCTTTTTCCATGTTTCAATGGTATCCTTTTCTATTAGATTGAGAACATACCTTTTGCAATGTTGTAGACCATTAATAAGCATATTCTTTAGTAGAAAAAGCTTCTTTTGGATAGCTAAAGGGTATTGACACTTAGAAATCGATATCAAGTCTTGTGCAACAAACTAGAATTTAAACATTGTTTCCAAAGTAATCTCACCAACAATATGTGACTAATTGCTAGGTAAATCTTGACAAAACCCAAGCTCTCAGCTAAATTTATAAGGACTATAGGATTCAATTAGGAAGGTCACATCACAATGTAGGCTCAAAAAGCTAGAACAAAAAGTAATGAAATATTCCATTTAGGAATAAGATAATTTTCTATTGTCAAACAATAGTGAAGCAATAATCATTGCACAACATCAATGTCAGAACTTGAGCAATGTTAAGATCCTTGGTAAAATCTTTAGCTTCACACTAGAGAAAGGATATGGGCATAATCTCTCCAGAAAACCTTACTATGATGGTGTCACAATGAATATTGAAACGAGAATAGCAACTGTAGATGTAAGTTGCTAACTAGTTATAATCATAATGGATTGGGAATGACACTATACAAATTTTCAAGTTTGTAAAGGTGTTAATTTCTTGTAAATATTTTATATGTTGGCAAGCACAAGAATCGTTAAAGAGACACCTTTATCGATTGTTATAACACTTGTATCTTGAAAACACTTAGACAAATAAAGCTCACTCTTTTGTTTGGGAAGATAAATTGGAAAAACCAACAAGCAATCATCATTACTAAAAAGAGTTCTTCTTTCAAATGGTCTTTAACTTGAAGTTCTAACATAGGCTTGGCCTCTTTATTGCTTTGAGCTGTGGCAACATTAATAACACTAGATAGATAACAAGATAAGGAAGTGGATGACTTGCTTTTATCCCATCTTGAAGGTTTATGGTATTTACGAGGACTACAAAACTAGAATTTCAACCAATCCAATATAGACATCTTATAGTGATCACTACTTTTCGACGATATTTGTAAAAAGTAAGGAACAAATATCTGCAACTACCATAGATAAAAATGCTTTCATTGTGAGCACTCTATAGCTTAATAGCAAAATAAATATGCTCTATATTTTATGTACTACCATAGATAGAGGGGTTGAAGTCGTAAGTGCTCTATAGCTCAAAAGTAGAAGGGATATGTTTAATATTTGTTGCACTATCATAAATAGAGGCATTCACAACTCAATAGTCATAGGGATGACTTCATCATAAAAGGTATAAAAAATAGGCAGGCCACCAATTCTCTTTAGGTCCTAAACAGAAATGGATAATTCTCTTGTAGATTAAAAAAGAATATTTGTTGAAAGACTCCAGAATTCACATAGAGCTTGAATAATAGACAAATGGTAATGATATGTGGAGAGGGAAGCAAATAGGGCATGATATACTTTGGCCTTGACAAGGATATCTTTATTGTGACTTAAAAATGTCTTCGAGCTAATCTTAGTAACCGTTAATGTTGAAAGGTTTGCCAAATATGGGCTAATTCTACCAAACAACTTCCTTTTGGCCAATATGGTTGAACAGCAAAGGAATACTCTCATGATGATCCATCTTTAAATGAAGAAAAGCTTGAAGTAGGATTGCTTTCAAATGGGAAAATTGTATTGGATTAAGAGTGCAAAGATTGCAAAAAGATGACATACTCTAGTGAGAAGACTTAACATCAGCGTAAGATCCATAGATTGAAGGTCATGAGGATTAATGAATGGCAAATAAAGAGGCAATGTTACCTCTTCTTTTATAGGATCATGTGGATGAGTTAAAATTGTCAGACATGACATCTTAAAGTATGAGGAAGTATCTTTGAAATATATCATTTTCGAATTAGTAAGAAAGCTTCAAAAGATGTGATGATGGAGCCCAAAAAGTCCTCCAAATTTTTTGAGATAAAAATAAGAAAAATTAAAAATGATGAAATAATCATAATAATAAGCTTTTTTGTCATAATAATTATAAACTGAAAGGAAGGGAATTTTATGTTAATGGTATAAAAAAATAGTAAAATGTGAAGCAAAGTTAGGAGTCATTTGTTTCATACAAGAAGTAATTTCCTATGAAAAATTAAAATTTCTAAGAAATAAGTTTCAATGTAAACTTTCTGAAAAGTAGTCAAAGTTGTTTGATTAACATATAAGAAATAATATCTCCTAGGAAGTAACTTTTTATATCTTGTTTAGTTTAACTTTGACTACCTTAGGAAGTGTTAATAAAATGATTATTATATCCTCAATATTATTGCAATACAAATTAATAAATTTTAGCTTTTATTAATTAAATTTAATGAGAATAATTTTATTATTATATTCATAAATAATATAGAAAGTAAAACTTACCTAGGAGAAAGGTAGGAAGACAATTTCCCATGTTTTTGTAGGAAGTAGAACTTCTCAGAAAGTTCTATTTTTCATAATTTGTAAGATAATAACTAACCAAATAACCCATCTTGTTCCCACTTCTCAAAAAATAAAACTTTCTATGCTATTAAGATGGGCCAAATAACCTCTCAATTGACAAAGATAATGAAATATTAATGAGGTCAAAACACAATTCAAATATAAAATAAATAAAAGTACAAAAATAATAATAACACTAATAAAAAAAACTAACTTGACCGTTCTAACAGTAAATAAAAATAATAATAACAATACTAAATTGAAAACCTGTAACCTTGTAACCCACCTAACGTAACAAATCAAACGTAAATTATTATTATTATTATTATTATTATTATTATTATTATTATTATTATTATTATTATATAAAAAGAGTAATAATAATAAAGAAAAAGACAGGCATGTATTATGTGTAATTTGAATATAATAAAAAATAATAGTAAAAATTGATTAAAAATATAAATAAATAAAAGAGGCAATGAAGCGATGCAATTGGGTGCCTCACAAGGCAGCAGGATTGTCCCAGATGTGGAAGAAATTTAGCAAATTCAGTAGTAATCAGGTTGTTGAATATTTTCTTCAAGCAAATTAAACAATGTGCAGTTCCTCAAGTGCTGGATGTTTCAAGTCTTGCAATAAAAAAAAAATTGAAAAATTCTTGTCACAGGATCTGGATGCGAAAATAATAATGATGCTGATGCTGATGCCAAGTTGTCTGGTACGGAAACTATGTGCACCGTAAGAACAAGTCATCCTCAAAATTCCAAAGAATTAAAGAAAAATATCAGTGTTGATGCTGATGATGCCAAGTTGTCTGGTACGGAAACTATGCGCACTGTAAGAACAAGGCATCCTCAAAATTCCAAAGAATTAAAGAAAAATATCAGTGTTGACCTCAAGATATCCATGTAGCTTATTATCATCATGCAATGAAATTTATTGACGTCAAAAGAAACTTTTGGAAGTAAAAGCCAAACCTGAAGGAAGGATTAACACGAGCAGTTGATTGGAATCTCTTTCGAGCCGTGAACAATACTGTTGTCCAACCAAACTGATAGCAGAAACAAAGAAGAACATTACAAAGGTACGTTTAGAAACCCAGAAGCATACAGTTCAATCAAGTTGTCTGGTACGGAAAGTCATCCTCAAAATTCCAAAGAATTAAAGAAAAATATCAGTGTTGACCTCAAGATCCATGTAGCTTATTATCATCGTGCAATGAAATTTATTGATGTCAAAAGAAACTTTTGGAAGTAAAAGCCAAACCTGGAGGAAGGATTAACACGAGTAGTTGATTGGAATCTCTTTCCAGCCGTGAACAATACTGTTGTTCAACCAAACTGATAGCAGAAACAAAGAAGAACATTACAAATCTACGTATAGAAACCCAAAAGCATACAGTTCAATCTTCCAAGACCTTTGTTATGGTTGGATAATTGGAAATTGAAGTTGATAATTCATGTATTAAGGAATTCAAGTTTTATACGTTAAAATATTTTGTTTAGTAATAAATAGATATAATTTATCGATTACTTAGATATTATAAGTAAAAAATTTAAGATTTCAAATTTGATATTTTAAATTTAACTAAAATAAATATTATTTTATAAATTTTACATTTATTTTTAAAATATCATATTAATTATTATTTCTCATTCATGAGAACTAATTAAAATTATTCATTTTCTATACAAAACTTTAAAACCTATATTATTTATTAAATGCCTCGATCAAACATAAGATAATAGCTAAGGCTGAGAGAGAGAGAGAGTTTGATTACAAAACTTATAGGAGAATTACAAGAGAATCTATTAAACGAGGAACTCGGGGAACTTCCGGCTGGGTTAGTGCAGATGGTGTTATACAAATGTGAGGAAATAAAGACCAGTTTTTGTTGATCCAGCCGTGCTGCTATCGACTAGCTGGAATATTTTGATATCCATGGCTTTTTTTAAAGTCTTCGTTAACAGTCACAAGCGCAATGCAGGCATAGAAAGAGAACGAGTGAATTAAATTAAAAAAAAATCACATTGGTAAAGAAAGAGAAAAATAAAAGTAAAAGGAGTTATAAGAATTACCCTTGGATTTTAAAGTATATGTGATGTGAACAGATGAAAAAGAAAAGTACTTTTATTTATAATCATGATAATAAAGTACTAAAATTTCACACAAATTCTAAATCAAAATTTTAAGCTCTCTCCCAATTCTCGGTGAATAATACTTTGCTTTTTTTAAAACAAAAAAAAAAGTAGCGTCACCTTGCATTCAGATATGCGCGAAAGATATCAATCAACTGGTATAAGCATGAAAATAAAATGTATGAAAGCTTGTATGACATCGATTAACGTGATGTGCGGTAGATAAGTATTCACGTGACAAATACATGAAAAATTTACCTGGCGTGGATAACTATTTTTTGAATCTCAATCAAAGTCAAATATCGGAGATAAAACTGGATGTAAGTACATGATAAGGAGTGCATCACATCAATTAAGTAAAATTACATGAAGTTCATGTACGCAAATCTCATAAAATGCACAATCATGCATGGCTTGGGTTCTTAAAAGTACACTTAAGTTTCAAGTGTATATATATATATTTCATCACTCACATAAAATTATGCTTAAACTTATAAATAAAATTTGAGGAATCTTTTGTAAACAAATAAAAATTAATCAATTTTTAATTTTCACTTCTTACAATACAAAAAGACGCGCCCTTCAGCAATGGTTATACAGTCATTTAGCGGCAGTTTTAATTACCGACAGTGGCTTTGCGGCGATTCTATCAACCCCTGGGAATGAACTGCCAACACCTCAATAGAAGTGGTTCCGACTAGGTTTTGGAATTTTGGCACCAAAATATTGTGGCAGTTTTAATCGTCATTGTTCTCAAAATTTGAATTTGATACGTAATTTGTCGATGGTTTATAACTGCCGTTAAAACCTAAGAATTGTCCTAGTACCATAGGGGCGATTTAAAATCACCACAAAAGTCCAAGAATTTTTTTTTGGAAAAACTGCTTAGCAACAGTTTCTAACTGTCGCTATGTTTGAAAGATTTTTTTTTAAAAAAAATTGATGCTTAATTTGTCATTTGCAATCATTTTCTATAATTATATATTTTCTAAACATGGCAATGGGAATTTCTGGAAGATAACATTTGAACCTAAGCATAAAACAAAATTAAAATCTATTGCAAATGTATGTAAAAAAATCCAAAAACTCATAATTTCAAATTACATCAAAATCAATTGTAAAAGTATGTAAAAATCCAAAAAATTATAATTTCAAATTACATCAAGAGTAATATACTTAAGCTGCCTATAAGAGGTAACCTACTACAAAATTCCTTGCAAGAAGTTCTATCTAGATGGACTTGCTTAGATCACCAACATTCTTTCTCTTAGCATTGCTCTCTCCTGAAGATTTTTGTGCAATCATAGGTGAATATATGTCTTCTAGACCATTCTCCTGTGAAAATCAAATTATGCATTAATCAATATACCTAAAAGAAAATTTATATATATATTTCTAAACTTGATGCAAAAATTAATTATAAATAAATTAATGTAAATATTAAAGCTTATATCTATAATTGAAGTTTGAAGTAGTTATCAAACAAATTTTTAAATTTTCAATTGTTACTAATTCAACAAAATACATCCAAAACCCTAAAAAAATAGACCATTCAACAAGCTTTCAAAAATTAAAATTAAATTAATAATTATTAAAAATATATGAAAATGTACTTGTTGAGTTACATTGTTTGGTGGATGAGGTGGAAGAAACACTCCAGTGGCCTTGATGTAGTTTATGATGTATTACATGTATTCCTTAGTTTATGCCAATCAACCTTCTATTTGTGCCAATCAATCCTTAGAATTATACACTTTTATAAGTTCTATAAAATATGTATAAATATATACATGCTACTTACAATGTTTGCATAAGTATTGCCTCTATTCATTTTATTTTTAGTTAGTTTTATCATTTCTTAGCATGCTTATATGTCACATACCTTCGTCCAAAATGACAAAATAATTATTTTATATACTACCACCAATCAATCCTATAAGTCATCTTTGGGGAGTTTGGAATGTCAAGCCATCTTTCATAGTCTATGTGAAGTTTGATATGTGCTAATTGGCCTATGTAGCCTGAAAATAAGCACCCTAAATCATCAACAAGATCATGATTGCTATCTAAATCCACCTTTTCATCCTTTAAAGCCCATATATGATTGACTTTCAACTTTACCTTCTCCTTTATATAACCGATTGTATCTATGAAGACAAAGAGAAAACCAAGTTAGTATATTGCACATAATATGTGATAACCAAAATAAAGAGATGTTCACAAAATAAGTTTACCTATCAAACTGCACACCTAACCATCTTGATTTTTGGAATTATTAGTATTTGAGGATGATGATTAAGGAGCCTCATTTGTCTGGTCCATGTCTATATCCTCACCTTCTACATCATTTAGATGAGGATGGTCATCCTTAAGAGTTGACACGATAAGGCTAGTAGGCAAGGGAGACAAACTAGGTGTGATAGGTGTAATATCCTAAGTTTTATAAATTTGACACTTGAAGATATTTATTTATTTGGATAATATCTAGTTTTAAATTTTCTTTTTCATTACAAAAATTTAGGAGAATTGAAAATGATATTGACAATATTATTTGAAATTTATTTACTTTTATTTATAGCCATTATTAATTTAAAGTTATTTCATAATAATTAAGTAGCATAATTAAATTATCAATTGATGTTGGGGAATATAAGAAATAAGTGAGATAAAATGTTATCATATTATGGTTAGAATTTATTATAGTAATAGTTATAAGATTATTCTTGTAAACTATGAATAGGAAAATGAAAGAATGTGGAACTTGGAACTTGAGTGCTTCAGAATAACAAGATAGGTGGATTTGAGTAAGTGAGTATAGATCTTACCATATCTTAATATTTTATTAAAAGATGTTTAATTGTTGTGAATTATATTTGCTTATTTAATAGTGGAGATTTCTTATCCATGCATATATACTCATGTAAATTCAATATTGTGAAATAAAAATGAGTAGTTATTAAATGAATATTAATTAATTAGAATGCGTAGCAAAAGTGTAATAATGGCAATAATTATTGATGGATTGTAATTGAACTTAATGATATTGTATAGGAGTGCATATACTACTATGTGCTTGATACTATCCAATAATGAAACTATGACCTTATGTTGTAACCTATATATAATTATGATGTGGGAGTTGAGCTCTATTGTGTTTACTATTTGAGGATCATGCTAATAGTAGTATTGGAAATTATGAATAGTGATGGATTGTATGAAAGCTGAATGGAGAATTCTTGATAAACCATTATAAAGAATATAGGATAGACTTGAGAGCTAAATAGGAAATTCCCAACTAACGATTGAAAAGAACATAAGATGGACTTGAGAACCGAATGGGAAATTCTCAACTAATAGTTGAGAAGTGTATAGAATTAACTTTGATATCATAGAGTAGTTGTATGTATGTTTACTATATTGGAATATGTGATATAAAATGACTATTTGTTTTTTATCTCTACTGATGAGGTGATTATGATTATTTATTTGCATTTGGGCCTTAATAGCTATTTGTGAATATGATGTCTACTTGGAATGGATAATATATAATATTGAGTTCTAACGGATAGTTAAGACTCATGTTTATGATGTAACAAACAAAGTTTGAGTCATGTGCAAGTAGACTCCCATTTTAGATAATGGTTTCATATATTTCAGAGATTCAGGAGTTGGGTTTGTTATTATATGATTAATCTGTAATATTACATATAAAACTGATCACGTACAAAATAAAGATAGATATGTGCTTACTAAGTTCATGTAACTCATTCTGTTATATCTTTAATGTTTTTAGGTTAAGATAGTTACTTAAGCTATACCACATGCATGGAGAATCAAAGACCGCCTAAAGTGAAGATTGATAGTTGGGCTTCATTTGGAATTAGAATCAGTTTTCCTGTAATGTCCCGAATTTTCAATTCTATTATTTGAATCTCTAAATTCTAAGGTCGTAGAAGCAAAGAGCACGTTTGAATTAGTTTGGTGGGTGAATTTTAAGTTGAAAGGAATTAAGTGTAAGGTAAACGAAATTTTGAAGGAAAAGGATAGTAGGGAAAAGAATTTATTTTCATAAGTAGTATAAATGATCAGAGGAGGTTAGAAAACCCAAAAAGGGGAAGTTGTCTAAGTCTGACAGTGTAAGGAATTTTAAACAGACAGAAACCCTATGGACTAAATTGCAAAAGTGCAGAATCGGGTGTGGTTAAAGTGAAAATAATTAAGGATTTGGGATTTAATATGAATAACCAAGATTTTAGGGCGTAATATGTGATTTTAATTAGTGTGACCAATAGACTCATGACAAGTGTCATTATTAGAAAAATATTGGCAAGAATAGCCTTACTAATTGGTGAAAAAAGACTAAAATACCCTTGAAAATCTCAAAAAGGACCAAAATGCCCCTAGAAGCTTCATGAAAACCCCACCCTCTTCTCCATTTCTCCAAAAGCTGCAGAAATCTCCATGAAAGAAGCTTAAGACGTGTGAGAGAGAGAAAGTTTCTCTTAGCTTTTTCACCCAAAAATACTTAGATTCAAGTTAAGGTGTAGAAGGGAAAGTTGCTCTTCTCATCAAACTCTATCCATTGATGTGCTTAGATTGAGGAAAAGCTCAATTTTGATTAAGTTTGGGGAGCTCCAAGTGAGGATTTTCAAGTTGCACCAAGAGGTAAAAATGTTCTCCTCTAAGAGCTCTTTAATATACTCTTCTTAGTTTCTTGAAATCTTGAAGTTGGTGTGGTCAAGGATGATTGAACATGGAGTTTAGGATGATTTGAATATGTTTAATGGTGTTTTAGATGTTGTTATATTAATCTATGGTTTTGGTTTGGTGTAAAAACAGCAAGAAACATGATGTACACATTTGGGTTTTAGAGGCATAATGGTGCATGTGTAGTATTGGCATGATATGTTTGGAACTTGGCTAAATTGATGAAGTTAGAATAATTTTCATGAACTATAAAGCCTATGGAAGATGAAACTTTGAATTGTGAAAGTGTTTGTGTGCATTTTCCCTTTTGGGAAGCTAAAACTATGAATATGAAAAAGAAGGAAGGAAGGAGTTTTAGCTGTTTAATGTGTTTTCGAAGGATCAGTGATGTACACGGGGTAGAACACGGCCCGTGTTGTACCCCGTGTTCTTCGTTGAAGCTGATCAGTGTGCTACACGGGGTGCAACACTCCCCGTGTTTATTTCAGAACTGAAGGGCAGTAAGGTACACGGGGTAGAACACGACCCGTGTTCACCCCCGTGTTTTTTGTCGAGTAACCCAGTGAAGCCTCGAAGTGATCTAGTAAGAAACACAGCCCTGAACACGGGGTATGGGACCCTCGTGTTCTTTGTTAAGTGAACTTTTTGGCTTGATTTCTTCAGGATTTGCATGGTTTTGCCTTTGGAACCTTTTCTAATGCTCATATGTGTATTTGTATAGACTAAGGAGTGACAACAAGTGGAAAGACAAGGGGAGTTATAAAGGAGTTTTTAAGTGAGGGCAAAGGAAACATCACATTGGAAGCTTGTAAAAGGTAGCTAGCTTTATCCTTAAGCTGTTTTCTATTTACATGATTTTCTGTATTTTATGCCATTGTATGGAATGTGTATGAAATTATTGTGCACGCATTCCGGGAAGACAGTAGAATACTGTGTTTGGCCTATGGCTCGAGATCCCCGGAATGATAATGCAATTATTGTGGCACAACCCGGGAAGACAGTAGAATACTGTGTTTGGCCTATGGCTCGAGATCCTCGGGGATAATAGTGCAATTGTTGTATGCGGTACCTATGGCTAGAAACCTCAGGAAGACAGTGTGATACTGTGTTAGGCCTTTGGCTCGAGAACCCCGGGAAGACAGTGAATTGCTGTGTGAGGCCTAGGTACGATTATCTGTGATGGCCATCTAGATATTGATATGAGTCCTTGAATGGGCTTGATGATTGCTGTGTGCTGTGCATATTTCTTACAATGGTATGGTATTGAATATGATGATAAATGATTACTTGATTTCGAAACGTATGTTTTAGTTGCTTAAGGATCTGGAATGGCTTGATGTATTTTTATGGCAATAGCTAGCTACTGGGAAACTTTGTTTCTTATGTTTTTTTTTGTATTGTTACTAACCATTCCAGGTGATGCTTCCAAAGGCTCTCATGATAAAGGACACTGATGTTTTGAAGTTGTAAATGATTGTATAGTTGGTAATATCATATATGATGGATGTACGAATTGTAAATTGAACTCTTTTTGTATAATTGTATGAATCTTGCTCATGTTGTATGAGATACAGAAATTTGCGATATTCTGAATTGGTTTGGAGTAGAAGGCAAATTAGTATGCGTTAATTATCTATTAAATGAGGAATAAGGCGTTGATGAGTAAGGGAGTTACATTTCCATTAGTGAATCTATTAGATTATATAATGTACTAAATTACATGTATTTGTGTAAAATTATACTCTATTATATGTGTGATTAAATGCTATCATATTTGAAAATTCATAGGTTTTAGATTATAAGGCACGTGGCCTTTAAGAAGTATCTAAAAATAAAGGATATTTTGTCAGTTTTTCTAAGAAATTTTTAAGAAAATTTTTAGTCCCCTTGTAATTTGGAAACTCTTGTTAGTTAAAAGAAGTGAAAATTGTTAAGTCTTATAGAAATAGGTAATGAGATCCACACTGGTCATGTTCAAAATGGGTCATGATAATAGGCCTAATAGATCTAATAAGGGAATAGGGATGTTTGATGGGTTTTATAGGCAATGAAGCTAAGTAAGGTATGATAGGTCTAGTGAGCACTTGAGTCAAATAAAACGTGCTAGGTCTAGTATGTTGTGGAGGCAGGGGAGGCATGATAGATCTAATAAGTGGTAGAGGTAGGGAAGGCCTAATAAGTCTAGTATGCAGGTGAGGATAAGTGGTTAATGAATATGTATGTTGGCTATAATGCATATATTATACGATCTGTGCGAGAAAGGTAGGAAGTGTATGTGCAATATAGGTAAAGTATGTAGAGTAATGCGAATCAAAACTAGATTAGGAGGTTGAGGCTTCTCACACTTTAGGACATTTTTTGTTAGGCATTTCTATAAATTAAAGACTACAATTGTATACAAACAAACCATATAGGAATATCATCAAAAATCATATTCTTAAAGCATTAAATATAGTAAAAGCACTATTAACCATATGTTGAAAATAACATAAATCATATTTTAAAAACATCATGAAATTCATAACTAGATAAATCAATTATATTAAAAAGTAACCATTTAAAAATTTGTCATTGTGAATGACAAAGAAATTGTTCTTACTCTTATCTCTAATCTCATATATTGGCATGTTCCTTGATATTCATATGAATATTATTTAGGGCTAGATGATTAACTTCCTTATCTTCTCTTGTTGATTGAATATTTTTACCATCACCCTCAAAAAATTAACTTAAGTCTTGTAAGACGAATGACACATGCTCACATATTTCACCATTCATATCATTACCCATGTCATATAAGTCTCTTATCTTCACGTGAATAATAACACTCCATTATGGATATACTGGCTCATTTACATAATATACTAATTGAACTTGAAATGAAAAAATGAAAGGCTTATGCTCTTTTCATCACCCATATGAATCAATTTATTAAAATTAGCAACTTGAAAACCCCACACATCTTTTATAAACCCTCTATGATTAGTTATATCAATCCACATACATTTGAAAAGGGTTACAAACTTTGTATAGTAATTAAATTCAACAATATCAATTAGCTTCCCATAATAAGGAATTTCAGTATCTTTGCCATTTACATCTTGGTAGCCTAAAACACATTGGGATCTAGATGTCATAAAAACTCCTGAATTCTAAGTTTTCATTCTATGTTCTCTATCTATTATGAGAAATTTACATCTATTGATGTTAAACAGTGAAAAACCTTCTAGCACAATCAAAAGGTCCTTAGGCTAATTTTTTCAACTTATCTGAGACTGCCTTTATCACATCACACTAGAAAACCTACAATAAAAAAATTAAATTGTTCATATTCTTGTGTGAAAAGAAGTTTTAACTATGTTAATATACTTACCTATCTAGAAAACTAATCAACAAATTCTTTGTTAATAGTCCTTTACAAGTTAATAGAGGATCTTGTATGACTCTTATTTTTCCTTTTAATGTAACATCTAAATTCACTACAAGCATAAAGGAGAGAATTAACAATATCATAATAGTATTTTTACTTACTTTATATATGGACCAAGCTTATTGCAATTGAATCGAATATATCAATGTGCTTGTAACTTTTCCATAGGGGTAAGCTTGAATTTTGAACCATTGCCTATGGATCTTCTAATTTTCGGAAATATAATTAAGTTTTATTCACCATCAGTGTCACTTGGTTAATCATCTATGTATGGTAAATGGTTGAACCTTGTTTTTATCCCATCTAAATATCTTAAATAAAACGTAAGGCACTATCTCTTTTTACAAATATCCTTCAGCAATAGAAGCTTCAGGCTTAGCCTTATTGCATACATAAGACTTTATATGACCTAAATATTTGTATATAAGAATACATTGTTGAAAAAAAGAATACAAATTTGAACGTGGTTCTAAGATTTGAAAAAATATATTACATACCTCTCAATAGGATACACCTATCAATATTGTACTGGGCCTTCTAAATGAAGTTCATCAACAAGATGAACACACAAGTGAATTGTGATAGTGAAGAATGATGGGGGGAACATATCTCCAAGTGATAAAGTGTAAGAATAATTCAACTTTTTAACTTGTTGAATTCTAAAAGGTTCATAACTCTACTACATAATTGTTTGAATAAAGAGCTCAACTTAACCACTACCACAGTTACTTTTTCTGGTAACATATTATTTACTACAATAGGCATTAATTGCTCTAAAAGTACATAGCAATCATGACTTTTCAACTTGAATAACTTACATTATTTTAAGTTAACATATCTTGAAATGTTGCTAGAGTAACCATCGAGCATCTTAATATTCTTTAAGCATTTGAAGAATGTATCTTTCATTTGATTTGTCATTGTGAACAAACATGGTGAGATTTTTCCATTAGCATCAAGCCAAAAATCTTCCTTTATTCCCATTTCCTAAAAGCCTTTCCCCACATTTAAGTGGTCTTTTGTCTTCACACTATCATTCAAAATAATGTAAAATAAGATTGTCACATACATTTTTTTTATATGCATGACATTAAGATTGTAACGTATCATATTACTCTCGCAACATGGAAGCTGGAAGAAAATGGACTTTTTTATCCATTCTTAAGTTTCATCTTTAGCACTACTCTCACAACCTTGCTTCCCTTTGGCATCCTTTTCTAGTAGCTTTTTAAATATAACATTAATATTTTTCTACTTGTGCCTTGATTTCTATGCCTAACAATGCTACTAGGGGATTCTTAAACTTTTGATACCCATTGAAGCAAAGTCACATCAATTAAAATCTATGGTATGGCTTAAGAAATTGATAATGCCCCCCAAAACACCATTTTTTGCTATGAGGCAAATGTAAGGCAGTTGCATCAAAGTTACATTGTGGATAAGCTAAACTAGTATGTGTATTCCAACTAAATAAGGTATTAAGCCTAGGAAAATCACTAATTGTCCATAGTAAAGTTGATTACATTCTAAATGTTTCATGCATCTCCATATCATATATGTGCCATCCTTTTAGAACTCTTGTAGCTCCTTAATAAGAGGTTGCAAGTATGCATCTATGTCATTTCCTAGCTATTTCTTACCTAGCATGACCATTGTAAGAATAAATTAAATAGGCTTCATGCATGTCCAGGGAGGCAAGTTGTACTGTATTAGAGTAACAAGCCAAGTACTATGATTAGTACTCATGTTTACAAAAGGGTTGAAACCATGGATTGCAAGAACAAGGCAAACATTGCAAGCACTTGAGGCAAATTATGGGTGTGTTGCATCAAATTTTTTCCATGCTTCCATCTATGCTATTCCTACTTACATGCCACCTTATTAGACCCTCTATCTTTGCAGACATTAGTAACTTTTACAACCTTGGCTTTAATGGAAAATAGTGCAAAACTTTTGCTAGCAGTTGCTTTCTCCTACTAATCACATTTTTCTTCTATCTAGATTTTTTACATCTATTACTTGTCTCCCTATTTTCATCACCACCCTAATATAGCATGTAATCATTTAAATAAGCATGCATTTTGGTGTAATTAAACCTAAGCTTGCAAATTGTTTTCTTATCATCATCGAAAGATTTAAGGAGCCTAGCTTGCAAGAAGGCATCTTTTAGTAATTCTAAAAGCATTGTTATAGCTCTATCAGTCATGTGGCATAAACACTTGATGTGATACGGACTGATTAGGAAAAAGAACTAAGAGAACTTCATGCAGCCATCATAAAATTCTTCATATCCATCATTGAGCTATTCAAAAAACTTAGTAGTATGTGCGTTTATCCTTCGACTAGGCACCTTAGCATCATTAGCGACATTTTCATGAGATGTGTTAACTTACCTATCATTTTAGATACTATAGAACCTAAATGCATCGTTTATCATTTCTATTGTAAGATTTAAGAGTGTTTCTATGGTGCTTTATGAAGTTTCACTTATATACATCACCTTAGAGGGTGTAGCCAATATGGCATCTTCCCCATGCCAAATTGACTTGGTGTATTTAGATGGAAATTGCTTCCATGTCAAATGATCATATGCTTTATCCCGAGTCAACCACTTCTTATACTTATAATGATGATGATGAAGACAAATGATTCTGCCTTCAACAGATTGTTGCTCAAATGCTAAATCAAGAAATCTATTCAATCCTTGCTTGTATTTAGTTATATTCTTTTCCTAACCGATCTAAGATTTGTCCATAACTAATTAGTTAGAGTAACAAAATGAAAATTTAGATATAATTTACTTTACTAGCAATTAGTAGTTGTTTGATTTGATAGAAGGAAAGGAAAAAAAATCAAGAAAGTGAAATCGAGAGAAAGAAAATGAATACCCATGAGTTCTTGTTATGTTTGATTCAAATAAGAAAGGAAATCAAATTTTTTTAATTTACTTTTATGGAAATTATCATACTTAAAAATAATTTACTTTTGATAACTATTTTAATAATTGCTAAAATTAGTTTTAATCTATAATTGTAGTAATTGTCCTTTTTGTTTATTATTATTTATTATTATTGTGCTAATATTATTATTTTTACAAGTATGTAATATTATTTAATAATATTTTTTTAATAATATTTCCATTATTACGTTATTATTTTTTATTTTTTATTTTATATTAATAATTATTATTTTTATTTTTATTATTTTCATTTTCATTTTTATTATTATTTTTATTATTTTATAACTATTATTAATTGTGTTACATGTTATTATTTACAAATACTAACATATAGTGATTATTATTTTTATTAGTTTATTACTATACTAATTTTTTTAATAAATATCATTTTTAGAATTTATTAATATTTATTATCATTTTATTAAGTAATATTAGTATTTATTATTATTTTATTTTCATATTATTATTTTTATTACATGTTAATTTTTATAACTATTGACATGTAGTAATTATTATTTTTATTATTTATTATTATTTTTATAATTTTAAAGATATTATTAATATTAATTATTAATATTTTTATTTTTATTTATTTTATTTTAACTTTTATTGTTATTTTTTATTATGATTGTATACTTATAATTGTTATTATTATTATTGGCAAAATAATATGAATAATAGACAAATCATTTAAGATAATTTGAATGGGTATTAAAATGATATTCAAAACTAATAGTAATTTATTTTCCAAGGCCACTGCTATTCTTGGTAAAAATCTAAAAATTTCTCATCTACTAAAAGGCAGTAACAAGTTGAGCAAGGATGAACAACTCAGAATTATGATCAACTAACTATAGTTATTAGTAATGACTTCTAATGAGCTATTTATTTCCATCCTATGTAAAAATTACATTTGAAATAGATAAAATTCTATTCATATTCTTGACATAATTTTAGTTTAGAGTGACAATAGCTTTTAACAGGAATAGATACTTCAAGTTTTTTCTACTTTAACTTGGTTTATAATGATTGCAATAATAGCAATTAATTAACTTCTATCATCAATAATATCTTCAAATAGCAATAAACAATCAACCTCATAGGTGAATTAAAAAACATATGATATATAAGGTTAAAAAAATTACTTAAGTGGTGCTAAGATGGCTTCTTTATTGTTGACGAGATAGCTTAGTTGTTGCTACTTGCTGCTTCCACCTAAAACATTAATGGTGATAAGCCCACTTCCTATCACATTACAATTCAACTAGCAAAAGCAACTAAATTAACCAAATAGTACATGATTAATTTAACTACTATTATCATACACAATGTTCATTTGTCATACACTCATCTACCAAATAATTATAAACAAGCACAACATTTTGTAGATTCAAGGACATATAACTCTAAATAGGTCATAATATTGGAATAGAAAACAAAAAATAGGGACAAACCAAAACAACTTTTGAACAAACACTAGTGTGCAATAATTTTGCACATTGATAACTATTATACCACACATTGTTATTCAAGCAACATTGTTTACTTAGACAAAAATAAGACAAAAACAAAATATCATTTAGTAGCATTCACCAAAGAATAAAATAACAAAGCACGAGTTATTGGTGCTATATTTATCTAGCCTTTGTTGTGAATTGATATCTATTAATTATATCTCAAATATTTACAAGCTGGTGTAACAAAAAGTTGTATTCTATTTCAGTATGTCAATATATAGCACTCCTAAGAGCACCATCCCAAGCATTATGCATTCCAACAAATCTTTTTTAACACATACTAGGATATACCCATGACTAATAAACACTATATTGGTTATATTGAATGGCTATACTACTTTACAAGATAGAAGCATGCTATATGCTTTATCTTATCCAAGAGACCTTTTCCTTGTTAGAAATGATAAATTTGCTGTCAAATATAACAAAACAAAGAATGGTTCCTTGTGCATTATGCAATGACCTAAGTAGTTTGTCTACTAATAGCAAATTATAACTTAAATATCTCAAAGAATAGACTTGTCCCACCAACATGAGATTTGGGAAAAACCACATCAAGGAACTAGGATTGAATTTCTCTTTACCACAACCTGAGTTATTCAAATAATAATAATAATAATAATAACAATAACAATAACTATAGGCTACATAAAAATTTGCATTATCACTAATGAGGATGGCATATTAGAGATACATTTAATTCATGATTTTGAAACTCTAGGAGTGAGTCATGAACATTTATACACTAATTGTTCAATTATATAGCATTTCTCCCTCATCCTCTTAATCTAAAATTAAAATATGTAATATTTATCAAATTTGATTGAAACATATGATAATAGTTTATAATTGATTGAATAAAAATAACATTCTTGATGAGAAAGCTAATATACATACATCATACTATTCAAATCAATTTTTCTTCTTCATGAAACTATACCTTGAACATTAACATCCATTTTATCAATAAATTGAATGGTTTTTCCATGACATCATGCATAGTATAAAACAACCAATGAATTTGATGAAAATTTTTTCTTTTTTAAATAAAAAATTATTTTCTCTTAATACTATGATTTTTGAAATTTATTTTTTGATCACAACTTAAAAAGATATGTAACAATAATTTATTTATATATAAAAATTTAATTTTTCTATTAAAATTATCTTGCTGAAAATAAATGGAGCCTAAATAGTAATTAAAAAAAGATATTAAAGTGTATATAAGATTCATACAAGTAAAGAAGAAATATATAAGTGTAGATTTTACACTCATATGGTACCTAATTTCTTTTGTTTTTTTTATACATTATGAATATTCGAGGGGTCATATTTCATAAGAATGATGTCATGCTAGGCAATGCCAGATACCACGTTTCATCATATACATTGAATTGGATGTGACATATGTATTAAGATAGGTGTGTTTGTCTCCATACATAAATTAATAATATTTTCATGCCAAAGTAAAGTAGTTGCATATTAATTTTTGCAAAAGGCAAATTTAGGATTAATATACAAGTGATTTAGATATAAAAAAATAACAACAAATAATCAAACTATAGAACAATTAAAAATAAAGGATATTAAGTTAAAAAAAGAAACTTAATTAGGTCGTGTTGAGATAGCTTCTTTGCTGCTAATGAGATGGCTTCCTTACTACTTACTATTGCTCTTTTGTACTCTACAAAAGAATATAGAAGTTAAAAAAGTTTACTTGGACATAAAAGTTAAAATTCGATATATGATGTCCGTTACAAGGTGACATTAAAAGGAGCTTTAAATTCTAGATAGTAATACAAACACACACATCAGGATAAGATCAACATGTTTGTTATAAATAGATGACACATAGGAGCTATTTTATACATATAAAAAATATAATTAATATTAATAGGGCTAAGCAAATATCATCGAAATAAAGGATTATAAATAAGGGAGATGCTATTGCTACAGGAAAAAGGCCTGTTCCAGTCAAGAGAAGTTAGTGAGTTTAGGCCTAATAAAGCAAACTAATGTCTCAAGTAGTTAATAGAGAGAGAGAAGAACCAATATGGATAAATGGCTTGAGCATAGAGGAATAATATGCCTTGGAACCAAGCCTCACATATGCAGATAAAGGCATCTATTTCAACCATACAAGTGGATAAGGGACTATATACATAAATAGATAGAATGGACGCACAAATGGACAACAATAATATACCTCCAAAACCTCTAAACCATATTAATGAATCTCAACTCATTGAAATGTTCTCAACATTAATGACAAAGGCTGAATTAGGAGAATCTAATGCATCTCATCTTGTATTTTTCAATATCCTTTCTTAAATCATAAACAAATAGTCAATCCCTCACTTAAAATTTAGTTATTATTTATTGTAGATTGAGTCTCCTTACTATGGATCGGACATTTTGTATGATTACCATAACATAACCACAACAGAAATTTAAAGCTAAACTAAAAAGCTTACTTATAACATAACTCTAACAATACAGATTTGATGCAAAGCTCCACCACGTCCATCGGGTTGATAATGAGAGCCTTGTAGTTGTAGTTGTAATTTTCAAACTAGGTGAAAGAAAGATAAACCACATGCCTTTCTTTATCAAAGGAGAAATGAAAAATATACGATTCAATATAACCTAACCCTGAAATACATGGTTAGAGAACAAAATAGGCATAATTAGAGGAAAATTTCAAATTTAAGCGTAAGTAATGGCTCAACAAAGACACTAATTAGCATAAACTTGGTCTTTTGTATTAGTAAATTAGTGAAACTCAATAAAGCTATTGTTCACAAACAAGGACTAAGCTCAATCACACATAAAGGCTTATCTTTAATAAAAAAAAGTGAGAATTGAAGATGGCGCAAGCTAAGAGAGAAATTTAACTTCAAACAAAATCAGAAGGGTTAAGCTCCAATTAGAGAGGGCAAATTTTGAGAGGCTAGGAATTAGCGAAAGCGAAACTCAAAAAAAGCAAAGTTTGAGAAAGAAATTTGATTTCGGGTAAAACATAGTTTTGAAAGCTCTCTATTGTTGTTTCGAACACGAAAAGGCTTTTCGTGTTTATTTTTGGGGGGTTAGTGTGCTATCTTATGTGAAATTCATTTTTAAATAAATAAATTTAACCAATTTAATTAATGACAGTGAGAAGATATAGCCACCGACAAATAAAACTAAAAATACCAGTGACTTAGTTAGGTGCAAAAAACATGTGTACTTAGCGGCAATTTTATTAACTGCTATAAAATATTTGTCATAAAATAATGCACTTTTGTAGTGTTAAATTGCATCTAATATAAAATTTATTTAATAAAATTTAAAATATCATGTGAAAAATAAAAGGTTTTTAAAAAAATATCTTGAGTGACAAATCAAATTAAGTTTAAGGAGAAATCCTGAAATTAGTTGTTATTTTTTTAAATAAAATCTCACATTAGGTAAAATAAAAGTTTAAGTTTAGAAAATTAGTACAAATATATTAAGTCTCACATTACTTTAGTGGTGTGGATGATTTTCCCACGATTAATATGTATATATATACCCTATTGGAAGCTCCAAAAAAAAAAAGAAATAGATAGTTTATCTATGCTGTCAAGATTAACAAGTCATTAAAGGAAAAATGTGAAGCTCTCCTAAAGTTGTAATAACAAAGATCATGCCATTTGAAATCTTTAACTTTCATCAAGAACATCTATTTTGAATTAAAGATTTCGACACATTATTCAAGCTCCTAAATCCTTCCAAATATAAAGCCTTTGCAAAGATTTAACCTTTAATTGGAGATCAAGTTTTTTCAAACCTTCTATCGAAGTCAAATGTTCAATTTTTAAGTTAAGATCAAGCTTCTTCAAGCCCTCAAATGCAAGCATCTAATGTGAGATCAAGAAGCACTTGATCAAAAGCTAACTTAAAGAAAAGAATTAAAGGATTTTATTTTTTGTCAAGAATTAAATTAGATATTGTACTCACTTCTTTAAATTAATAAAATTATTTATTCTACATAATTTCTTTATGAGAAATATTGTGTGTACAAGGATACCCACTTTCATTTAAAGTTTACTATTTATTGTAAATTATAATTTTATATTATACATATTAATGTACTAACATAGTGATAAATAAATTGGGAAAACATCATTATCATAATAGATCATTAGTTTCTCATTTATTTCATTTCCATTTAAGCCATTGCTTTTTGTATCTCACTACAAAGAAATTTGGTGAATAGTGGCTATTCTGGATGGAATTTAATGACAATTTCAACCATTGAGAAGGTTAATAATGGTGGTTTAACCAACTGATAAAAAATGGACCGTTAAGTGCTAAATAATGACAGTTGATTATAGGCACTAGAATCCTACGCTTTGCACATTATGGCGGTTTGGATGAGTTTTACAGTGGTTATATACTATTGCTATTACCATGCATTTAAGGCCTTTGTAAAATTTATGGTGATTATTAACTATTGCTACTTTTGAAAATTATTTTCCTATTGAGTTTACAGTGGTTTTTTAACCACTGCTACTTTTGTTTATACATTTTTTTTCAAATTTAGAGGCATTTGTAGCCGTCGTCAAAGGTTAAAATTTTTAAATTTTTAACCATTACAATTTTAAACTTTGTAAGTTGCAACAATTAAAAACCATCATTATATTAACAATTTTTTTAAAAAAATTATTACTACTATTCTAATTTTAATTTGCAGCAGCATTTGTCCCTAATTAAATTAGAATATATTTAAATCTATATTCATTCTTATATTTGTAGTTGTAATTGGAATTAATAAATAAAACTAATAATAAATTGACAACAAAAAAAATAATTTCATAAAAGTCTTCTCATTGAAATATAAATTCATATCTTACAATATGAAATATTATGATGATATTATTATCAATGTTTTCTTTTCCTTCAATGCTTGTCTTTTATATATTGAACACCACTTTAGCTATTACTATCATGTATGATACAATGTCCTAATATATTTCCTTTTTAATGCATATATTTCCCTATTCATTTGTCACTCAAGTGCAAAGTCAAGGAATTTGTTCAATCCTTCCCTATACTTAGTTGTATTCTTTGCCTAACTAATGCAAGACTTATCCATAACTATTCATGAGAGCAAAATATATAAGTGTGGAAGACATAAATCTTAAATGTTTATATGTGCTACGTTCCTGTATTTATAGTTTTAGGGGTTTGGGTTAAGGATTTTAGTGTTCAGATTTTTGGGTTTAGGTATTTGGTTTGTGGGTTTTAGCATTGTGTTGCATAGATTCTTGTTCAAATGTAGAACATCCATCACATAATTAAGTGTAGAAGATGTAAATCTTAAATGTTTATATGGCTTGATTTTTTCCATTTTATGATTTAATTATCTTTTTCATTAGATAAATCTAAAAATTATATGCATGCATCTTCAATTATTTATATATATATGCTAAGAATAATTTAACCTCATTAAATACATTATCAAGGAATTAGCTTTAAAACCATATGTCAAAATATTATAGGCTTGCATATTCTAACAAAATCAGAAAGCTGGCTAGTTGTGATTTTCTTCCTCAATATCTTTTGCCTTTTCTATTCCAATATGTGTGCTTTTAAACTTTTCTTTCTCTCTTTCTTTCCTTTTTTTTTTTTGCATCATCTTAACTCTTATCCTAAGTTCTCATTCACACAAATAGACATAGAAAAGCAATTTAAGAATATTGTTTTATAAACAATGAATAAAATAAAATTATTTTATAAACAATGAATATTATTGTTTAGTTGAAAAGTGGTGAGAATAGATATAGTATCAAACATGTAGGAAAAATAAGCATGGCTTATAGTGGTCGAAAGGTGCACTCTAACAATATTGCTTTATAAATAATGAATATTATTATTTAATGAAGAGAAAGTTTAAAAATAATATAAAATTATTCTATTTCAAATTTAATACCATTGATGCAATTTCGTTACCTTCATAAGTTTTATGATCTTCCAACCTATAGTGTGGTGAGAGGACTTATTTTGAATTAAAACCAAATTTATACTTGTTTCATTTGTGTTAAATTTGAAAATTATTGAACTTAGGTAAACTAGCAAACATAACTAGGCATACATGTTTCTTAATTCTTAGTAAACTAACAAATATAACCATGAAATAGGGCCAACACTTACATAAAAAGAAATCTAATACCACTTATATAAGAAGAATGTTAATGCCAATCACCTAATATAATTCTTGGAATTAATCTAAGAAGATTTGATTGTAGCACCAATCAAGCTAATCCCACTTATATAAGAGGAAAACCAACAACACAATATGATCCTTTTGTTATATCTTGAAATCAAATTGAATTGGAGGTAAGCTACGAATAAATAAGATGGTAAAAGAAGATACAACTAAAAAAATAATAAAATTGATTGTGTGGCTTAGCATTTTTACTATAGGGGTGAGATCCCATATTTATATGTAAGAGGGTGGGGTCCACATTTACTTTTGGTTGTACATTAAAAATAAGTAATTAGTAATGCCTTCCTTTATTAAAGAAAGAGAGAAAGGGAGAACTAATAAAAAAAATGAACCAAATAATAACATAATAATGGAAAAAATACAATATAAAATTATAAGTATTAAATAATGACTTAAATGAGAATAGCTTTTAAGTTTTGTGTCAAAATAAAGTTGCTCATCAATGACTTGAAATGGGGACTTCCTCGTAAATCGATTTATCAAACTTTTATAAGCAAATTTTGCTTAGGGTATCACTTGATCCCTAATATTGAATGCTTGCCTTTTCCCCTACAATACTCCTCAACTAATTTCCTAAATAGTAGTTCATGGCTTCTGAGCCTTAGCCACTTCAATTCCATACTAGCTTAACTTAGAAGTAATTGAATTAACTATCCATGGGTATACCTTTTTCTATTGATTGACTTCCTAAAAACTACCATTTTTACATATGAGTATGAAAATTCAAACTTTAACATTCAAACTAACAGTTACAGTAACTAGGAGTTAGAGAACATATAGCCTTCTTAGTTTCAACCTAGCTACACATGATGTTTGTAACATGAGAAGAGAAAAGATTTTATAGTAAACAATAGTATGCCAACACATTTGCAAGGGGTTTATAAAGCAAATTAATCCATTTGATCATATAAAATCTTTAGTAGACTTGATACGTAAAATATTTACATATTTATTTTCCCTTGTATGATGCATTTTTGGATGTTATCTTGTTAAATTAAATAAATTTAGTTGCATTTTGTGAATGGATCTTGAATTTGAAATGAAATCAAATATTTTAGATAATGCTGTAATCCGACACTGTTTCAGGTTTTAGGCCATATCTGGAGTTCTGGATGTTCGATTGGGCTGTTCTTTATATGGATGGAAATCTAAGAAGAAGCCCTAAAACTTTCATGTTTTAAGAAAAGCCCAGTTCGGGACCTAAGGATCTCAAATTCTGCTTGGAAGATGAAACAGTGATTCTGACGGAATCTGACATATGGCTACTAATCTAATCACAACTTGAGCTAGATATGTCCAAATTAGGAGTTCTTTATATGCAAATTGAATAGAAGATCCAGCCCTACAACTCCTATGTTGACATAAAGATGTAAATCAGCCATTTCGGTGGTCAAAAGTTGCCAACAAAGTGAAACAACTTGTGCTGCGAAAATAAAAAATGTTGGCTGCGTGTGATTGGTAGCAACTTGTCAAATTGGATGGCTTGCAGCTGGTTTATTTACCTATAAATAGGTGGAAGTAGAGAGCATTCAGGATCCCAAGCATTGAATCATTCATTCATGCATCTTAGATAGTAGTTTAGTTCATGCAATTTTAAGTTCTTGTATGCCTCCTACATTGAAGGCTAGGTTCTCCTCCTACATGGATGGTTCTACCTCCTAATGGATGGATAACTTTTCTATTTTCATGCATTTGTAAGTATAATCTTGTGTTCATGAATGTGATAATATTTTTATTCTATGTTTGTGTTTAATTTCATTATGTTCTAATTTTTCATCTTCCTAGGGTGATGGCGTAACTTGATAATAACGGATTGAATTCTAGTCTATTGAAACTAATTTCGTTTTTATTTCCTAGATTGAGTTTTAATTATTGCTCTTAATGCTTTCGATTGATTGGCCACCTTTTGAATGAACTCAATATGCATGTTGAGACCGAAAGGAGATACATGTGTGTGGAACCTATAATTGAAACCGTAAATTGCATATGAAATAGGAATATATTCATATGGTTTATGTAGTCTTAATGAGTTCCATAAATCCTAATGCATGATTAGTTGTTGCAATTCACATAGGAATATAGTGAATTGGCAATTAATTATAGAATTACTTGACCTTGGAAGAGGCTAGTAATTAATTTAGGGAAACTCGACTATCAATTAAGGAAGTTAAAATTGGATTAGTGTAGATAGATGATTCAATCCGAAATTGTTAAGTGAAGTCTGATCCCTAGGTCTTTTAATCATCTTCATCCTTACTCGAATTGCATTCATATCTATTTTAAGCATTCTTTGCATCAATCCTTATTTACTCGCTTCAATTCCAACTAATCGATTTACCAAATAGTGTTAAGATTATGAATTTTGGTACTTAGTGAAACAATCCTCGTGGGAACGATACTTTTTTATCACTTTATTACTTGTTTACGACAGTGTACACTTGCACTAATTGTTAAACCATTTCACACGTAACAAGTTTTTGGCGCCGTTGCCGGGAATTGTTATCATTAATATCAATACCAAGTAATCTTAATCCTAATTTGGTTTTTATTTTACATTTTCTTCTTTCTTTGGTGTTTCTTTTCTCTTTTCAGGTTTGTTCTAGTGTATGACCAGATAAAAAGTTGCTGAGCCACTGCTATTTGATTTTGAGATCGAGAGAACTTGTCGAAGGAATCGAAAGATACAGAAGCAGTCAATTGTAGATCAAGGTGAAGCAATGGCAGATATGAGAGAAGAACAAGACACCAAAGCACTCCGTGACTATGCCACACCAACAGTCATGGATACCATTTCTGGAATTAGGAGACCACCTGTACCAGCTAACAACTTTGAGATCAAGCCAGCCATAATTCAAATGATGCAAGCAAACCAGTTTGGAGGTTCTCCAATAGAAGATCCAAATGCACATATAGCCAGCTTTCTGGAAATCTGTGATACATTCAAGCATAATGGCGTTTCTGATGATGCCATAAGGTTGCGACTCTTCCCTTTCTCATTTAGGGATAAGGCTAAAAGCTGGTTACACTATTTACCAGTGGGGAGCATCACTACATGGAACATATTGGCACAAAAATTCCTAGCAAAATTCTTTCGTCCAGCTAAAACTGCAAAAATGAGGAATGAAATTGCTTCATTCACCCAACATGACATGGAAAGCCTTTATGAAGCATGGGAAAGATACAAGGAGCTGCTAAGAAGATGTCCTCATCATGGGCTACCAGATTGGCTACAGTTGCAGACTTTCTATAATGAATTGTCTAATGCTACCAGAACACTTGTAGATGCTGCAGCTGGTGGATCATTAATGGGAAAAAGCATCGAAGCTGCTATGGAACTGTTGGAAGAAATGGCAGCAAATGCTTACCAATGGCCTTCTGAATGCAACACTTCAAAGAAAGCACTTGGAGTCCATGAGCTAGACATTCTAACCACTTTGTCTTCTCAAGTCACCTCTTTATCCAAGCAAGTGAGTTCATTAACAGCTCAAGCAAATGCAATCAGAACTCCTGTAGATGCTTGTGATTTATGTGGAGGCCCTCACATGAGCACACAATACCAAGAAGGAAATCCATTCATTCCTTCTCAACCTGAACAAGCCAACTATGTGGGGAATCAAAATCGTCAAAATGATCCTTTCTCAAACACATACAATCCAGGATGGAGAAACCACCCTAATCTAGGGTGGAGGAGTAATCAGAATATGTTCAAACCTCAAGGGAATTATCAACAGCAAATTCAGCAATCACCACCACAACCAAAGGCGAATTTAGAAGAAGCATTGGCTCAACTAACCATGAATACTTCCCAATTCATGGTCAGAACAGAAGCTGCACTTAAGAATCAAGAAGCAACCATGCAGAGTCAAGCAACTTCAATAAAAAATCTGGAGGTGCAAATGGGCCAAATTGCAAGTATGCTGAATTCCAGACAACCAGGCACTTTACCTAGTGACACTGAGAGAAATCTCAGAGAGCACGTAAAGGCTGTTTCATTAAGAAGTGGGAAGCAGTTGAATGAGCCAGAATCAAGGAAGAAAAATGAAGAAGCTCAGAAAGAAGATGAGGTGATTCCAGGAAGAATGACTTTTCCAGATAATCCTCCACCATATGTTCCACCAGTTCCATTTCCCCAAAGATTGGTGAAAGCTAAGCTAGACAAACAGTTTAGCAAGTTTCTAGAGGTGTTCAAGAAGTTGCATATCAACATCCCATTTGCTGAAGCTTTAGCCCAAATGCCCAGTTATGCAAAATTTATGAAGGAGATTTTATCAAAGAAACGCAAATTGGAGGATTTCGAAACAGTGGCCTTAACTGAAGAGTGCAGTGCAATTCTCCAAAAGAAACTACCGCCAAAGCTTAAAGATCCTGGGAGTTTCTGCATACCCTGTACCATTGGAGAGTGTGAATTTGAAAAAGCCTTATGTGACCTTGGTGCAAGTGTGAATTTGATGCCATTATCTGTTTACAAGAAGCTGGGATTAGGAGAAGTGAAACCAACTACCGTGTTATTGCAGCTAGCAGATCGTTCAATAAAGCATCCACGTGGAGTCCTTGAAGATGTGCTAGTAAAAGTTGATAAGTTCATCTTCCCAGCAGATTTCATAGTGCTTGACATGGAAGAAGATCAAGAAATTCCTGTCATTCTTGGGAGACCATTTCTTGCAACTGGACGAGCTCTAATTGATGTACAGAAGGGAAAGCTTACTTTGCAGATTCAAGATGAGAAAGTGTCCTTCAACATTTTTAAAGCCCTATCTTTTCCTGATGAAGGTGACACCTGTTTTAAGGTTGATTCAATAAGCAGCTGTACCAGAGAAGTAGTAGATGAAATTTGCTCTAATCAACCTTTAGCAGTCAGCATGATGGACACATCTCATACTACTGATCCCAAAATTCTAGAACAAGTCAGTTATCTCGAAGCTAATTCACCAATTTTCATAAAAAGGCCATTCGAAGATTTGGGAGAAAAACCACCAAAGCCAGTTCCTTCAATTGAAAAGCCACCAAAATTAGAGCTGAAAACACTACCCACTCATTTAAAGTATGCTTTTCTAGAAGAAGATTCAGCTTTGCCAGTTATCATCTCATCTGATTTAACTACTGAAGAAGAAGAAAAGTTGTTGAGGGTGTTAAGACAGCACAAGTCCACACTAGGATGGTCAATTGCAGATATTAAGGGAATAAGCCCTTCAATCTGTATGCATAAAATACTGCTAGAAGAAGACGCCAAGCCCCGTGTGGAACATCAAAGAAGGCTCAATCCAAATATGAAGGAGGTAGTTCGTAAAGAAGTGCTCAAATGGTTAGATGCTGGCATTATCTACCCAATTTCTGACAGTCCATGGGTGAGCCCTGTACAAGTTGTACCAAAAAAAGGAGGCATGACAGTTGTTCCAAATGAAAATAATGAGCTGATCCCGCAGAGAACAGTGACCGGATGGAGAGTTTGTATTGACTATCGAAAGCTCAACAAAGCTACCAGAAAAGATCATTTCCCCTTGCCATTCCTAGATCAAATGCTAGATAAATTGGCGGGACAAGCTTATTACTGCTTCCTTGATGGATACACTGGTTACAACCAAATTTTGATTGCTCCTGAAGATCAAGAGAAAATAACTTTTACTTGCCCATATGGAACATTCGCCTTCAGAAAAATGCCCTTTGGATTATGCAATGCTCCTGCAACCTTCCAACGGACAATGATGGCAATCTTTTCAGATATGGTGGAAAATTTTATTGAAGTATTCATGGATGATTTCTCAGTGTTTGGGGAATCTTTTGATCTCTGTCTAGCTAATCTTGCAAAAGGTGCTACATCGCTGTGTGGAGACCAACCTTGTATTGAATTGGGAAAAATGCCACTTCATGGTGAAAGAAGGTATCGTGTTGGGACACAAAGTTTCAATTCAAGGGATTGAAGTTGATCGAGCAAAAATTGAAACTATTGAAAAATTATCTCCACCTGCAACAATCAAAGGCATCAGGAGTTTTCTGGGCCATGCTGGTTTTTACAGGCGATTCATTAAGGATTTCTCAAAGATCACAAAACCACTATGCAAACTGTTGGAGAAGGACATTCCATTTGTGTTCGATGAGAATTGCATGTCAGCATTCAAAACCTTGAAGAAAGCTTTGATCTCAGCACCAATCATTGTCGCTCCAGATTGGAATTTTTCAGTTCGAAATAATGTGTGATGCAAGTGACTATGCAGTTGGAGCAGTCTTGGGCCAGAGAAAGAATAAGATTTTTCATGCAATCTATTATGCCAGCCGAACACTCAATGAAGCCCAAATAAATTATGCAACAACTGAAAAAGAGCTCCTTGCTGTGGTATTTGCCTTTGACAAGTTCAGAGCATACTTAATTGGCTCCAAAGTCATAGTCTGGACTGGATCATTCAGCAATAAAATACTTGATAGAGAAGAAGGATGCAAAGCCTAGACTAATCAGATGGGTGCTTCTGTTACAAGAATTTGATTTGGAGATCAGAGATAAGAAAGGGACCGAGAACCTCATTGCAGATCACCTTTCTCGACTTGAACTTCCCAAACTTGAACCAGAATTGCCAATCCAAGAGTCCTTTCCAGATGAGCAGCTGTTTAATGTGAGATCATTATCAACTTCATGGTATGCTGACATTGTGAATTATTTAGCAAGTGGGATGATGCCATATAAGCTCTCTGGACAACAAAAGAAGAAATTCTTAGCCAATGTGAAGTATTACTTCTGGGAAGATCCATTTGTGTATAAACATTGCTCGGATAGAATCATAAGGAGATGTGTTCCAGAAGAAGAAATGACCAGTATCCTTTCCCATTGTCATTCATCCCCATATGGCGGTCATTTTAGAGCAAATCGAACTGCTGCTAAGGTTCTTCAGTCTGGATTCTATTGGCCTACCCTATTCAAAGACTCTCAAGCCTATGTAACCGCATGTGATAAATGTCAGAGAACAGGAAACATCTCTCAGAGACATGAAACCCCATTGACCAACATCCTGGAGGTAGAATTATTTGATATATGGGGCATTGACTTTATGGGTCCTTTTCCATCTTCATTTGGCAATCAATTCATTCTAGTAGCTGTGGATTATGTCTCCAAATGGGTAGAAGCAGCAGCATCTCCTACAAATGATTCTGGAGTGGTTGTGAAATTCTTGAGAAAGAATATATTCACAAGGTTTGGAGTACCTAGAGCAATCATAAGTGATGGAGGCAAGCACTTCTGCAATCAACAACTTCAATCTGTGCTTACTAAATATGGAGTAACTCATAAGGTGGCAACTCCTTATCATCCACAGACCAGTGGGCAAGTGGAGATATCAAATAGAGAGTTGAAATGGATTCTTGAGAAGGCAGTGAACTCCAACAGGAAAGATTGGGCAAAGAAGCTAGATGATGCATTATGGGCTTACAGAACAGCATTCAAAACCCCAATTGGTACATCTCCTTACCAATTGGTATATGGCAAAGCATGTCATCTTCCGGTCGAATTGGAGCACAAAGCATACTGGGCAGTTAAGGCATTAAATTTTGATTTGAAGACAGCTGGTGAAAAAAGGCTAATGCAACTCAATGAACTTGAAGAATTTCGCCAACATGCTTATGAAAATGCTAAGCTCTACAAGGAGAAGACAAAAATGTGGCATGATAAAAGAATTATAAGGAAGGAGTTCACACCAGGGCAGAAAGTACTTCTCTATAACTCAAGGTTAAAACTCTTTCCAGGAAAGTTAAGATCAAGGTGGTCAGGGCCTTTTACTGTGGTTCAAGTTTGGCCGTATGGAACTGTGGAGATTCAAGATGGTGACAGGAAATTCAAAGTGAATGGGCAAAGATTGAAGGAATACAATAACAGTACATTGAACATCATCAAGACTGTCATCACGCTCGAGGAGCCAGCTGGTAAGTATTAAAAAAAAAAAAAAAGCAATAGGTTAGAACTTTGTCTAGCTAAAGACGTTAAAGAAGGGCGGCTGCTTGGGAGGCAACCCAAGATTTCTTTCTCTTCTCATTTCTTTTCTTATTTAAGCACACATCGCACAGCATTTTTCACTCACAATTTCAGCTTTCATCATTTTCATCATGGAGGAATGCCTTGTAAAGCTTAAGAGCAGATTCCCTACTCTTCCCAAAGATGTGCTCAGGAAAATCTACAACTGTCGACTTGAAAGAATGAGGGCATTTAAGCGTTTGGGTCTTCCCGAGGACATACGCTGGATTATTGAAGCTAAGGTACGTTTAGCAGGTGAGTTTAATGAATCATTTGTTAGACGTCTGCCAGGTATGAGAAGAAGTTCTTACTCTAAAAAAAGAAGAGCTAAAAGAATGAGAGTCTGTCATAAGTGTGCAAGGTGGAACTGTAATAGGCTCTGTAGGAGTAAAGGAATGATTTCAGTAAATCGAGAGGACAAAATCCGATTCATAAAGGATGGACTGAGTAAAGAGTCACTGGATAATATTATTCAGACTCTTGAGACGCATCCTAGCGGAGATGTTCATGTTGTCCTTCTTGATTTAATGAACTTATTCCATACAGAAAAGGAGCGCTACAGTCTTGGGGATCTGACTGTAAAAGACCCTGTTTGCCAGTTTATAAGAAAATTGGATGGGAAGCAAATCCTCGGCTCATAGAAGCCGTTTAAGCCGTTACTAAACGAAAAATCAGAGGAAGATGTGAGCCACAATCACAACTACTGTACATATGTTTGTCTGCTTTACGTTTCCTTTATCTTTTTATCTTTACAGCTGCTTTTTAACTTTTCGTACATTTATCTTCTTTTTAAGTTTACCTTTTCAGCATTTTTTTGACTTTCTTTACATTCCGTATTTTACTTTGTTCAGGCCATTATTACACTTGTCAGTTTTGTATAGTATTTTTCTGATATTATCTGATTTGCGTGATCTCTTTGTTTCTGCTTTTGTATTATAAGAATGCATTTCAGCAATCACACTTTGCAAAATATCTGAGAGCGAGAGTAAAGAGGAGGAAGAAGTCGAAAAACCATCAAAATGTGGACTTAAATCTATCTGTGTTTTTGGTGAATCTTTTGCTGGAAAGAATGTAGAATTTCTACTAGCAGCAACTGAACTTGGTCATGCATTAGCTGCTAGAAAGATTGCTTGCGTGTATGGAGGAGGGCTTAATAGCTTAAAAGGAAGTGCGGCCTTTTCTGCCAACATTAGAGGAAGCAAAATACTGAGTATCCTTGTGAATGGTTTAGATGATCAGAAATACGCCATCGGTAAAACATTAAAGGTTTCAAACTTTCCTGAACGTATGGGATGCATGCTTTATAGTGCTGAAGCCTTTATTGCTTTACCTGGTGGTTTAGAAGCATTAGATGGAATTTCCAGCATTGCATATTGGATTAACTTGAACTTTCATCAGAAGCCAGTAGGTTTATTTAATGTTAATGGTTTTTATGATAGTTTGCTGTCTTTTTTAGACCAAGCTGTGGAACAAGGATTCATACCCCAAGCGACTCGCCGTGCCATAATGTCTGCCTCAACTGCTGATCAGCTGATTGACCAACTACAGGACTATAAACCTAAACCAGATCCATCAGTGGAAAAGATAGATTGGCAATCTTCAACCAGCAGTCAGAAGCATGAGCCCGACACTACTCTCCGGTTGTAACTTTCTTTACTCTTGGTTTTACTCCCAAAATTTCTTTTATGTGTGCATTGTTTATGCATTTCCTTTTAATAAATCCTTTTTGCTACTCTGTTGAAGACATTGGGGACAATGTCTACATTAAGTGTGGGGGGGATTACAAAAAAAAAAAAATTGTTTTTATTTTCGTAGGTTTTTTTGGTAGTAGAACCATGAGATTCATTATAAAAAAAGGGGGGATGGCCGAGTAAAGAGCTTTTTACTCTTGATACGCATCCTAAAAAAAAAATTATTAAAAAAATAAAAAAAATAAAAAAAATATTTTCCTGCTTATTAGGTTCTTTTCAATAATTTTAAAAGATTTCATAGCATGATTGAACAACTTTCTTACTTCTTAGGATTGATAGATTTTGCAATGGATTTTGAGTTGGATTGAGTTGGAAACCTCTAACCGTGAGATTTTGAGCCTATTTGTTGAATCAATATTATATTTCTTGCATGTGATATTCACCTGTTAAGTTGTCACTCTAGAACTTGCATGAAATCTGGTTGAGATTACAATTTACATGCATACTCAGATATGATAAAGGCATTTTTTTTCCTCAGTTTGAACTAAATAGCCAACCCTGCAGTTTTACCATTGATAAACCCTTTTGAGCCTGATTAACCGTTTCTTTGCTTTAACCTATTAATATGTCATTTAATGAAATATCAATTGTCTTTACTTAACCCTAGGGATTAGTAGAGCATTTGAATCTTTGAAAAATGAGTTTTTGACAAAGTGTGGGGGAATATGTATTATTAACTTCAAAGTTGCGAGGGTTTTTATTCAAAAAAAAAAAAACTAAATAAATATAAATGAGAAAAAAAAGAAAAAAAAAGAAAAAGAGAGAAATTGATGTGAATCTTGGGCTGCTATGTTAAGATAAAATTATTTAGAGATTACCCATGTTTTAATTGCTCTATTAATTTCTCTCCTTATTTCAGCCTTTCTTATCCCTATTTTATCTTTCCTTTACCTTGGCCTCATTACAACCCTTAATAAGACCTTTTGATTTGAAGTGTGCATGTAAATCAGGTAGTGGAGATTGAGAATTTATGCAAGCCTATGGTAGTGCAATCTTTAATAGGATGAATTTGAGTGAAACACTTGCCAATAAGCACTTGAGAGAGGAAGAGTTCCAGTGATTATATCAATCTGATTCAATCCTTCTCAAATGAAGTTGCAATTTCTTTTTGATTTTATATGTCAAGATTTGTTGATTCATAAATGCTATGATATCTTTGTACTTTAATTATCTTTCTTATGTTTTTCTAACTATCTCATGGGTAGATTAGTACTAACATTAGCATTAGTATTAGTTTTCTTTTATTTTGTGTTTGTCCGAGGACGTCCAACAGCTAAGTGTGGGGGAATTTGATACGTAAAAAATTTACATATTTATTTTCCCTTGTATGATGCATTTTTGGATGTTATCTTGTTAAATTAAATAAATTTAGTTGCATTTTATGAATGGATCTTGAATTTGAAATGAAATCAAATATTTTAGATAATGCTGTAATCCGACACTGTTTCAGGTTTTAGGCCATATCTGGAGTTCTGGATATTCGATTGGGCTGTTCTTTATATGGATGGAAATCTAAGAAGAAGCCCTAAAACTTTCATTTTTTAAGAAAAGCCCAGTTCGGGACCTAAGGATCTCAAATTCTGCTTGGAAGATGAAACAGTGATTCTGACGGAATCTGACATATGGCTACTAATCTAATCACAACTTGATCTAGATATGTCCAAATTAGGAGTTCTTTATATGCAAATTGAATAGAAGATCCAGCCCTACAACTCCTATGTTGACATAAAGATGTAAATCAGCCATTTCGGTGGTCAAAAGTTGCCAACAAAGTGAAACAACTTGTGCTGCGAAAATAAAAAATGTTGGCTGCGTGTGATTGGTAGCAACTTGTCAAATTGGATGGCTTGCAGCTGGTTTATTTACCTATAAATAGGTGGAAGTAGAGAGCATTCAGGATCCCAAGCATTGAATCATTCATTCATGCATCTTAGATAGTAGTTTAGTTCATGCAATTTTAAGTTCTTGTATGCCTCCTACATGGAAGGCTAGGTTCTCCTCCTACATGGATGGTTCTACCTCCTAATGGATGGATAACTTTTCTATTTTCATGCATTTGTAAGTATAATCTTGTGTTCATGAATGTGATAATATTTTTATTCTATGTTTGTGTTTAATTTCATTATGTTCTAATTTTTCATCTTCCTAGGGTGATGGCGTAACTTGATAATAACGGATTGAATTCTAGTCTATTGAAACTAATTTCATTTTTATTTCCTAGATTGAGTTTTAATTATTGCTCTTAATGCTTTCGATTGATTGGCCACCTTTTGAATGAACTCAATATGCATGTTGAGACCGGAAGGAGATACATGTGTGTGGAACCTATAATTGAAACCGTAAATTGCATATGAAATAGGAATATATTCATATGGTTTATGTAGTCTTAATGAGTTCCATAAATCCTAATGCATGATTAGTTGTTGCAATTCACATAGGAATATAGTGAATTGGCAATTAATTATAGAATTACTTGACCTTGGAAGAGGCTAGTAATTAATTTAGGGAAACTCGACTATCAATTAAGGAAGTTAAAATTGGATTAGTGTAGATAGATGATTCAATCCGAAATTGTTAAGTGAAGTCTGATCCCTAGGTCTTTTAATCATCTTCATCCTTACTCGAATTGCATTCATATCTATTTTAAGCATTCTTTGCATCAATCCTTATTTACTCGCTTCAATTCCAACTAATCGATTTACCAAATAGTGTTGAGATTATGAATTTTGGTACTTAGTGAAACAATCCTCGTGGGAACTATACTTTCTTATCACTTTATTACTTGTTTACGACAGTGTACACTTGCACTAATTGTTAAACCATTTCACACGTAACAGACAACTAATAATTGTAAGTTTCTAAGTAGCTCACTTCTATTGTTAGTGTTTTGCTTATAAAATGTTCTTACTAGCAAGATAGTTATTGTTAAATTATCTAGTCTAAAATATTCTCTACCTTTGTTACTATTTCTCGTAGAACCTAAAAACAATCAACCATGTAAACTACTATGAGTCCAAACTTGCATAGATAACACTAATAAAGATTGCTAATCATAATAATGCTATCATCATGTAATATCCTTGGCTTTATGGCAAAGGTTCCAAATCCTAATTGAACTTAACATTTTCAATGAAAGGAGTAACTTAACTTGAAATATTAATTTTATAGTTAGTTACATTAGGCCTAATAATCAATTACTTGAATTTTCAATTGAATACTTCCAATGACTCATAAGCTTGAATTTGGTATAAAACTTTCTCATTTTTAGTTATATTCACAAAGTGAGGTTGAATTAACAATGGTTTCAATCAACCTATTTTGAACAAAATTTTCTATCACAAATTAATTTATTCTTTTCTTCTTTTTTAGTGTTTGCATAACTTTTTAAGATATATCTTTTATAAAAAGGTGGAACAATTTAAATACTATAACATTGTACTAGATGGTGGCAAAGTAATTTACTAATTTCTTTCTAGGAAAAAAATTACTCCAAGAAATGAAATATATTCTCTTATTGGATAATTAGATTCGTTGCAATAATTCTTTTTTTAAGTTTACTATGCCTTGGTCCAATTTTTATTGATAGGTATGTATTATTTAGAAGCACTCATGGTTATAAAACTTATACCAGGAAGGGATTTCTATAATTACAAGATAATTTGTCAAAGGACTACACATGTGCTTCAATGTTAAAAAATATCAGTCATGGGAGAAACTTTAACATCAAAGGGAAGAAAAGTCAAACTACATTAGCTAACTTTTTTACATTTACAAAGTGGCAATTAGCAACTAAAACATACACCATGATGACATATAAAACCCATGCACCTTCTTCAATTTCTAACAAAGCATTAAAAAATGCATAACTTGAGTTAAGATATCTCACCTCTAAAAAAAAATAAAAAGTGTAACCTTGCAATATATTTGATTTTCACTAGATCATTGTTGATTATTTACTCTTCAATTTTTCTAATCCAAGAATAGAAGAAAACCACAATTTAATCAATGGCATATAAAGCTTGTGCACCTTCTTCAATTTCTTTTTGTTCTAAACTACATAGTATCATGTTCAAAAAGAATAGTGATCTATCAATGGTATTGGACTATCAAAATTGCATCCATTGAATTAATATATCTATATGTGTCATATTTCTCTCTTTATATATATCTATCCTCTTACTAAAACATAACATTAGATTTAAAATTTTTTTAAACTTAAATCATAGCCCCAGGGTGTGCACATTCCCACTCCATGCAAAATAAAGAAATGGATGACAACTATATTTCTAACATCACAAAAACATAATGACAAATTCCAATACTTGGAAAGGCAAAGCATATTACAAAATGGATGCAAAATACTTCACAAAATAATTTCATCCAATCCTTTGGTTACTCTATATGAATTAAACTTTGTTCATAATTAACTAAAATCATTGAAACAATTTTCAAAATACCTCCTAAATTATATTCAAACATTTGTACAGGTATTTTATATGTAGCCACATACACTAGGAAGTATCTACATAATTGTGAAGATGAAATTAAGCAAAACAACATAAACAATAGCATTAACACCAAAGGAAATTCAAAATAGCAACCTTACTAGTTCAGTGTGTGTGTCCTTAAAATATACAATCAAAGATGAAAGAATGTTTTGTTCAACAATTAGAATGGAAAATAACAAATTCAAGCATCTATTATAGTTTAATAAAAACAAAATTAGCAAAAAATTGATTGTGTTTACATTCACAATGAGAAGAAACTTTGCCAAAAATCAACTCCAAATGAATGATGAGCTCCAATATGCTATATGGTGGTGTGCCAAAATTAGAGAAGGCACTTGAAATCTGAACATGATTTTCAGTTCACATATTCATTCACAATCTAATTGGAGTTTGAGTATATGAAATTCTAAGTTAACTAAGAGTAGTCTACGAATAAGTTTTAATGTGAAGTCTTTAATATTTGTCTTATGTGTTAGAGCTATTTTGTGTAAAAAGCTTTTTTTTTTTTAATTTTTCATAATTTATATAAGGGATATAGAGTAACTGCATGTGCCTTCAAGTATGGATTTACAATGGTTGAGTAAGGCACTGAAGATTTGAACAATTAATGGTAGTTTTGTAAACCATTACTAAATAACCATTGTTAAATGGCATGATTTTTTGTTGTGTTTGTTCTATTATATAAGAAAAGTTTTATAATGCAAAAAATAATTTTATGACTTCATTTTGAGTAAGTTGAATTAAAAATAAAATTCATCATTTTATAAAATGATGCCAACATTATCACATAATTTATGCTAAAATTATAAAATTATTTCTTGAAAAATTATGAAAATAGTTTACCGAACAAATTTCTTATGTTATGATATTAGTTTTTATTTTATAATTGATATATTAAATTTTATATTAGAATGATGTAGTTTTATTGTAAAAGATGGGTTTTTTTAGTAGCCATGGCATAAATTCAAAAGAGTATGACAAAAATAGGGCGAGTCAAAAATAAAAAGAGTGAAGTCATAACATCATTTGTAAATTTCATTTCAAAGCTCTTTCAACCTTAAAGTTTTCCTCTTTAATGAGGTATACTCATTTTTAAACTTTAAGATGATTATGTTTAAGTTTGCTAATTATTTTACAAGTTTATAACTCCATCAGCCTACACCAAATATGTGAGGTTTGCAATTCACTAGAAAAATATAGAGTATAAATTAATGATTTATTTTAAATTTTATGTTTGTTTATGTAATTAAGTTCTAGTTTCATAATCAATCATATTTTATTATCTTTTTTTAAGCTTTTACATGTTTATATCGGGGAAAAAAGTTAATTTCATTCATTTTCATTAGCATTTGGTATAATATTATACATGAAATTTGAATCAATATTACTCATTGCATTTGCAGCTATTGGATTTGGGTGTTTTTGTAAGGCTGGTAATCTTATATATTGAATAACGAGTGCCCACAATGAAGCACTTATCTCTAATTAAGGTAATATTTTATTATTTTTAAACTTTTTTCTTAAAATTGTTGAAATTAGGATACAAATATTATTCTGGCTAGGGTGTAAGAAATATATAGAATAAAAAGAATGGCAAGATAATAGGGGACAAGGGTTTGAGGACACGATTAGAAAGAATGATATATCATGTTAATTATTTTTATCAATTAATATATAAAGTACTACATTGGTTATTTATAAAAAAATTGACATTTAATGTTATTATAAATCTTCATGTTGTATTCCCACAAAAAAATGATGACTATTTTATACATATGAAAATTGACATTACTAATATAAAATTGTCTAACATACAATAATGCTTGTATATACATTAGGTCATAATTAATGTTGAAAGGCAATCCTATAACAGTGAGGGTTAGAAGGAAGTCACCTAACTTTCATCCTAAATATATATATTGCAAACATTGTGTTTCAATGGGATAACTACAAGTATATATAGAATGAGACTTAGGATCTCTCCCTAGTAGTTCAAACTAGGTCAACTTGCTCATCATTGGAAATCCAAAAATAAAAGCCCACCAAATAAAACATTAACACAAGCTTAAGGGTCTAATCGTAATATGATCACTAACTTGGATCTAACTAAATGCTTTACATTATTTATGCATTTGTTAATCCACATCCATAAATTATCATTGATTAATCTAATCCACAAAATAATTCTAATAATCTCCCACTTGGACAGTAAAATTAGAAAAACAAACCTTAAATTACAATAACATGGAATGCTAAATAATAATAAGCATGACACTATTATAACCATAAGTCTAAAATGAGATTATAAGCCTTAACATGAAGATTGTTATATACGATAGGGATCCTAATGTCACACATATCAAGACTTGTACCATAATGACCAAACAAAAAGTGTGTATGGAATAATTGAGACATATATAAACGATAAATATGATAAATGTATATATGTCAAGTTTATGATTTAAAGATCCATCTAAGATGCTAAATGAGATTCAATATCTCAACATAATAAATGAAATAGACTGTAAATGTCTTTAAACATCAAACTATAATGTGCATTTTTAACAAGTATAGTAACATCAATTATAAATGCACATAATCGGCATCATGTATGTATTCTCCAACTAATCTAATACATTATAAGGCTAAACCCAGTCCTTACATTTATAAAGTAGTAGTTTACATATACACACTCGAAATAGATATACATACTTAATGTTTATATACTATAGCCATACTTAACGTATGACCACTCATGTAGCACTCACATATGTTTGTAATTTTTTAAACATCATATGAAACCTACTTGTAATTGTTGCCCCATAAAAAAAATAAACTCTACTATTCCAAATTGTTGCCTTATAAGAAAACATTTAAATCATTTATTCTAACTGGGGTATACAATAAATGTTTATCTGACATTATTCACAAAATGTAATACTAGTAAAACCTAGTAAACAAAGATATATAAAACAATGTCAAATGGTGTCTATTAATGGGTAATTAGTAAAATTACTCATTTATGCTAGTATAAATATTTATTATAATGGCAAATCAAAATTTTAATAGGAGTATTTAGGGAAATTTGAGAAAAATTATAAGTATTCAGGATCCAACATTGATAAAGCTTAAGAGTAATTCAATATTTTCCCTAAAAAATATCTTAAAATTAATCCAAAATGGCAAAAATATAAATTTGGACACTGAGAAAAGAGGATATGGTGCATGGTTTTGCAATAAGAAAAAAAGAAGAAAATAATTTAAGGGATAGTAATTTCAATTAGTTTAATATTTAACAGTAATAAAGAAGTGATGAACTTGAAGAGCAAGAAATCATAAAGAACACTTCTAAAGCAAGATGACATCATTTTACTTAGGCATCGCAATTCCTCCCATTGTAAATAGTGGGGATGAGCTTAAACTTCACACATTAAAGCAAGAAGGTGTCGATTACCATTTAGGAAAAAGTTATGAAAAGTAATTTATTTAGAAAGTAGGTTTTAAAAATTTATTCTTTTGAAATCTCGAATTAACTTTTCTAAAATACAATGCAATGGAAATAAATGGAATCGAACACTTATAATCATATAGATATAAATATTATGTTAAAAAGATTACTTGATCTTATTGAAAAAAAAGCTAATATAAGATTTTCAAATTATTATCCATAAGATCTTTGAAACTATATTTCAAGGATGAACATACATGGTGTGAGCCTCTAAGTACTATACAAGGAAAGTAAAAGATTGTTAGAACTAATAAATTCGAACTTAAGCATCAAGAATTGTCACAACTCGTCCTAATTGTGACCTGCATGGATCTTATTACTGGTTTCTACAAGCCTTAACAATTTTCTACTCTTACTATCCAATGGGAGTCTCCAAATTTTAATGGAATTCAAAATTTTCATTTAAAAATTTTATAGAAAATCAGATAGAATCTCCCTTATTTTTGAACATTTTCCATAAGTCACACACCCTAAAATAGAAAACTTGCTTTTATCCAAATATGATGGTATCATATATATATACACAAATCATAATTTCAAATTTACACATATGTAACAATCCAAAACATCATAAATTTCTATTTGAATGTAGATTGCATTCCCAACTATCAAATCTTTAGAAAGGCAGTCTTATTCCTCCATAAATGTAACAAGCTCAAATATGCTCACCATAACCTAAAAATATTTAAGATACAACAAAATGAGTTACAAGAATTCAGTGAGCATATATCTACTAATGTGTTATAGGTGATCAACTTTATATATAATAATCATAAGATAATCATATACTAAATTAGAAAATATTGGTAAACCCATTCTTAAATTTTTGAAATATGTGCAACCATGTCTTGAAATGGAAGTTCACCTACACATGATTTAAATTATGTTTCTCATAACACCATCATAGGAGTCTCAACTTTCTGTTTGAATTCAAGATCATATACTACCCATTCCAAGTAGGCATCACACTCACAAATAGCCATTGAGGCTCAATTGCAAACAAATTATCTCAATCACATCATCAGTAGAAGTTAATTACAAATAGTCATATTATGTCACATATGCAAATGCAGTAAAAATATATATAATTGCTCTATAGTATCAAAGTCAATTCTATACTTCTTTTTACTGTTAACTAGGAATTTCCCATTCAACTCTCATATTAATTCTATATCCTTCATAATGATTCATTCAGAATTCTCCATTCGGCTTTCACACTATCCTTCACCATTCACAATTTTCAATGCCACTATTAGCATGACCCTTAAATAGTAAATATTGGAGAGCTCAACTCCCACATCGCATTTATGCATAGTGTTGCAATACAAAGTCATAATTTCATCATTGGACAATATTAAGCGCATAGCAATATAGACATTTTTAAACAATATCATTGAGCTCAATCACAATCCATCAAAAATTATTATCATTATTACACTTTCGCTGTGCACTTTAATTATTTATCATTCATCAACAACTAATTACTCTTATATTATGAAACTAAATTTATATAATGAATATAAAATCTATATTAACAATAAGAAAAATACAATTAAGTCATTTATATTAAAATAAAATCAGTGGTGAGATATATACTCACCTAATGGAGTGCATTTACTGTAGGAGTTTAAAGTGGTTTATATCGTTCCCTTCTCATCTTTTTCTACTTGGAAATGCTCATGCTTTTTAGAAAATCCTAAAATACTGACAATCATCTTTTCTCTTGTCCCTATTTAGCAATCTACAATATTAATTATATAAATAAGAATGTCCACATACATTTCTTCCCAAGATTTATTTATCTCCTTCTTTAACTTTTCATACCTATTCTTTTATATTTTAAAATATGCATGGGATAGGTTTTAGGATTCAAATATAATACAGTCCAAAAATATTAGAACTTTCTTCTCTAAGAAAAACTTTAATCATCTTATTACATGATATTATGAATTTATTGCTTTGACTAATCAAAATATCATAAATAAGTTTTCTAAAAGACTCTAATCATACTACTATATCATTAGAGAATAATTCCAAAACCACTTTCACACTTAAAATATTTTTCTTATATAAAGCTTGAATATTTCAAAACAATAAAATGTTGTGTTCTAATCATACATACAAATATTTCTATCCATTACTGGTAATATTGTAGTTCTGCTCATACTATTTAAACATTGATAATGTAGAATATCCCTATATAGGTATATTTTAGTAAATATTATTATATGCACAAAATATCCTTAAACTACATTGTATATAATTCCTTCAAAATACTAAAATCTGATGCTACACATATATCTCAATCATCTTATTTAGCATCTTACAACATAAAAGTTATATCTTTCATATGGATCATCCAGGACCAAAAACAAATACAATGAGTTTTTCTTTGAGTTCAGCCCAAAATATTAAGGATAAAAGAAAACTGCTTATATAAAGTTCTCACCACATCCTAGTAGTTCTACCAGTAGCACTGGGGCATCAATATCAGTTTACATCACCGGCGGGGAAAAAGTCTTCAGTGGCTACAAGTCGGAAGAATTCCCAACCCCAAACCACAATTCAATAGCTCCTTGCCCCTTTTGACAACAACAACGCATTTGTGAAATTGGGAAGAGTAGACGATGACCAGGCAGGACTGCATCTGAGGAGCAACAACCGCCGGACGATGAAAAGCTGCAAGCTCATTGCTAACGTTCTGATCTGCAACCCCAAGCAACACCAGTGGAAAGCTCATCACCCAGAAAACGAACATCACGCCCTAGCATGTTGTCATAGACTAAAGGAGACGAAAGAGACCGGATCAGACAGAAGAGGGCTGTTAGAGAAAAAGCAGAGAGAGAGCAGCCTCCGTAAGAAAGGAAGATAGAGCTGGCCACAAGATAAAAATAATAATAAAAGAAGAGAAGCGATGAAGTGAAAGGGAAGACATTAGAGGGAGAGAATAATTTTTTTTGAAGTACAACGAAGGCTGCTGGTCTGAAATTTCTAGGAAAAATAAAGAGGAGAGCAAAACCCGCGAAACCATCTTCCAGGATGAGAGAGAGCCAGGAAAAGTGTGAAAGAAAAAAAAAGAAAAGCAAAAGCTGGGCTGCTATACCGTACGTTGAAGCAGAAAAAATAAAATAGAAAGTGTGGCTGTGAGAGGGAAACCGAGACCAACCAAGCATGGGGAAGGCGGTGGGAATTCGAAAAAAAAAAAAAAAAACCATGAGTTTTGACATTGTGCTTCTGACCATATTATGCGTCCATCCCCTCGTAAAATCCTATCCCTCCAAATCCTTAGGATTTGCTATTAACCATTAATTTATTTAAAAATTCATTTTTTTAATATTATATATTTTAAATATTAAGACACCTTCAATTCGAAAAATAAATTTAAAATTAATATTAATCAAATAAATAATTTATCTACAAATTTTAAATTTATACAATTTTATATTTAAACTAAGGATATTACAAGAATAATATAGAAAATAAATTGTTTGCCTAACTTTCTAAATTTCTTTCTAAAATATAAAAAAGATTCAATAGATCCAAACTCTCTAGAAAACTGAGACCTTAGAGCTTCAATAGATCAAAACTCTTTCCAAGTTTCTAATAAAAATTGGAACCTGTAAGTATTGATGGATCTAAAACTCATTCCATATTCATATGAAAACAAGAAATCTAGATGTTTGACAGATCTAAAACTCTTTCCAAGTTCTTTTGAAAACTAGAACCCTAGAGTTATAGGTCTAAAATTCATTTCACATTTTCTCTATTATCTAAAAACTAAAACCCAAGAATCTTACTTATAAAGGAGGTTTAGGATAAGAAACTATGTCTATTATCATCCTAATATCTCCTCACTCATAATGTCACATTAAAGCTCATAATGTCCCATTAAAAATCATAATGTCTTATTAAAGGCAAAAATATTACATTAAGTCATGATGGCTCTTTAAGGTCAATAATTTTTATTAAAGCTCAAAATGCATCATAAAGATTCATGATAACTTAATAAGGGCAATAAGTTTCATTAAGGCACATAACATATCATTAAGTTCATGATTATTATATTTCAAATATTCCTGATTAGATATTTCCTATTTAAAAATATATCTTTAATTAATATCAAAAATATATTTGATTATTTAAAACTTATTTGTTGGATATTCTTGATTTAAAATATATCTTCAATAAATATTTTAGAAATCAAATACTATCCTTGTCAAATTCATGATAGGATTTTATTTAATAAATTAAATAATCCTAATTATATCTAATAAGATTTTATCCAAATTATATCTTTGACCTTTAGATAATTATCTAGGAGAATATTTTAAAAATTAATGCTTTTGAGAACTAATTCCTATTATCTAACTATATTGTGTCACATGCATAGACCTAATGACTTGGTCATGCATATGTTTCCATATATCAATCTAATAATTTTTTCTCAATCAATTTGATCCATTAGTAGTATGTACAAGGCCCTAAACTAGTTTAAGATCTTATGTGTATGTATATAATTGACTCCTAAATAATTAAATATTTTAATTATTTAGTTTTAGAAATCATTCCACTATAGAACTAAAACTATACTCCAATTATATAAGCCTTTGTTCAAATAAAAATCCAAACAAATTGACAATTGCCTTAAATTGTATTCCTATGACACATTAATTCTTCACTTATGTCCTTTTGCATAACATTCAATTAAATTAATAAAATCAATTTAATTTATCTTAATACTTACTAGTTTCTCTAATGATAATTAGTTAACAATCTTGTCATTTGATTAGAACCAATATGCTTAAACCTAACACTTATAATCAAAGAACCAAAATCCTTTGAGATTATTATATTACCAAATTCTTTATTGTCGTATCATAATTATATTCTTAATGAATATATCAATACCAAATTATAAAATATATTGACCTACAATTAAATCTCACTCATTTGCAACTCTATGTAATAAAATATATAAAAGTGTAATTATATATAGCTCAATATTTAGAATAAAGCAAATTAATGCTTATGAAATTTCATTTATCTTAATAATAATCATATAAATTTCATTTATAATCTTATTTAATATACAAAGTATATCTATAAATTTTATATAATTAAGTCATATATTCCAAAATTTACATCAACATTAATGAAATGCCCAACTTTATTAATATACTACAAATAATGATTTTATTAATTGTAAATAACTTATACTTATATCTTTTATGAATTTATATTATGATCACATGAGTACATATTATATAATTTCTTGGACCTTTATTCAATTTTATGCAAAATAAGTGTTTTAAAAAATACTTATAATTATTTCTTTTAAAAATGAAATAATTTACAAAAGTCAATTACTCTTATGAGCTCAATCCTAACAATCTCCTTCTAGTTCTTAAAGAAGTTAGGGAATCTCCCATATTTTAGTAGATTCAAGTTAAAATATTGCTCATGTCCAATATTAATTGAATTATCAATTAATACTTTGGTTGTGACTTTTAATTCTCCATATTGCACTATATCTTATATAGAGCTTTTCTGTACCTTGATTATCTTAATTTCTTTAGTTGTACCACTAACTCATTGTGTAACTACAATAATAGTTCAATGACAAGTGATTTTTGCCACTAAAAATTATCTCATGTTCTTGTTAGGAAATTTTCTAAAGTCATTCAACTAATATTAAGTATCTAGACAATGGAATCTTTAATTTCCATACAAGAGATCATAAAGCTTGCTTTATTCTTCTCTAGACTCCCACTTCCTAATTTAAGTTAGAATATTGACTTTTTTTAATCTATATTTAATAGTAATAATATAGAATTCATAGTCAATTCTATTCTTATGCCTTCGGTTAATATCTACTAATCATGCTCATTATATATCTAACAATACTAATATTGTGTCCAAACATTCCGCATGAGAAATCCATAACATAAGTTATATTTCTCAAAATTTTATTTTCTTCAGAAGTTCAAATTCTAAATAAAAATTATATCTAAAAAATGAAATCTTTTCTTAGTGCCTGTCTTGCTTGACATAATATCAATATCTTTTCTATGTTATTTAGAATACATTAGGTTTCTTACTTACTTGATCATGTAATAGCATGATTAGTAAAACTAAATGTTACATTAATCCTTTTATATCAAACTGCATTACAATTTATTTCTTGAATTTCAATAATATTCCTACATTATTTTTAAAAAGTAAATATCATCTATATTTAGGATCTAAAAATAACACTATCACCTTGTGTCTTTTGGTTTACACATGGATCATTAATATTTTAATCAATATTGTAAGTTTAATCAAGTCTAATATTTCATGACATTTTTGCTTACTTCAATCCATAGACTGATATCTGCAACTTATATTCCATGTGCAATATAGCTTTTATATGAGCCTTTTTTAGTAACTAAATTTAAATAACATTTTTCTAGCTATTCATTAAAATGCAAAACCCCATCAATTTTTTCTTAGTTATCATAACTGAGACTAAATGCAAATGAATTGGGCACTTTAATAGATCTTAAACACTATAACTAGATATAATAAATATCAACTAGTCAAATATCTTATTCTTTATTTATCAGTTACTCATTTTTCAATTCCTTGCAAGTTTAGCCACTCTTTAAAGGTTTAACCTTTCTAAGTATCATTACATAAATTGAATACAATTGGAATCTTTAGATTCCAATTATTAGCTATACTTTTTTCAACATATCTTAGAATTCTTTATAGTTTCTAGGATTATAAACCATGTTCTTGTGAGATAGTGTATGTCCTAAACACATGACTTATGTAAAATTAATTACACTCCCATTATGATAATTTTCTTCATGTTTTATTTGCACAAGTCAATATCCTTTATTGCTATTCATTCTAATTTCTATTTATTCAAGAATAAGTATAAAAATTCTAGAAGTTATAATATGACTAGAGAATTCACAAGCATTGCTATGCTCTTTAGTTTATTCTTCTTCATTTGATCCCCTTTTAAGAAAATAATTTTCTTTAAGAATTATTTCTAAGTTTTTCTCTTTTTTTTGGATGATTTTTGACGAATACATATGTTTATGATTAAACTTCAATTTATGAAATTGATAACCTAATTTATGAATAGAAGACAAATAAAATTTGTATCTTATTTATAACTCTATGATCATCTTTCATAATTTACTAGAGTTTATTTCATTCAAAAGATTTTTTGCTATGTGTAAATCATTTTTTCAGAGAAGAAACGTATAATGTTGAATCATTTATTATTGTTCTCACCATATTTGTGATATTCTTTTCATTTTCATTGCACCTATTTATTAGGTTTACTTAGTTGTAAGCATAAAAGATTGACTCCTACTATTTCTCAAGTTCTTCTTATAGAAGTTATTTAATTTTGAATGTATTAAAAATTCTTGTCAAGGTAAATCTAATTATTTCTCAATCTTAAATCTTTTGAGTTTATCAAAATTTATATTTGGAACTAATTAGATACTTATACACATTCTAAGAGTAATTATTAACCAAATTAATATCACACTACAAACTTCTATAATTTATGTACATTTCTTTAGGGCCTTATATAAGTGTATAGCCCATTTAGGCTTGCACACTTAGTATCTTCCATTCTAAATATGGTATCCATAAAGTGTCAAAATCTAATATGTCCAAAGATTCACTTTGGATCTTACTTTATACCATATTTTAGTTGACGTAATCATGCCTTTAAGGCATTAAAGTTAAAACAACTATTCTTTAGTGCAATATAAATATTAACAAAATATAAACAAACACTAATCTATAGTATTTTCTAAAAAGTTAATAAACTAGAACATGTACTAATTTTATTTCATAAGCAAAACAACTTTGGAAAAAATAACTTTGTTTAATACAACTGAAATAAAAACTAAACATGAAGATAGTCAAACTTGAAAAATAATGTCTTAATACTATTACTTTATGGCTGGCTTATAATGAAGATTCTATTAGAGTGTCTGTGACTTAGGAACTAATCATAAGATGATTGAAATAATGCACAATATATCATATTTTATTTTAGGCAATGCAATTATTTTATTTTATTTTATTTTAATAGTTGTGCAATTTATAATTTAATATAATAATTATCCTTGAAATAGTTTTACTATTTCTAAATGTCCCTAATCAAGTATTATTATAAAAAGGATAACAATAGTACGTCGAGACTAGCATGTATGATGATTAATGATTGTGAGCCATGGATATGTGATATCAAGTTAATATATGAATACATTTTCAGTGAACAGATGTACTAGATTGACTCGCTATGAGAATACTATATAGATTGTCATACGTTATTAGCTATTACCATGTGATCATAGTATACATAATCCTTTGACTTGAGGTCACTACAATTCTATAGATGAAGAGTTACATGCTTTGATGTTGTCCTGTATCACCTTTAACTAGGATGTGACATAGGGTATTAATTAGTTGTATCACGAATCATGCATAGGAATGTGAGTGATGTAGATGGGATTTTGTTTCTCCTATGTAAAAGGAGTAATATTTTTTAGGCCATTTGATTGAGTAAGACTAAGAAATGCATAGCCTTACTCAATTAGATCAATATGTGATATTAATCATTTGTTTAAGTTAGTCTACTCGGTATTAAGAAATGTGGATTGAACATTGATGAAGATGACATATTCTATGCTTCTAATTTTATTTGGATATCATTACAAAATGGACTATATTGCAAAGTGTTGTTCATACATTAGGTGAATGGCAAATCATAAATATTTTTACTACTTGAGTAGTAGTGATACATTGTTAGATATTGCTAATTGTCTATGGACCACTAATGGGTCATTCCTAACATAGTAAAAACCTACAAAGTCACACAATAAGAGCAATAATGAGACAATAATTAATTAGACTTTAATTGGATTAAAAACCTATTAATTAAGCTTATTATCAAGGTAATTATATATTATTCACATAATGTATAGTATATTATGTAATATTATTTAATATTAAAATAATATTAAATAATTATATCATTTAACATTAAATAATTATATTATAGGAAAATTTTATTATCTAATAATATTTAGTTATTAATATTAAGGTAATATTAGATAACTAATTAATAAGTCATATCTCTCCTCATTCTCATCATGATAAGGATAAGATATTGGTGATTGACTGAAATGAAAAAGGGAAGCAATTAAGGAATATTGACTACCACCAAAATAACTAAAACGCACTAAAACCTTAGTCCTTTATGAAAGAAACATCTCCTAGCAGATTCACAAAGGTTGAGAAGTCATCATTCACTCCATATGGATATTGTAGAGATACCATCGCTTAATTGTACTTATGATTCGTGATCTATACTCCAAGAGGTAATCCTTGTAGACATAATTATTGATCTATGTCCCTGTGCATTGTTCTGAAGGTTTCATAAAATTTTTGAAAATCTACTATGCTTGAATATACGTGAAACCCAACAATGATATTAGAGCTTTAGATATGCATACATAGATTATATCTTTTATTTCTATGGTTTTTATGTTAATTTAAATTTCCTATGCATCTATTCCTTAAGGACACAATATTCCAAAGGCATAAAATGTTTATGATGCCATTGTATGATTGACAAAAAAGGATATACTACATTTTTATGTATAGTCATGAAAGAAGTAGAGATTCTCTATGCAATTTCATCTTATAATTTTTAAGTGATTTTCAATGGTTGTGGCATCTTAAAGGCATAAAACATCTATGCTGCTTGCCTTATAGTCATAATCTTCATGATATTGGTATTATGTGGTAGTTATTGGACATATAGTGTATATATTCTATATATGCTGCTACCTATGCCATGGATCACTCCACCATTGCCATGGTATAAGAAAAAGTCATAGTGATTCATGGATTTATGTTCTTAAAATCCATAGGTTTATGTTTTTTGATGGCAAAGGAATTATTCAATAGCATGATAAGGTCATACCAACCAAAGGTGGGTATGTGCAAGAAATTAATTTTGTTTACCTTTCAATAGCCACCATACTAACTCTGCATAAGGTTCAAAATCATGTTTGTGCATAAGATGCTATTCTAAAATAAGATTTTGATGATTTATTTTAAGAAAATATATATGTCATTTATCTTGTTATATATATCTTTGTTAGCAATTATGGCATATGATGCATGATTATGTTGCAAATGGCCTTTAGAGTTTTTATGGCTAGATTTAAAGATAATTTCTGAGTCATGCCTTTCTTTATTTTTTAATGTATATTCTCTTCTCTTGTCACTCCCCTTAAATGTAATTCAGGGTTTCTGCTTTCAAATTGTATTCATAATAGAGCATCTTAAGGTGGCACAAAGAGTAATTAAAGAGTTAGATTTTAGGACCATTCTATGTGACATTTTAATTTCTTTATTATGTGATAATATTGATAAGTATGCATTTATTATGTGATATCATATGCTTTGACTATATGATAGTTTTATCCTTTGTCTAATATATAATAAATAGGTATATGGAATGTTGTATTTTATTTTGCCTTATATGATATATGAGATATGTTAGATATAGTATATGAAAAAGTAAGCTAATTATGGTAAGATCCAATAATAATTAATTTAAATCCCTCGTTTAAAATATTAAGTTAGTAATAATTAGTGATGCCTTTCAGTGCTTAGCACTCGTTAAGGCCTTAATCGACATAAGTTAGATTTGCTAAAATAAAATATTTCATTTATCTTGGTAAGACACGATTGGATCATAATGATATCCTACTATCAAACTTAGGTCTAACTTAACTAAGATATCTTAATAGAATTAGGACCTAGAGGTATAAAGTTGGGCCTTAATTCATAAGATAGACTAGAATAAGTGTTATTCACCTAACTATCTAAGAGTTGTATATGATGGGATTGATAAGTGTTGTCTACTTAAATAACTAAATACTAAATGATTAGCTAAAGTTAACTTAAAACCTAGTGAAATATGGATCTTGTCCTATTAGAAAGTCTCAACAATGTGACTTTTCGAATTAATAATGAGCATTATTAATTTGAATAAAATAATGAGAGGTGTATTAATAAAAGACCTTATTAAATGTTTAAAACATAATACTTACTTTGCATATTTCTATTATAGATAACCAATGGCTAATATATCAAATAACTTATCATTGTGATCAGTCCTTAAGAAGGATAAACTAAATGGGATAAACTTCTTGGACTAGTATAGGAATTTAAGGACAGTCTTTAAATATGAGCAAAAAATGTATGTCCTAGAGGAATCTATTCCTTAGCAACCTAAAGTTAGTACTTCCCGTGCTTAAAAAGATGCTTATAAGAAACATCATGATGATGCATTAGACATTAGTTGCCTCATGTTAGCTACCATGGACTCTAAGCTTTATAAGTAATATGAGAACATGGAAGCTTATGACATGCTTGAGCATCATAAGAAGCTTTATGAAGACTAAGCTTAGCATGAGAGGTTTAAGGTAACAAAAGCATTGTTTTAGTATAAATTGGCATAAGGAAATCTTGTTAGGCCTTATTTACTTAAGATGATTAGGTATGTTGAGAACCTTAAGAGATTAGGTCCTCCACTAGGCCAAAAGTTAGCCACTAACTTAATTTTACAATCATTACTATATAGTTATGATCAATTTGTCATGAATTATAATATGAACGAAATTAAGAAACCACTGCCAAAATTGTTAAGCATGTTAAGAACTGTTGAACAAAATTTGCAAAAAGCTAAACTTGATACTATGATAATGGTTCAAAGGCAAAAGCAAAGGTATGGGCAAGAACAAAAAAGATTCTAAATCCAAAGGTAAGCCTAAGTTTGAGTCTTTTGCATTGAAACTTAAAAATGGTATGGCTAAAGAAGGGAAATCCTTCCATTCCAGTGTGACTAAACATTGAAAGAGAAACTACAAGATTTATCTAAAAGATCTGAAAAAGAAGAAAGGAAGTGAGACTTCCACTTCAAGTATCTATGTTATAGAAATTAATGTTTCTACTTCTACATTTTGGGTATTGGATATTGGATTTGGTTCTCACACTTGTACCGATGTGTAGGAACTCCAAAGGAGTAGGACTCCAGTTAAAGGTGAAGTGGACTTATGAGTTGACAATAAAGTAAAAGTTACTGGCTTGGCTATAGCAATATATCATCTTTCCCTACTTACTAGCTTAATGATTGAATTAGAGGATTGTTATTTTGTGTTTGTTATTAACAAGAATATTATTTCTATTTCTTCTTTGGATAAGAAAGGATTTTCATTTTTAATAAAAGATAAAAAAGTTATTTTATTTATTTAAATGAAATATTTTATCGCAATGCACAAGTGTTCAATAGACTCTATATTCTTGATCTTGAAATGTTTGTTTATAACATAAATACCAAGTGATTTAAATCAAATGATTTAAATCTAAACTATCTCTAGCATTTTCATTTGTGTCATATAAATAAGAAGTGCATATCCAAGCTCTATAAAGATAAACTCTTGGATTCATTTAAATTTGAATCATATTAGATATGTGAATCTTATTTATTAGGCAATATGACTAAAGCTTGATTCATTGGACATAGTGAAAAGGCCAACAATTTATTAGGTCCTATGCATTGTGATGTATATGGGCCTATTAATTCATCTGTTAGAGGAGGTTTCCAATAATTTATTATATTTATTAATGATTTTAGTAGATATAGATATATGTATTTTGTGAAACACAAATAAGAATCCTTTGAAAAGTTCAAGAATAAAGTACAAAATTAACTTGATAAAAGTATTAAAATATTTCAATCAAATTGAGGATAAGAATACTTAAGCTAAGAATTTGGTGACTATCTAAAGTAATGTAGAATAGTATTATAACTCCACTTGGAATGCCACAATGGAATAATGCCTCAGAGAGAAGGAATCATACCTTATTAGATATGGTGCAATCTATGATGAGTCATATGGATCTTTTAACTTTCTTTTAGGAGCATTCTCTAGAGGCAATTGCTTTTACGCTCAATCGTGTTTCCTTTAAAACGGTTTAAAAAACTCTATATAAGATAGGACTAGGAAACATCCTAGCATATCTTTTATGAAAATTTAGGGTTGTAAGGCCTACATAAAACATCAAGCCTCTAATAAGCTTAGAATCAAATTAGATAAGTGCTATTTTGTAGGGTATTCTAAGGAAACCAAGGGATACTATTTCTATAATCCTTTTAAGGACAAAGTGTTTCTAAAGTAAAAATCAAAGAAATTTTAAACTTACAAAGTAACATCAAACGTGTAATAGAGCTTGAATAGAGACTATAAGAAGTTATGACTTGGGAACTAGCTCAAGTAACGCAACGCCCATCTAGGTTTGGTAAGGTATGCCATGAGCTTAAGAAATATAGATTTCTTGTTACTCAACATGGTGATGTTTTATTCATAGATCAAAATAAGCCCACAACCTACCAATAAGCTATTAAAAAGACAAACTCTGAGAAATGACTTAAGGTCATGAGATCCGAGATGGATTCCATATAAGTTAACCAAGTATGGACTTTGGTTAACCCATCTGAAGCAGTAAAACCCATTGGGTGCAAGTAGGTTTTCAAGAAGAAAATCAACATGATGGTAATGTGCAAACCTTTAAAGGCTGATTAGTCAAAAAAGATTATAGGCAAGTTTATGGTATAGACTATGATGAGACCTATTCTCCAATTGCCATGCTTAAATCTATCTAGATTTTATTTGCTATTGTAGCTTTTTATAACTATGAAATTTAGCAGATGGATGTCAAAACTACTTTTTTTAATGGAAAACTTCTCAAGAATGTGTAATAACACAACCTGAGGGTTTTGTTACTCTTGAAAATGCTAGAAAGGTATGTAAGTTACATGGATCCATTTATGGATTAAAGCAAGCTTCATAGAGTTAGAATATTTATTTTGATAAAGCAAATAAAGAATTTGGTTTCATAAAAAATGAAAATGAATCTTATGTTTACAGAAAGGTTAGTGGGAGCATAATTATTTTCCTTATATTGTATGTGGATGACATACCACTCATTAGAAATGATATCCCTACATTACAAACTATAAAGCCTTGGTGAGGGAATTATTTCTTGAAGAAAGACTTAGGTGAAGTTGCCTATGTATTAAGAATTAGGATCTATAGAGATAGATCAAGAAAATTACTTGACTTAAGTCAGGGTACATACATAGATAAAATGTTAAAACATTTTAACATGCAAGAATCCAAAAAGATATTTTTTCCTATGTCACATGGTATAAATTTGTCCAAAGCTCAATGTCCTATGATATAAGATGAGAGAGATTGCATGAATAAGATACCATATGCATTAGCAATTAGATCTATCATGTATATCATGCAATGTACACATCCTAATATCTCATATACCATAAGCATGACAAGCAAGTACTAGTTAAATATAGGTGACATCACTGAATTATTATGAAGAAAATTCTTAAGTACTTGTGAAGGACTAAGGATTTATTCTTAATATATAGAGGTGAGGAAGAACTTGTCATAAAAGATTACATTGATGCCAATTTCTAATTCGATAAAGATGACTTTAGATCATAGTTAGGTTATGTATTTTGCTTAAATGGTGGTATTGTAAGCTGGAAGAGTTCAAAGTAAGAAACAATGGTCGCTTTTACTCTAAAGACTGAGTATATTATTACCTTTAATGCATCAAAAGAGGCTTTTTGGATAAAAAAGTTTCATTACTAAACTTGGCATTGTTCCTAGCATTACAAATCCAATGGATCTCTATTGTGATAATAATAGGGCCATTGCACAAGTTAAGGAACACAGATCTTACCAATAATCCTAGCATATACTTTGGTATTTCTATTTTATTTATGAAATCATTGATAGAAGAAATGTGAAGATATATAGAGTATCAATAGATGATAACATTGCTAACCCAATGACAAAGCCTTTGCCATAAAAAAAATATGATAGTCATATTAGATCACTTAGTATTAGATACATAAGTGATTGGCTCTCATCCAATTAGGAAATTGTTAGTGTGTATGTATCCTAAAAGCTAATCATAAGATGATTATAATAACACATAATATATTATGTTTTATTTTAGGCAATACATTTATTATATTATATTTTATTTTAATATTTGTGCAATTTATAATTTAATATAATAATTATCCTTAGAATAGTTTTATTATTCCTAAATGTCTCTAGTCCAATATTATTACAAAAAGGATAGCAATAGTACATCAAAACTAGCATGTATGATCACTGATAATTATGAATCAAGTCAACACATGGGTATATTATCACTGAATAGAAGTATTGGACTAATTATGAAAATACTACATGGATTATCATATATCATTAGCTATTCTCGTGTGATCACTGTGCATGTAGTCCTTTAATTTAAAGTCACTACGGTTCTCTATATAAGGAGTCACACATTTTGATGCTACTTGTATCACCTTTAATTGTGATGTCACATAGGGTGCTAATTGGGTATGTCATAAATCATATAGAGGAATATGAGTGATGTAGATAGGATTTTATTCCTCCTATATAGAAGGAGTGATATCCTTAGGCCCTTTAATTAGATGAAACTAAGAAATACATAGTTGTGTTCAAATGGATCAATATTTGATATTTATCATTTGTTTAAGTTAGTCTACTTGGTATTAAGAAATATGAATTGAACATTGATAAGGATGACACATTCCATGCCTCTAATTCGATTTGGATATTGTTACAAAATGAACTGTGTTGCAAAGTATTATTCACACATTAGGTGAATGTCAAATCACAAACATTCTTATTATTTAGGTGGTAATAATGTATTACTAGATACCACTCACTATTTATGAACCATTAATGGGTCATTGCCAACATACTAAGAACCTACGAAGTTACATAAAAGGAGTAGGAATGAGATAATAATTAATTAAGCTTTAATTAGACTAAAATCCTATTAATTAGGCATGTTATTTAGTGCATATATATATTATCAAGGTAATAATATATTATTGACATAATATATAATATATTATCTGATATTAATATAATATTAAATAATTATGCTATTTGATATTAGATAATTATATTATAGGATAATGTTATTTTCTAATAATATTTAATTATTAACATTAAGATAATATTAGATAACTAATTGATAAGTTCTATCTCTCCTCACTCTCACCATGATAAGAATAAGGTATTAGTGATTGAGTGAAATTAAATGGGGAGGTGGTTAGGGAATATTGTCTACCACTAGAATAACCAAAATGCACTAAAACCTCAGTCCCTTGTGAGAGAAACATGTCCTAGCATATTTGTGAAGATTAAGAAGTTATCATTCACTCTATGCGGATTCCATAAGGGCACCATCGCTTGACTATGCTTTGTGATTCATGATCTATACTTTAAGTGGTAATCCTTGTAGACATAATTCTCAATCTATATCCTTTTACATTGTTCTGGGAAGGTTTCACAAAATTTTTGAAAATATATTATCATTAAATGTGTGTGAAACCCAATAGATTCATCTATCACTCTTTCATTCGAGCATCCTTGCTTATTTAAGCAAAGGCCACTTTTCTTTTTTATTACTATATTCTCTGCCAAACTAGCAATGTATTGCTTTTTACTTAATCTTGTCACTACTATATTTCCACCTATTTTCTTTAACCTCGATTCTAGTTGAAGGAATAGCAGTCATATTAGCTAATACAAAAGTCTTAACCTCTTTAAGCTAATTTATAAGTTTCAGAAGAGAACACTTATCATTACTTGCATAATAGTTTCTCTTCACCTCATTGTATGTATGAGGCAATAAGTATTAAAGAAATTTAAACTTTCTTTGTTATATTTGCTTTATTAACCTTTACCTAATATATAATATCAATTATGCTCCACATATAGTCAAAACCATCATATTAGGAGCCATCTTTGAACTCATAATGCATATAAATGCATTGTTCTTTACCTTATCACTCTTAAAGAAAAAAAGAATTTATTGAGGTAATCAAAGATCTTAATAATATTGTTGCTTAAAATAATGTATTCTAGGTCTATGGAGACAAAATCTAATACAATGAGTATAGCATTGGCACTGTCATAAATCCATTTGTTATATGGTTTATATAGTTCTTGAAGATTTTCTAGCTTAGATGGATAGCTTTTGTATATTATCCTTTCAAAGTCTAAATATAAAGGACATCTTTATTACAATTCATATAGGCATCTAACTCATTAATAGTGAGCTTATTATTATAAAGATAATTAAGGATTTTTTATAGGCCTTGCATTTTTAATTATGAAATAAAACATACATAATAAACTGAATAATAAGTAACTTTGTAATACAATTAAACATATAAGTAATGATGTAAATGAAATCATGCATCACTTTTATTGCAATGATAATCTATCAACTAGTCAAAGAAACTATCTTTAGGAAAGTCATGTTCCTACTAGCTAGACTTAACTACATCAGATTAATTTTCTCAAGAAAAGTCCAGCATGTCTTGAAATTAACTATCATTATCTTTTTAGGCCTTAAAATTAATTAACAAAGCTTCTTAAGAAGGCTAATATTTAATTCTTAGGTGAGTGTAATAACCGTTGTTTCAACATAGTATTCCTACTAAAATAGTCACCATAGGGTATATGTGTTTTAATATAAGTATTTCTATTTTATTTGAAGGAGATCCAATCCATTATATACCTATATATACTTATCATTTGAGAGTTCATATATATTTATATTACAATGGACCAATAATGGAGCTTGTTGGTATATTATCTTGAATGTACCATTTCCTACTTAATATTTTGAAAATATGGTTTTTCATCACATGCAATATTTGCTAAAATAATAATATCTAAATATTTCAACATATGTATCATAATGCATAGAACGACACAACTTCAATCTATATGGCATGCTTCAGAATCACATATGGTAATATAATTAATTATACAAATAAACAATTCCAATTCATGGTTTTCTAAAGAAATAAAAGATAAAAAATTCAATAATAAACCATCTTCATCTTTTCTCCAAATTGCTTGCTAGGTTCCATTTCAAAAATTAGGTTATGAGGCTCTTTGAATTCTTAGGTTTAATCCCAATCCAATAAAAAATTATGCATGAACATAAAAAAAATTAATATTTGTTTATCCTTGTCACTTTTTTGTACTTTCCACTTCTTGTAGCTGCGAAAATTGATAATTACAAAAAGAATTCCTATGCCGAGATTGACTTATAAAAATCTAGGAAAAATAAAGTGCAAAATAAATCAAAAAGCAAAAATGGCAATATGGGCCACCCCTTTTTGTTACAAACCTAAAAGAAAAATATCTACCATGAATTGGAACAAATCATCATTTAAAACTAATGAACTACCATAATATTAAACATTCACTATAACAAAAGATCATAATATACATAAAAAAATATAATCCTAGTGCCACTCATCTAACACATGCATAATACATAAATTTAGAGAGAATGCTGACAACAAAATATTCATAAGCTTACTCTGATATTAGTTATTAGTTACCATTTTGAAAATAGTTTAGAAAATTGATTTGGTTAGAGAATAGGTTTTTAAAAATTTATTCTTTTGAAATCTCTAACTAACTTTTCTAAAATACAATGCAATAAAAGTAAATAAGATTGAACACTTATAATCATATAATATATATATATATATATATATATATATATATATATATATATATATATATATATATATTATGTGAAAAAGATAACCTGATATTATTAAAAATGATGCTAATACAAGATCTTCAAACTGTCATTCTTAAGATCTTCTAGATTATGTCTCTATATATATAGTTTTTAAGTACTATATAGGAAGAGTAAAAGATTGTTAGAACTAATAAATTCAAACTTAAGCATCAAGAACAATTTAGAAAATAAATTGTTCACTTAGCTTTTTTGAATTTCTCTCTAAAATTTGATAGAGTTTCAACAAGTCTGAAACCTCTCTAAAAAACTGGAATCTTAAAGTTTCACTAGATCTGAAATTCTTTCTAAGTTCCTTATAAAAATTGGAACCTTTGAGTTTTGATAGATTTAACATTACTTATTCCATATTCATATGAAAACTAAAAATTTAGAGTTTCGATAGATCTAAAACTCTTTGTAAATACCTTTGAAAACTAGAATCCTAGAATTATAGGTCTAAAACTCATTTCCTATTTTATCTATTATTTAAAACTAGAACCCTAGAATATTATTTATAAAGGAGGATCAAGATAAAAAATTATGTCTATTGTCATCCTAAAATATTTTTGCTTATAATGTCACATTAAGGCTTATAATATCTCATCAAGAATCAAAACATCTCATTAAAGTTAATAATGTTTCATTAAGCTCATTATGGCTTATTAAGACTAATAATTCTCATTAAGGATCATAATGCATTATAAAGATTCATGATGGTCATTAAGACCAATAAATCTCATCAGGGCATATAATACATCATAAAGGTTCATGATTTTCATATTTCAAATATTCCTAATCGAATATTTCCTATTCAGAAATATATCTCTAGTTAATATTTGAAATATATTTAATTGTTAAAAACTTGTTTATTGTATATTTCTAATTGAGAATATTTCCTCAATAGATATTTAAAAATTAAATATTATTTTTGTTAAATTTTTTATATAATTTTATTTAATAAATTAAATGATCTAAATCATATTTTTGACTTTTAGATAATTGTTTAGGAGAATATTCAAGAAATTAATATTTCTAAAAATTAACTCCTATTATCTAACTATACTAGACCACATGCATGGAAACAATAACTTGGTCATGCATGTGTTTCCACATATTAGTCTAATAATCTTTTCTCAATTAACTTAGTCCAATAGCAATATGTATAGGTCCTTAAGCTAATTCAAAGATCTTATATTCACATATATTGTTAGTTCCTAAATAATTAAATATTTAAATATTTAGTTTTGGTGATCCTTCTGTAATATCCCGAATTTTCAATTCTATTATTTGAATTTCTAAATTTTGAGACTGTAGAAACGAAGAGCATGATTGAATTAGCTTAGTGGGTGAATCTCAAGTTGAAATGAATTAAGTGTAAGGGTAAATGAAATTTTGAAGGAAAAGGATAGTAGGGAAAGAATTAATTTCCCTAAATAGTATGAATGATCAGAGGAGGTTGGAAAACCCTAAAAGGGGAGGTTGTCTAAGTCTGATAGTGTAAGGAATTTTAAACAGACAGAGACCCTATGGACTAATTTGTAAAAGTGCAGAATCGGGTGTGGTTAAAGTGTAAATAATTAAGGCTTTGGAATTTAATATGAATAACCAAGAGTTTGGGGTGCAATATGTGATTTTAATTAGTATGACCAATGGACTTATGACAAGTGTCATTGCTAGAAAATTAATGGCAAGAATAGCCTTACTTTTGGTGAAAAAGGACTAAAATACCCTTGAGAATCTTAGAAATGACCAAATTGCCCTAGAAGCTTCTTGAAAAGTCTTCTCTCTTCTCCTTTTTCAAAAAAGCTGCAGAATTTCTCCATGAAAGAAGCTTAGACGTGAGAGAGAGAGAGAAGGAAGAGAGAGAAAGTTTCTCATAGCTTTTTCACCTAAAAATAGTGAGATTCAAGCTAAGGTGTAGAAGGGAAATTTGTTCTTCTCCTCAAGCTCTATCCATTGGTGTGCTTAGAGTGAAGAAAGGCTCAAGTTTGGTTAAGTTTGGGGAGTCCCAAGTGAGGATTTTCAAGTTGCACTAAGAGGTAAAAATGCTCTCCTCTAAGAGCTCTTTAATGTACTCTTCTTATTTTCTTGAAATCTTGAAGTTGGTAAAGTTAAGGGTGATTGAACATGGAGTTTAGGAGGATTTGAACATATTTGATGATGTTTTGAATGTTGTAGTGTTGATTTATGGTTTTGGTTTGGTGTAAAAACAACAAGAAATCATGGTTACACACCTGGGTTTTTAGGGTATAATGATGCATGTGTAGTATGGGCATGATGTTGGCTAAGTTGGTGAAGTTAGAATAAGTTTTATGAATTGTAAAGCCTATGAAAGGTGAAATTTTGATTGTGGAAGTGTTTGTGTGCATTTTCCCTTTTTGAGAAGCCAAAACTATGGATGAGAAAAGAAGGGAGGAAGGAATTTTAGCTGTTTAGTGTGTTTTCGGAGGATCAGCAAGGTACACGGGGTAGAACACGGCCCGTGTTGTACCCCGTGTTCCTCGTCGAAGCTGATCAGTGTTCTACACGGGGTGCAACACTCCCCCGTGTTTACCTCAAGACTGAAGGGCAGTGATGTACACGGGGTAGAACACGGCCCGTGTTCTCCCCCGTGTTCTTCTCTGATTAAGCCAGTGAAGCCTCAAAGCCATCCAGTGAGAAACACGGCCCTGAACACGGGGTATGGGACCCCCGTGTTCTTTGCTGAGTGATCTTTTTGGCTTTAATCCTTCATGTTTTGCATGGCTTTGCCCTTGGATCCTTTTCTAATGTTCTTATGTGTTAGTTCAAGGTTGGAAAGTAAAGTATAGAGCATCTAAGTATGCATTTAATTAGGTGGAGAAAGTAAAGAATACATGAGGATTAGGGAAAGTGATAATGTTCTAATATAAGCTATGATGTGTATTTGTATAGACTGAGGAGTGCCATCTAGCAAGGGCAAGAGAAAGTGTAAAGGAGTTTTTGGTGAGAGCAAAAGGAACATCACATTGGAAGCTTGTAAAAGGTAGCTAGCTTTATCCTTAAGCTGTTTTCTATTTATATGATTTTCTGTGTTTTATGAGATTGTATGGAATGTGTATGAGATTGTTATGGAATGTGCATGAGATTGTTATGGAATGTGTATGAGATTGTTATGGAATGTGTATGGAATTGTTGTGCACGCATTCCGGGAAGACAGTGTGATACTGTGTGTGTTTGGCCTATGGCTCGGGTCCTCGAAATGTTAATGCAATTGTTGTGGCACAACCCGGGCAGACAGTAGAATACTGTGTTTGGCCTAAGGCTCGGGATCCCCGGGGATAATAGTGCATTTGTTGTGTGTGGTACCTATGGCCAGGGACCTCGGGAAGACAGTGTGATACTGTGATAGGCTTTTGTGGCTCGGGACCCCGGGAAGACAGCGTGATGCTGTATATGAGGCCTAGGTACGAGTATCTATGATGGCCATCTAAATATTGATTGAGATAAATCCTTGAATGGGATTGATGATTGTTGTGAATTGCTGTGTGTGTGATGCGTGTTTCCTACAATAGTAAAATATTGAATATGTTGATGAATGATTTTCGAATTTCGAAACGTATGTCTTAATTGCTTAAGGATCTGGAATGGCTTGATATGTTTTTATGGTAATAGCTAGCTACTGGGAAACTTTGTTTCTTATGTTTTTTGTTTGGTGACTAACCATTCCAGGTGATGCTTCTAAGGGCTCTCATGAGAAAGGGCAATAGTATTTGAAGTTGTAAATACTTGTATAGTTGATGACATTGTATATGATGGATGTACAATTTGTAAAGTTGAACTTGTGAGTAATTATATGGCTTTTGATCTTATGTATGAAGTATAGAAATTTGAGATATTCCGAGTAATTTGGAGTAAATGACATTTTAGTATGCGTTAATTATCTATTAAATGAGGAATAAGGCGTTATTAAGTAAGGGAGTTACACCTTCTATTATGAAACAAAAATTACACCCCAATTATATACACTTTTGTTTAGATTAAAATATAAACAAACTGTCAATTGCCTTAAACTACATTCTTGACAGATTAATTCCTTGTTTATACCCTTTTTCATAACATTCAATTAAATTAACAAAATTAATTTAATTTATCTTAGTACTTATTGATCTTTTTATGTTTATTAGTTATTTATCTTTTAATTTAATTAGAACTAATGTACTTAGGCCTAATGTTTATGACTAAGTACCAAAATCCACTAAGCTTGTTATATCACCAAATTGTATGATGCCTTATCATAATTATATTCTTAATAAATATGTTAACACCAAATTATGGAATATATTAAACCACAATTGAATCTCATTTAGTTGCAATTCAAATGCAATTATATATATAAAAGTATAATTATATATAACTCAAGATTTAAAGCAGAGCAAATTAATGCTTATGAATTTTTCATTTATCTTCACAATAGTCATATGGATTTCATTTATGATCCTATTCAATATATCAAGTTTATCTATAAATTTTATATGATTAAAATAAGCCATGTATTCTAAATTTTCTAAAATTTACAGTAGCATTAATAAAGTGCCTAACTTTCTTGATACATTATAAATATTAATTTTATTAATTATAAATAACTTGTTTTCATATCTTCTGTGAATCCATATTATAATCACATGAGTACATATTATGCAATTAAATAAATCTTTATTCAATTTTTATGTAAAATAAGTATTTAGAAAAATATAATTACTTCTATAAAAAATGAAAAAACTAACAAAAGCTAACTACTTTTATAAGCTTATTCCCAATAGAAGGCTCAAGTAGATAGAGAATGTGAGAGAGAAAGAGAGAGAGAGATGAGTTCTTGAATGATTTCCACCTTCTTCTACCTTTTTAAGTGAGTTAGTGATAATTCTTGAAAGATCCTTAAAGAATTACTAGATTTTTAGATCTTGTGATCATGTAGGAAAAGGTAAAACTTCATAAACTATAATGTATTCTTCTTGATAAATTCTTTATATAACTTCTTGCTAATTGAATGTTACACTTTGGATGTTAGGTAAAGAAGAAAAGTTTTGCCAGTTCTTAATGTAAGTAGAGTGCCACTCTTTTAATTGCTCTTTAGTTTTCTTTAAGAAGATTAATAGATGTGAGATGTGTGCATGCGCATGTACGTGTGCTTGTGTGTGCATGTTTGTTTGTGTGTATTATGGTTGATGGTATATTGAAGCCATGATTATTCATAATGAATTATCTACTATTTTTGCTCTGTGGCTATAGTATTATGCTAAAGCCATAATTATCATGGTGGACTAATTTGAAAAAAAATTGAAAAGTTTTATAATAAAAAGTTGAAAATGTTAATTTTGAAGATTATTCCTTTAAAATAGCAAAGCTTTAGAAACATGATTGTACATGAAAATGGAAGAAAATTTTAATCAGAACACAAGAGAGTGCTCTCAGATTTCTTATTTTTAAAAAGGCATAATTCTATTTTATAACATAAAGATTGTTACACTATGTTTTAAAGATTATAAAATTTATGAATACCAAGTTTTGAAACAAAATTAGTTTTGGCACTACCCTATGAGAAACTCATAGGTTTTGATAATTTTCTCAAGGAAAAATTCTAGTTTTATGGTAATTAAATAAACATAAAACTATACTCTAGTATGGATATTTTAGAACGATTATATCAAAGTTTTCAAGTAAAAATCACTTTGAAACAAGCATAAGAATCCTTTAGGTTTTATACTGCCTAGTGCAAAAAAAAATTTCTATTTTATGAGAAAGGACTTTCTATACTATAGTCTAAACTACTTGGGAATTGTTTCTAAGATGATTATACAAAGAGTGTGTAGAAAAAATATGTCTAAAGACATTTTTGAAAGTTTATGAATTAATGCTAAAAAACTATTTTTAAAATAATGGTTTTCAAGTAATAAATGTTCCACTACAAATTATTTTGATTGGTAATTATTTGTATAAATTTTGCAACTTGTTTTTAACATGAAAAAGAGTGAAAAGTGATATTTTAAGCCTTAAATTTTATTCTAAAATTTCCTAAAAAATTATAGAAATTTTTTAAGTTTAAACAGGAATTTCTAAGTTAAACATGCCTCTTTACAAATTGTTTTGATAATTTGAGTTGTACACAATTTATGTGATTTGTTCCAAGTGTGAAAATGGTTGAAAAATGGTATTTTATGCCTTATAATTCATTTTCAAAATTTTATTAAATTTTATTAAAATATGACATTTAAAACAAAATTTTTAAGTTAAATATGCCTCATTTAAACTGTTTTGATAACTAGATGTGTGGGTAACTTGTGTGATTTATTTTGAGCAAGAAAAATGTTTAAAAATGAATTTTATCTATCATATTTTCAGACTGGAAGGTTTCACAAATTCATAATAAATATTTTTATTTTAAATGGATTTTTTAAGAATGGTATATTTGATAGAGGCTAGTTGAGTTGTATGGTTGAATGCTTAGGATTTAAGGTGTATTTGTAAAGGTATTCTTGTAGTTTTTCTTACTACTGTAATAAGACTTGAAGACTCTATTTTAATGTAGAAAAATATTTCTCATACTTGTTAAAATGATACATAAAATATAATCTTGAATATGCCAAGAGTGGGAAATGGTGGAACTTAGAAAAATCCAAGTTTGTATGCTCCATGATTTTCTAAAAACTGTGTGATATTTGTTATTTGACATATAATCTTGCTTGTGAACATATAAGTCATATGAAATTGATAGTATGAAATTTAATTGATTATGTTGTGAAAAGTATTAAGGTACTTTATGAGTTTTCATGATGAAACTATGAGTTCGGCTTGATATTTAGTGTATGACTTAAATTGTGAATTGATTGAACATATGTGCACTAATGAGTTATGTGCAAGAGTATTGTGAATAATAATGAACACTTGCATGGAATTACAATATGGTAATCTAGTAAATCGCAGCAAGAAAACATGTTGTGATCATTTATGAAATGATGAAGTATTATGAATCTTTTCTCTTATCATGGTTACTAGAAAAGTGACGAATTAGTTATAAATAGCTTTGCTAGATCATAATTATGTTATATTAGGTGATGTTTTTGGCAATGGTTAGCATTTTAACCTTACCTTATTTTGTGCTAGATGGGCTAGAGAGTATCGTATGTGAAAATTAAGGTAATAAGTGTCTTATAAGTTAATGAGTACTCTATGCTAGTCTTATGTGATTTTGATGCTTAAATGTCTATATGATGATATGACATTCAACATGATATATGATATAAAATAGTGGTGGAAAGTGTGGATTTTTAGCTCGATGCCTTGTATTTCAAGTCAAATGAAATGATATGGGTAAGGAGAGGGGGATAAGGCTAGGATATGCATGATTATGATTGGTTCAAAGTAATAAGGTGAAACCATTTATGCCTTCTTGCCAACTGAAGTAATTATATTACCCTATCATTATTCATTATATTAAGTAAGAATATTTTATGCATTTAATGTGCACTATGTTTGATTTGTAAATCCTAAAGTATTCAAAATTATTTAAGTTAAATTTCAAAGGAAATCTAATAAGAAGTCATTCTAATATATGTTTTCCATATGATTAATTTTCTTGATTAAAATTAACTAGAAAATTTATGGGATAGTTATCTTACTAAGTAATTTTATTACTCTCTCTATTTGTAGATATATTTTTTGGATACTCTCCTTCCTAATGGTAAGCATTGAGATTCAAGATGTTTAATGGCACTTGGTAAAAACTAAAAATAGCCCAGCACACTAAAACCCCACAGACCCTGATTTGAACACCCTAATATTACTAAAGATAATTAGTTCCAATGATAACTGTCATCACTTGACTTTTATGATTTTCATGCTTTTATGTGTTTTTTTTACTTTTCTTTATTATGTACAATTATCTTGGACATCGACTAGCTATAATGGATTACTAATGACTTATGCATTATGACCTATGTAAATATGTTCATGTTTTGGATGTTTCCTTGCTAATATCTTGACAAAAGGTTGTTTAAAAAAATTTAGTGGTTTTTCTAGATAAAAAAAGGAAAAATGAATTTTCATCTACATCAAAGTAAACCTATATTTTTGAGTTTGAAAGTAATTATAGCCACGTATTTAAAAAACTATTAAATGGGTTCCAAGAAATACTTTGAAAACATATTTTTGGCTTGATTTTAATAAAAGAAATTCAATTTTTGAATTTGATGTTATCTTTAAATTATTTTAAAAGTAAAATAGAATATTTTTTATTTTTTAAAATTTTGTTATATTGGTCCTATTCTATTGTATTTGTTTCATGATTTAAACAATTATATTAATATTAAAACTTAAATATTTTTGCAAAATTAGAAATATTCATCATTTGTTTTATTAAGTATTTGCCTTATCTTAAGTTTGAGTATTAAAAGAAACTAAGAGTGTTTTTTGTTCTTGTGAGATTTTCAAACGTTATTTGGAAAAGTTTCCCATAAGTTTATTTTTACCAAGAAATGTTTTCTAAATTTCCATCAATCAAATGATTTTCTTTTGAAATAGTTTTAAAAATCTTTCTATTTGAGACATTGCCAAAAGTAATTTCCATTTTCTAAAGATATTATGTTTCAGCTATTTCCTAATAAGAGAAACAAACATTTTCTATTTTGACTTAGATTTGATTTCAAAATTTCCTTCAAAAAGAAAGAAACAAGAAAAAGACTTTTAGCATTTTTTATTCACCAAGAAATGCTAAGTTAACATGAGGTTTTGCCTGTTAAAATTTTACTAATGGTTTTTGAGGAAGCCAGTTTAAAAGATTAAACCTTGATAAACATGGAAACTATTTTTTGATTTGATGATGGTTATATGGAGTTTTAAATAAAAATTATAGTGAACTTTTCAACATTGTGTTTCTGTATCATACGTACTTTCTAGAAAATAGTTTGTTTCATAAAATGGTTTGGCTTAAGAATTGTAAAGATGTCCAGTTGATATTTTTATGTTAGTCATGATGGACCAAAAATTAGGTCTAACATAAAATAATACCTCATAATATCATTGCCGCATATCCATAATGGATTATTAATTGATAGTTTAAACACAGTTATAAGGTGAGTACACTATCCCATTTAGATAACTATGAATGTTTATCTAACATTAATCACAAAATAGTGCCTTCAACTATTACAACTATACATTCACAAAATATTTTGTTAATTAACATTTTCAATATAGTAAAGCTCTCCTTATTTAATTAGGAACTCACTTCGTAATGACTCAAATATGCATGTAGGTACAAACATATATATAAAATACTTGAATACACAATATGTCATTAATAGTGAAAGCATATGGGACTAATTATACTTTTAATTTTCATATCACAATGAGGACAAGACAATATTGAGTCTTCACCCCTTTTAAAACAAAAGAAAAAGAAGAAAAAAAATTTTTATATAGAAGAATCATACACTACTATAGAACTATTGATTGATATCGGGTATTTAATGAATTATATGTTAATTTTTGTATATTCATTATTATGATATAATTATATTATTGATGTGAAAAATGGTTATCACATCGATTTTCTACTAAAAGCTGACATCTTTTTTTTTAAAAAAATGTTTTATTTTTTCCATTATTTTTTGTAAAAATCAACATGGTAAAAATTGAAACAAAATGTTTACATAATGATTTTTTTAACATTAATTTTTAGCTTTTCTTCTAGAATATTTATGATTAAAATTGAATAAATTTAGCATTCCACACAAAAATGTGTATTTTGAGTTAATAACTTTGAAAGGCTTTTCATACTTGATTATCCATTTAGAGTAAATCTTATTTCAATTTCGTGTTACTTTTCAAATTTTATCTATTTGCAAAAAGCTAAAGACATTTTGCCTTTTTCTAGAATCATAAAAAAAGGCTATTTTCAAAGGTATTTTTTATTTTTTTCTCTATCTATAATCATTGTTCAATTGATTTCAATCTTCATTGCATCTTTTTATTAAACACATAGTAAGCACTTAATACTCAAATACACCTTTAGAAGTTATAAAAAAATGCAAGTAAATATCTCTTAAAAAAATGCACAAAAAATCAAAAAATGGAAAAGGTAGAGTTCTAAGAAATAAGAGTAAGAAAAGTATTTCTTATAGTTTTAACTAGTGGCTTAGAATGTAATTATTATTCAATCTCCACTATAACATTTTATCAAATACATAATAAGTATCTAGCACTTAGATACAATATAAAAAGTTATACAAACAAAATTTTCTAAAAAATGCATAAAAATAAAATAAAAAAGTGAAGATATGAGAAATAAAAACAAGAAAGGAACCTCTTCTAGTTTGAACTAATAGCTTAAAATATTGAAGTATTTTTCTTCATACTTAATATTAGTTGAAGGAGTATTGGTAACTCATTGATATATAGTAGAGGGTGAAAGTACATAGAAGGTTTTGTAAAGGAAGCTAGATGGAGATGGGGATTGAGCTTGAAAACAAAAAAAGAGAGAGAATGGTGAGGAGGAAAAAATAAGATGTGCTTTATTTATAACACAAACATGTCTAAATGTCTAGGATTCTTAACAGACTTTTGCAATAACTTTAAACATTGATTTATTCTAAAACTAACATCTTAAGTTTTCTCATTTTCCTAACAACTTTCAAATGCCATAAATCTTAATGTTGGTGGGTAAAAAAAATCAAAGTTTTTAATTTCCTAATAATTTCAAAATTGTCATCACATCTGAAAAGATGTCAATTAATTCTAAAATTGAGGTCTTAAGCTTCCTCGTATTTTTAACAATATTTAAATGCCATAAATTATGATGTTAATTAAGTAAAAAATTAATATCTTATGTTTTACAATAATTTCAAAGATGCCACCATATCGAAATAGATATCAATTAATTCTAAAATCGACATTTTAATTTTGCTAATAATTTTAAAAATGTCACCGTATCCAAATAAATATTGATTAATTCTAAAATTGATATCTTTAGTTTCCTCATTTTCCTATTAGCATTCAAATATTGTACATTATGACATTGATTAAGTAAACAAAACTGTAGTTTAAGTTTCTTAAGAATTTCAAAGATGTCACCATGTCGAAATAGATATTGGTTATATTTACTAATAATCATCTTATTAGTTCCAATAATTTTAAAAATGTCACTATGTTAACATAAATGTCATTTTTGTCTTTTACCAACTTATATCTACTAATATAAAATCACAATTCTATAGTAATGATATTGCACAAGAGAGATATCATTTGTAGAGGTTTTTATTTTTCCTTATTTTAAAAGTCCCATTACTATAATTTATCATGATTAGGTTGACGATAAGTGGATCCATGACTAGTGAAACCACAAATATCAAACCATTACAAAAGTTAACTAAAATATTAGTTAAGTTTTATAAAATATTCAACTAACACAAAACTCAAACATGAATCTATAAATAAGCATTAAATATGCCAAAATAAAAGATATTTTAAATTAATTCATTTCTATTTAATGAAACTTGACTAAAACAACAAATTTAAAACTCAATATACTTCTCAAACCACCTTTTTAGGAATAATAACTATCATACATAAACTTTTCCTACAATTATCCCATGGTAGGTGGATATATAATCATAAGAAATGTTCAATAATAAACATAAACAATGTATGATAACCGAAAATAACCTTTTAGAAACTTTTAATTCTTATAATTAGATATAAACAATGATAACATAATAAAATTACATTCACACTACAATGAGAAAAAGATCTTTTATGCATGTGATCACATTATTCATACCAATTATTTCCTCAAAAAATATGCTACTTTTACAACATATATACAAGTTTATATTAAATAACATTACACTCTTAAATTTAAGGGTGATGTTATTCGGAGCTCCACTTTTTAAGAAATTGAGAGTTTTCATCATTGGATTGCCTTTAATATATTATAATTTGTATTTTTAATTTTAATTCACTTGCATTAAGATTTAAGAAAAAGTCATCTAGTGGTGAAAACACTTAACCTCTTAGGAAGTAAAACTTCTTATAGCACTACCTTAAATTTAATATCAATAGGCCATTTAAAATATAAGAACATAATACAATTTTTGTCATGATTAGTCCCATAATAGGTAAGCGCACAATGGCATAAAAATACACCATAGGATCCATTTATAGCACTATATTCTTAAATTGATACTAATAGAATACTTTGAAATTTAAGTATATATACTAAATCACATTTTTATCATAATTGGTCTCATGATAGGTGATTTTACAACCATACAAAATATAAAATAATTCATCAATTAATACTTAGTTTGAATAATACTCTTTAAGATTTTCACCTTATTTTTAGAGCAATGCATTCCACGGTTTGCTATTCACAATGATTAAATATAAAGCTATCCATCAATTTATTTTGTTGCACTTTCTATATGTTTCAATTTTAATTCCCCATTATTTTCATATAACTTTTACTTACATCAAATTCAAAAGATAAAACATTAAAAATATCAAATTCCATTGTTTGAAACACAAATACTATTAATAATTTGATTCTTATAATACTTTATATGGCTGAAACTTATTTTCACAAATAATTAAAAAAATATGATAAATAATAATTTTTTTTGACAATATTATTATATAAATATTGAAATGACTCTTATATAAATAGTACCTAGAAACAAAAAGCACAATTTAATATTTGGATATAAAATATCCTCTTAGAAGCATCTGGTAATATTTGGAAACAAAGTAACTCACATACATATCCTTTAAAATTAAAAAATAGAATATTACAATCCAATAATGCTTTAACATTTGTGATGACATAGTTATTTTTAAATGGAAGCTTGTTAAATCGATAATGATTATTTATATATAACTTTATCTAACTTAGCCTACCATAGAAGTAGCATTTGACTTTTGTAATTTTATATGACAATAATATCTTAATAAGCAAATAATTGCGAAAGCCATTTTCAAAGATCATGTCTCATGAAGGAATACATACATTAGAGATTGAAGAATTTAAACAAATAGAACATTAAGCCATTCACCCAGACTCCATGCATTCAACATGGAAATAAGGAAAGTTTGTAAAACATCAATGTGTATGACCACACTTTAAAAAAAGGCAAATGGTTTTATCTTTCACTAAAGTTATCATAAAGGTGCTTTTTACATTACAAAATTCAACAAAGCCTTATTTTGAAATCTATGAATAAAGGTGATTCAATTAGCTTATCATAATAAATCACACTAATATATGTATAAGAATGACCACACAAGTTCAAATACCAATACCAAAATGCAAATGGTTTCATATAATTGATTTGTTAATTTTAATGAAAAATAATTTCACTAAATCATGTGAAAAAGTACAATATTAAACATAGATAAGATGATGATTATTAATACTTGTAGAACCCATTATGATGAAAATATTTCAATCAAAATTTGGATTAGTACTATCATTATGAGAATTGCTTATGAAACATATAGCAATCCATGTAGCATTCTCATGGCAAGTTTGTCTAATACGTTTGTTATCTAACAAGTAACTATGTGTTAACTTAAGATAAAATTTGGTCATTAGTTTACATACATAGTATTCTGAATGTATTATTGTTATCGTAATTTATAATAATATTCAACTAAGGACATTTAAGAATAATATTAACTTTTCTAGGTATAAAATATCGTGTTCATTTATATTACACAATCATAAGAAATAAACATGTTAAATTAAAATGCCTTTATAAGGAAAATAAAATGTAGTATAATGTATATTAATATAATCATCCCATATTGGCTTCTAGAGCATACACTAACATAGCACTAGGGCATTTTAATACCACATATATAAAAACTCATAGAAACTTGTTTTCTCTTTCTTAAACAATATAATACAAAATTGAGGTAAATATATACATTGACCCCTCTTTTCCAATTTTAGTTCCTTTTGTATAACCATTTCAATCAAGTTTAATCTAACCTTAACTTCATCCTTTATCTTGCTTTGCATAATTGAGAGTATTCTAATGAATTTATCACATATATTTTATTCCACATGTATCATATGAAAGTTATGTTTAACAAATAAGTCTTTCCATTATAAAAGATTGAGGAATATAAATCTCTTCTTCTATAGAGCATCTCCACTTGCAGATACATTGGGTTTGCAAGAAAAGATGTCAATATTTTTTATCTATTCATGAACTTACTCTCCAATTAAAAGGTTTGAAGCTAGTGTATCCTCTGGTGACCCATTAAAAGTTTTTCTTAACCTATGATGAGACTAGGATAGAAATCTTCAATGACTAAGATACACTATTTTCCTTTCATGCTTTAGTTTAGAAGAGCAAGTTCCATTTTCTGTAATATCCTAAGTTAAAATTTAAAGTTTTATAAATTTTGATACTTGTAGATAATTATTTATTTATTTGATTGATATTTGATTTTAAAATTATTTTTTGTATTGAAGGATCTGGAATATTGGAAATGATGGGATCGAGAGCTAAATAGTTGTAGCAGAAATTAATCAATCCCAGCCAAAGGATTCATGCAAAATATTATATTAGAATAAGGATTCATTTTATACCTTTTCAGATAATTCAAAGGCTCGTTTGTTAATCACCTTTCTCAACTTACTTTCAATTGAAAATTTAAAGGTATCGACATGAACCAGTAGATCATCAGTAAGCCTCCATGATTACTGATTGGAATTCTCCTCCTTTCTCCTCATAGTGTTAGCTACACCTCTTCAAGAGTTATGATCAAGGAGGGCTACTAGGGTTTTTTATGTTTTGGGATACATGAATAATTAATTATTATTACCCAATAAGCCTATTTAAATAAATACATAGAAAATCCTAACTAATTAGGCTTTATTCCATGAATAATTATAAGCTTATAATTGGGCTTTATAATTATAACATGGAATTCCCATATGTAGGTCTAAACAATTTAGTCCATCAATTCCAAATCTACTAGATTTTAAGTATGCGACCCTACAGGCTCTTATTACATTAGCAATGATTATAAATTATATTAATGATCATAAATAATGAGCGGTGTCTAGAAATACATTATTGTTACCTAAGTAATGAAAAAGCCGATAATTTGACTGAGCCTATATATGTGATCATTATCTATGACCTTCTATCCTAGACATCTAGATTAAGCATGAGACATGGACCGTGTCATTTCCATATAGCCTAATTCAAAGGTTTCTTAATTCTTAAGTAAGTTGACTAAAGTAAATGTAATTGACATCCTATATCAATTCATCTGAGCATGGCCATACATTTTTCTCAGCTTTACTTAATCAAGGGGTCCACAGATGTCATTCCTATTATATAGAAGGAACAAATTTCATCTTGATCATATAAGTTCCTCTGCATAATAAGTGACATATTCAATAACTATCCTTGTATTCACTCAACTATAAGTGACATAGAGTAGTATTAAAATATGAAACTCACATATAGGAAACTTTGGCGATCAAGTCAAAAGATCATATTAATGATGATAATTAAGAATCACTCATGATACTCATATAATGATCCTTGTAGTATTTTTAGATTAGGTCAATCTAGTATACAAGTTCTCTAACTTGTGCTTATGTGTAGACTTAATATCTCATATAAATCACTACACATGCTAGTTTTAACATATCAAAGCAATCCAATCCACAATAATATATGACTAGGAACATTTAAGAATACAATCATTCTAAGGTTATTATCATAATTAAATATATTATACAAATAATATATGTATAAATATGATAATTGGAATTGTCTTTAAAATAACATGATTCAAATTTACAATCATCTATATGATTAGTTTTAGGGCATATACACCAACAACACTTATGATAATAATTGAAATATATTTATTTTTTTTATATGGACATTATTATTTTGAGGCTTGTTTAAATATTTTCTATAAAGATTTTCTCATAAGTATAAACTATTTTCGGAAGTGAGGAATATTAAAATATTTATTTTAAAACCTTCAAATTTATTAAGTATATATATTTATATATTGAGGGAAGATTGGAAACAATGGAGTTAAAATCTTTTTATTTAGAAATTTTAAATAAAAGTGTTATAAATGTGAGTATATATCTCACTGCCAGTTCTTATCTTAATAATAGATGATTTAAAGAGGGTAATCTATATTCTTCTTAATGGTAGTATAGATTTCATATTCTTATGTATGTATAATAAAAGCAAGATAATGGTATTTTTAATTATTGATAGATTGTGTTTGAGTACAATAATATACAAATAATATGTGTATATTATGGCCATATAGGAGAACATAACAGCATTGTTATATACTCATGCATATATTATTGTGTGCTTTGTATAGTTTTGTAATAAATTAATGACTTTGCATTGAAATTTTATAAATAATTGTGATGTTTGAGTTGAGCTCTCATGTATATATTATCTAAGAATCTTGCCAAAGATGGCATTAGAAATAATGAATTATGCTAGAACAATGATGATGGAATTGCAAACTATATTGGAGTAATATTTTGAAAGCTGAATGGGAAATTCCTAACAAGCAGCTGTGAAAAATATAAGATGGATTTGAGAGTTGAATAGAAAATTCCCAACGAGTAGTTAAGAAAGTATAGTAATGACCTAGAAATCAAGAAGTAGTTGCATGTATATTTACTATAAATGTATGTGTGTGTGGTATAATGTAATATTAAAGATTAATTATGATTAGATATTACTATTAATGTGATTAAGATAATTTGTTTATATTTAAGCCTTAATGGCTATTTGTGATTATGATGTGGTTGTATGTGAAATGATAATGATGTTGTATATTAACAAATAGTTAAGGTTTTTATAAATTGTGACATGAGATATAGAGCTAAGTCATGTGCAAAAGAAATTTCATTTTAGAGCATAGTTTCATATGTTCCAGAAACCCAGGAAATAATGGGTTTGTTAATTTTTTAATATTAATACATAGCTAATTTATGAATATTAATTGTAAATTGATCTCTTGCAAGTTAGTTGTAGATATATGCTCATTGAATTCATATAACTCACTCTATTTTATTTAAATGTTTTCATGTTGAGATAAACATATTTGAGCTTGTGGCATTCATGGAGAATCAAAATTGCCTTACTAAGGATTTGATAGTCAGGACTAGAATTAGCTTTAAAGATAGAAATTGTTAGCTTATGTGATGTATTGAATTATTTATTTATGTATTATAGTTTTGTATGTATGTTTGTTGTTATTATATCTAGGAAATATACATGTGTTATATTTTAGGGCATGTGATTTAACAATTGTAATAATGTTGTGAAACACTTATCACTCTGTGCATTCCTTGCTTTCAAGTTGAATAATTTTAACACAATGAATAATCATATGAAATCAATACAACTTGAATACAATGGCTTATTTGCATTGCTTAACAAAGTTATCATGCACACGCAGATGCTTAATAAAATTATCTACAACATTGTGCAACATATCCTTTAAGTGAGCATTAAAACCTTTATATTTGTGATCAACAAGTGTGTTCTATAGAATTCATTTTTACTATATCATATCCATCATAAATACTTAGTATTAATGCCATGGATAACTAACATAGTTGCTTGAGCTTTATTCTCTAAACACAACAACATTTACTATGGGTACACTTTATGAACTTATCACTAAATTCCCTTCCGATACTAACCACAAATTTGATGAACTTATTAATCCTATTTGTATATTCATCACTACATTGATCATCACATGCCCATCATCAATCTATGACTACCTAACCTAGTTAAACACATAAATAGATGAACATAAAGCAAATCCTATATCATCCCAAAATGTACATATTCTAAGCATGAATCCAAGACCCACACACATTCATATATTTATATCTATACTTTTGTTTGTAGTTTAACATCATGCATAGGGTCGTAGTGCATATTCATAAATTAATAGAGTATTAGAAAATACTACCAATACATTAAAACAACAACTATAATCATCCAAAGTTAAAGATTTTCCAAGCATAAACTAAAATCCAAATAATCTATATATTTATATGCAAGCTTTTGTGTGTAATTTATTTGATGTATATGGCTACGTACATAATAATGTGCAAAATGTTTTGTATATTATTAACAAAATTAACAATGTCATCCCAAAAATTATAAGGTTGCGATAAAATGATCCTTGAATTATATTCATGAATAATAGTTTATACTTACAATTTTATCACACAATTGCATTATTCTATAACAAAATTATCTATAAGAAGGATGACATTACATAGATGAACTATTATTCTATGATGAAATTATAACTTTATATAATTCAAAAACCATTTTACTAGTGCCTCATAATTTTGAGGATGAATTTTTTAATTTTATTTATATTATTCTATCTTATATTCAAATGCTTAAGGTGTTACATATACTTAATTTAGTGAATTTGATCTTATTTTATGATTGGTTGATGATTTTATAATGTAATTAAATTGTTTAGTTAATGGTAGATTATCATGACCTAAATCTAGTTATGATTGGCATAAAATCCATTATCTAGTTTCCATCAGTCTAATCTTATTCATTCATCATAATCTTAATTATTTAACTAAGAAGTGTAATCAATTAGGAAGATAAAGTTAAAGAAGAGATATTCCATTCATCATCAAAAAATAATATTTACAAAGTATGAGAAAGTTAGGTTTTGTTATAATCCTCCTAACTTGAGAATAAGCCAATCTAACTAACTCAAAAGGATTTAGTTCATCCATTGCCTATACAAAATAAGGCCCCTTATTTTAGTATATATGTCCTAAAACTAATCATATTGATGATTGTAAATATGAATCATGTTATTTTAATCGTAATTCGAATTATCATATTTATACATATATTATTTATGTAATATATTTAATTATGATAATAATATTAAAATAATTATATTCTTGAATGGCTATAATCATATATCATTTTAGATTGGGTTACTTTGATATATTAAGACTAGCATATGTGATGACTTATATAAGATATTAAGTTTGTACATTAGTCCAAGTTGGAGAACTTGTATACTAGATCGACCCGCCCTAAGAACACTACATGGATCATTGTATGAGTGTTATGAGTAATTCTTAGTGATCATTATTAATATAGTCCTTTAACTTGAGATTACTAAGGTTCTTTATATGTGAGTTTCATATTTTGATACTACTCTATGTCACTCATGGTTAAGTGAATGCAAGGGTAGTTATTGGATATTTCACATATTATGCAGAGAGATTTATGTGATCAAGATGAAATTTATCCCTCCTATATAACAGGAGTGACACCTGTGGGCTCCTTAATTAAGTAAAGCTAAGAAAATGCATGACCATGCTTAGATGAATTGGCATCCGCATGGGATGTTAATTACATTTACTTCAGTCAGTTTACTTAGGAATTAAGAAACCTTTGGATTGGGCTATACAGGAATGACACGGTTCATGTCTCATGCTCAATCTAGATATTTAGGACAAAAGGACATAGATGATGATCACATGTAAAGGTTCAGCTGAATCACTAAATTTCTTATTACATAGGTAATAATGATGTATTCCTAGACACCGCTCATTGTTTATGATCATTAATGCGATTTATGATCATTACCAATGTAATGAGAACCTATAGGGTTGCACATTTAGAACCTAGTGGATTTGGAATTGATGGACTAAATCGTTTAGGCCTAATATTTAGGAATTCCATGTTATAATTACAAAGCATAATAATAAGCCTATAATTATACATGGAACAAAACCCAATTAATTAGGATTTTCTATGCACCTATTTAAATAGGCTTGTTGGGTAATAATTTTGATCATTCATACGTCCCAAAACATAAAAAACCCTAGCAACCCTCCTTGACCATAACCTTTGAAGAGGCATAGCTAGCACTATGAGGTAAAAGAGAAGAATTCCAATCAATGGTCATGGACGTTCACTAGTGATTTGCTAGTTCATGTAAGGAAGTTAAAAAGGTGATTAACAAATGAGTCTCTGAATTATTAGAAAGTTATTGGCCAAATCTTTATTCTAATATAACATTTTGCATGGATCCATTGGTTGGGATTGGTTAATTTTGCTACGTTTGTTTGGCTCCTAATCCCAACACCTTAAACAATTCTAGATAACAAATATCTAATGCTACCAAAAGCCACTCGAAAGGAGATTTCAAGGGATTTAGTTCTATAGAGATAGTGGTACAGGCTTGACCTATGTATCTACATCACAGACGAGTGAGCTCAAAGTTTAGTGAGTAAATACTCTAAAATATACAAAAAAAAAAATTCACTAACTATCCTTTTGTAAAATCTTACACATATAGCATTTAGATTCATTAATTTAATTATAAGTAGCAACATGATCAATCATGGGTATAACATCTGATTTATATCACATTGGAGTAGTCAAAGCATTAAACAACTAAAGTTAAGAAACATTTTTATAGTTGCATTGGTAGGCAAAGCAATATTTATTAGTCATATACAAAACCTTAGATGTTAGTTATTAATAAAAAATTGACGTTGTAAGTTTAACCATTTCTCAAAAACTGGTGGTTATCATACCTTTAGACAATAGTAAAGTACTTTATTGATGTGAAAACTTTTGACATGAACTATTATGAAAATTAAAATATCCTTAGACAATAACCATTTAAAAAATAAAAGTCTTAAGTTTATATGGTGTAATACCCTAATAGAGAAAAATATTAATTAAGAAAATTTGAATAGGAAATTATCTTAATAGAAGCTTAATAATAAAATCAAGTGAAACTTGACTTAATTGTAAAGATAGATTTAAAGTATATTTATCCAAAATTTTTGTCCAACTTATATTAGCAATTAGTATGGGTCAAAATACTATAAAAATCCTAAATATTAGGTTTGAAATTTTTTTTATAAAAATCAGATAGGAAGCTAGGATCCTGGATAATTGAAAATTTATCTAGTTAGCCTGAAAACCTAGAGATTGAGCATGAATTTGAAATAAATCATCCTAAATTAGTTGGGCTAATTTAATTTGATATTTTGGGCCCAAATATGATCTTTGAACTAGAAAAATTCAGGCCCACAAAAAGGAAGGCCCAAATGTGTATAAAACCCCAGGTAATTTGGTAAACACTTGTAAAACCAAGGATATTTGTTAGTACTTTTTCTAAAGCAATTTATTTGGCTCATTTTAATTAGATTTGGGGTAAAACCTTCTGATTTTGAGCAGCAAAAAACGTGATTCCATTTGCTGCCATCATGAAGGAGAATTCTACCACTTTCTAACAAGGAAACTTACCTTGAAAGCTTAGAGTTTTTAGTGTTTTATATATATGGGGTTTTAGGGTAAATTTTTGCACATTTTTCCTCCACACAAACTGGAAAAAAATAGCTTCCTTTACAAGGATTTTCAATTTCCTCACATTGCACAAGGGGTTTTCCAACTTGGCTCTTCAATTCTAGCAAGGTAACTTAGGATTTTCTTCATCTTCTTCATGTTTTCATGGCTAATTCTTGTCCTAAACTTATAAAATTTGATTTATTTCATTAGAATTGTTCTTGTTCTATTCAAAGAGGTTTTTACAAGTTTAGGAATTCAAGAAGTTGAGGTGAGTGGCTATTACCTCTTTTCTTTAGAGTTTTTCTAAGGAAAGTGATGAATATTGTGATTTATGATGATATTGTTGTGATGTTTGTGTGTGGCCATGTATGAAGACATGGTTCTAGTTTTGTGCTCTTTTGAATATTGTTTTATGATACTAGGATGTTATTAGGTTGGTATTTTAATGTTAATATTGGTAGGGGAAGATTTAGTAAGTCTTGATGACAATAGAAGCAAATCAGCCAAGAATGGACATTACCCTGTTTTCTGTTACTCTATGGAACTAAGGATTAGAAAATGATAAAACTTATATTTTATTTTTAATGTAAAAAATGATGTTATAATATGCGAGGAAAATTTTGGAAATTTTTATAAAATTTTAGAAATGTGAAAAGTGAGTATTTATAAGCCTAGGAGGAATGAAGTCAGAACAGAACGCTGATAAGTTTTGCTTTTGTTCTTGGGGTATTTGGACAACCAAATTATGGAGAAAATTTATGAAAATTGGTATACTTACAATTCCATATGTTAGGAAACTCACGGCCAATTTTTATGATTTTTGAAACTCATGTGGTTATCCAACAAAATTTTCTATTTCAAGTGCTCCAGTGCAGTCTTAATTTTGGACCCTGTGAGTGCAGTCTCGGATTTTCAATTATTTGATCCATCATATGATTGATAGAAATTATGAAAATATATAGATATGTTATTTAGGATGTTATCAAGTTTGTGTTAAAATTTGGTGGCAATCGGAGTTGATTTGACTGTCCAAATGATAAATTTGTTATGACTGTGCCAGTGCTGTCCCAATATCATAACTTTAAGTTCATGCTTTCAGTGTATGGTGAAACTCACGAAATTAGTTGTACAACAATTTATTTATTCATTATTTAATATGTTAGGGATTCTATATTAAAATTTGGTAATTTATGGAAGCGGTTTGGATATAAAAATTGCCTTTCTATTACATGACACTCCATGCTGGCTCTATTTGAGAATGTGTTCTTACTTTTGTGTGAATTGTATTAGAGAACTATAATGGTGTAAGATAATTGATCTTTGATGATTTACAAGGGGTTAATAAGATGTCAAGACCCTTAGATAAATTTTTGATAAAATTTAGAATGAGTACAAGTAGTGAAAAGGGGATTTACTTATGAATATCCCTTTTATGGCCTAATAAGGCTTTTGGATTTATGAAGCATGTTTTGAATTAACATCATACACTTGTTATTCAAATAGGTTTTAGTCTTGAAATATCATATGCTACATTTGTTGTTAAAATAATTAACGGAATACTTATGACTAAGTTGGTATTTTGACCATACTTATGATATGTGATAATGGAATGCATGATTGATGCTTGTGGTGTCCCTGTAACTCCCTTACTTAGTAATACATTAATCCCTTATTAAATAGGTAATTACTACATAATTAGACCTTATAGAGCCTAATTAGGATTTTGAGAAATGAAATATTACAAATTCTGAATTTCTAAAATTTTCTGCACATTTCTAGAATTGCTAGTCCAACTTCAAAAATGTGAAAAACTACTTTCCAGTACTTTAAAAAAATCAAAAAATTTGTTCCCATGAACCCTCTACTCATTGACTTCATCCTGTAAAAATTTGGTATCATTTGGACATCATTTGATCTCTTAAAATTTACAGCAAAGTAAACTTGATTCAGTTCTGTCTAGAATTCGCAGGACCGAAAGTAGGCCCTTAGTTCAGGGGGTAAATCATCTCCAATTAATCTCAAATTTGGTATGGAACTTGCTAAATATGTTAAATGCTTGCCATAAAATTTTCAGACAAAAACTCATCCATTTACTCGCTCAAAATGTCAAGATACAACTGATACTCAGCACTGTGACGGGAACAGGACAGTCCAAAACGTGTAACAATTTCCCATAACAAATGAGCTCATTTTGGGCTGAATTTTGGAAAAATGTACATTGAGTATGTAAGGTTCATCCTTGAATTTTATCATGATTTTTAGAGCATCATAACTCAGTCAAAAATCCATGTAAACAGACCCAGCACACTGTCCTACGAGACTACTGTTCATTTGATCAGTTACTATTCATTTGGTCATTTCCAACTTCACACATATTGCATACTAAATGCCTTCTACTCCAAACTGGCTCACAATACTTCAAATTCTTATATCTCTTACAACATAAGAAAAGTTTACATGATCATACTGTAACATCCTGAATTTTCAATTCTATTATTTGAATCTCTAAATTCTGAGGCTGTAGAAACGAAAAGCATGATTGAATTAGCTTGGGGGTGAATCTTGAGTTGAAAGGAATTAAGTGTAAGGGTGAACGAAATTTCTGAAGGAAAAGGATAGTAGGGAAAAGAATTTATTTTCATAAGCAGTATGAATGATCAGAGGAGGTTAGAAAACCCTAAAAAGGGAAATTGTCTAAGTCTGATAGTGTAAGGAATTTTAAATAGACAGAAACCCTATGGACTATTTTGCAAAAGTGCAGAATCGGGTGTGGTTAAAGTGAAATAACTAAGGAATTGGGATCTAATATGAATAACCAAGAGTTTTGGGGTGCAATATGTGATTTTTATTAGTGTGACCAATGGATTTATGACAAGTGTCATTGTTAGAAAAATAATGGCAAGAATAGCCTTACTTTTAGTGAAAAAGGACTAAAATACCCTTGAGAATTGTCAAAATGGCAAGAATGCCCCTAGAAGCTTCATGAAAAGTCTTCTTTCTTCTCCATTTCTCCAAAAAGCTGCAGCAACTCCATGAGAGCAAGCTTAAGACGTGCAGGAGAGAGAGAGAAAGAGAAAGAAAGTTTCTTTTGAGTTTTTTACCCAAAAATAGTGAGATTTAAGCTTAGTGGTAGAAGGGAAAGTTACTCCTCTCCTCAAGCTCTATCCATTGGTGTACTTAAAGTGAAGAAAAGCTCAAGTTTGATTAAGTTTGGGGAGCTCCAAGTGAGGATTTTCAAGTTGTAGCAAGAGGTAAAATTGTTCTCCTCTAAAAGCTCTTTATTGTGCTCTTCTTAGTTTTCTTGAAATCTTGATGTTGGTGTGGTCAAAGGTGGTTGAACATGGAGTTTAGGATGATTTGAACATGTTTAATGGTGTTTTAGATGTTGTTATGTTAAGCTATGGCTTTGGTTTGGTGTGAAAAGAGCAAGAAACATGATGAACACATTTGGGTTTTAGAGGTATAATGATGCATGTGTAGAGTTGGCATGGTATGTTGGGAACTTGGCTAAAATGGTGAAGTTAGAATAATTTTTATGAAGCTTATGGAAGATGAAACTTTGAGTTGTGAAGGTGTTGGTGTGCATTTTCCCTTTTGAGAAGCTAAAACCATAATATGGAAAAGAAGGAAGGAAAGAGTTTTAGTGTTTAATGTGTTTTCGGAGGATCAGTGATGTACACGGGGTAGAACACGGCCCGTGTTGTACCCCGTGTTCTTCGTCGAAGCTGATCAGTGTGCTACACGGGGTGCAACACTCCCCGTGTTTACCTCAGGACTGAAGGGCAGTAAGGTACACGGGGTAGAACACGTCCCGTGTTCACCCCCGTGTTCTTTGTCGAGTAGCCCAGAAGTGAACCAGTAAGGAACACGGCCCTGAACACGGGGTATGGGACCCCCGTGTTCTTTGTTAAGTGAACTTTTTGGCTTTAATTCTTCATGTTTTACATGGCTTTATCCCTGGGTCCTTTTCTAATGTTCTTATGTGTCATCACAAGGCTTGAAAACAAAGTATAGAGCATCTAAGTATGCATTTAATTAAGTGGAGGGAGTAAAGAATACATGAGGATTAGGGAAAGTGATAATGTTCTAATATAAGCTATGATGTGTATTTGTATAGACTAAAGAGTGACAACTTGCCAACTTGCAAAGGCAAGAGGAAGTATAAAGGATTTTTTAAGTGAGAGCAAAGGGAACATCACATTGGAAGCTTGTGAAAGGTAGCTAGCTTTATCCTTAAGCTCTGTTTTCTATTTACATGATTTGCGGTATACTTTGCCATTGTATGGAATGTGTATGAAATAGCTGTGATGTGGCACAACCCGGGAAGACAGTAGAATACTGTGTTTGGCCTATGGCTCGGGATCCTCGAGGATAATAGTGCATTTGTTGTGTGTGGTACCTATGGCCAGGGACCTCGGGAAGACAGTGTGATAATGTGTTAGGCCTTTTGGCTCGGGAACCCCGGGAAGACAGCGTGATGCTGTATACGAGACCTAGGTACGATTATCTGTGATAGCCATCTAGATATTGAGATAAATCCTTGAATGGACTTGATGATTGCTGTGTGAAATGCATATTTCCTACAATGGTATGGCATTGAATATGATGATAATCGATTAATTGATTTCGAAACGTATGTTTTATTTGCTTAAGGATTTGGAATGGCTTGAAATGTTTTTATGGCAATGCTAGCTACTGGGAAACTTTGTTTCTTATGTTTTCTGTATTGTTATTAACCATTCCAGGTGATGCTTCCAAAGGCTCTCATGATAGAGGACAATGATATTTTTTTTTGAAGTTGTAAACATTTATATAGTTGGTGATATTGTATGTGACGGATGTATATTTTGTAAATTGAACTTTTGTATAATTATATGATTTTTGCTCATGTGTATAAAGTACAGAAATTTGAGATATCCCTTATTAGCTTGAGGTAGATGGCGAATGAGTGCGTAATAATCATCTAGTAATTGAGGAATAAGGTGTTGATAAGTAAGGGAGTTACACATACAATAATTCAAGTTTATAAAACACACATAATATATATTCTCAATACATGAACAAACTCATCCATATTCAATCCTTGCTAGGAGGGTTTTTGGAAGTATCACTTGAAATAGTTAGTAAACAATATGCAAGCATAAGAAACAAAGTTTCCCAGTGGCTAACTAGTGCAAGAAAAACACATTAAGCCATTCCAGATCCTTAAGTTAATAAAACATACATTTCAAGATCAATTAATCAATCATTTAACACATTATTTCATACCATTGTCATTTCATACCATTGTAGGAAACATGCACTGCACACAGCAATCATCAAGCCTATTCAAGGATTCATATAGATATCTAGATGGCCATCACAGATAATCATACATAGGCCTCATACATAACAATTTCACTGTCTTCCTGGGGTACTCGGACCATATGTACCGCACACAATAATTTTATACACATTCCATACAATAGCACAAGATACAAAAAAGCATGTAAATAGGAAATAGAGCTTAAGAACAAAGCTAGCTACCTTTTAAAAGCTTGCAATGATGATGATTCTTTTGTCCTCATTTGATAATTCCTCTACAAATTCCTGGCCTTTCCAACTTGTAGGTTTTTTTTTGTTCTACACATAAATACACATTATAGCAACTATTAGAACACCATCATTCTGTCTCATCATTCCAAACCTTCCAAAACATAATTAAATAGCTAAAACTCTTTTCCTCCTTATTTTTCCCTTCTCATAGTTTTGAGACTTCAAAGTGAGGTTTCCACACAAGCTTCCATAATTCAAAATTTTACCTTCCATAGGCTCTATAATTCACAAGAATCATTCTAATTTTATTAATTTAGCCAAATTCTAAGCAAAACATGCCATACACATACATACACCATTAGGCCTCTAAAACCCTAATTCGTACATCATGATTTCTTATTGTTTTTACACCAAAGCAAAGTCATACATCAACATAACAACATCCAAAACATCATTAGACATACTTAAATCATCCAAACCCCATGGTCAACCTTCCTTTGACCACATAAACATCATGATTTCAAAAAACTAAAAAGAACACCTTAAAGAGCTTTGAAAGGAGAAAAAATTTACTTCTTGGAGCAACTTAAAATTCCCAACTTGAAGTTCACTAAACTTGATCAAACTTGAGATTTCTTCAATCTAAACACACTATATGATAGAGCTCGATGAGAGGAGTAATTTTATCTTCTACACCAAGTCCTAATTCTCAAGATTTCTAGGTGAAAAAGGCCAACAAGAATTTCTTTCTCTTCTTTCTCTCTCTCACACGTTTAAGCTTGCTCTCATGGAGTCATCTACAATTTTGAAGAAAAATGGAGAAGAAGAACTTTCATGATAATTCAAGGGTATTTTGATCATTTCTTAAATTATCAAGGGCATTTTAGTCCTTTCTTACTGATACGTAAAATATTTACATATTTATTTTCCCTTGTACGATGTATTTTTGGATGTTATATTGTTAAATTAAATAAATTTAGTTGCATTTGGTGAATGGATCTTGAATTTGAAATGAAATCAAATATTTTAGATAATGCTGTAATCTGACACTGTTTCAGGTTTTAGACCATATCTGGAGTTCTGGATGTCCGATTGGGCTGTTCTTTATATGGATGGAAAGCTAAGAAGAAGCCCTAAAACTTTCATGTTTAAAGAAAAGCCCAGTTCTGGATCTAAGGATCTCAAATTTTGCTTGGAATATAAAACAGTGGTTCTGGCGGAATCTGACCTTTGACTACCAATCTGATCATAACTTGAGCTAGAAATTTCAAAGTTAGGAGCTCCTGCAGCCATTTGAAAGCTTAGATCCACGGCTACAACTTTGATGAATACTAAAATGCGTGAATCCACCGATTTAAGTGTCAAAAGTTAGCAAAAACGCTGAAATATGGTTGCTCCGAGGTCAAAGATTATGGCTAGTAGTCAAGATTGGTGGCTTGGCAAGTTGAAATTCTTGCACCCATTCATCTATAAATAGCAAGGGGATCAGCTGAGAAAAGGCATCTTGGAGAGAGCATTTTGAAGCATTGAATCATTCATTCATGCACCTTAGATAGTAGTTTAGTTCATGCAATTTTTAGTTCTTGTATGCCTCCTACAAGGATGGTTCTACCTCCTAATGGATGGATAATTATTTTCATTTTCATGCATTTGTAATTGTATCCTTATGTTCTCCTCCTACAAGGACGGTTCTACCTCCTAATGGATGGATAGCTTTTCTATTCTCATGCATTTGTAATTATATTTTATGAATGTGATGTTATTTTTATTTTATGTTTGTTTTTAATTTCATTATGTTCTAATTTTTTTATCTTCCTAGGGTGATGGCGTAACTTGATAATAACGGATTGAATTCTAGTCTATTGAAACTAATTTTGATTTTATTTCCTAGATTGAGTTTTAATTATTGCTCTTAATGCTTTCGATTGATTAGCTACCTTTTGAATGAACTCAATATGCATGTTGAGACCGGAAGGAGATACATGTGTGTGGATCCTATAATTAAAACCGTAAATTGCATATGAAATAGGAATATATTCATATAATTTATGTAGTCTTAATGAGTTCCATAAATCCTAATGCATGATTAGTTGTTGCAGTTCACATAGGAATATAGTGAATTCCAATTAATTATAGAATTACTTGACCTTGGAAGAGGCTAGTAATTAATTTAGGGAAACTCGACTATCAATCAAGGGAGTAAAATTGGATTAGTGTAGATAGATGATTCAATCCGAAGTTATTAAGTGAAGTCTGATCCCTAGGTCTTTTAGTCATATTTATCTTTACTCCATTGCATTCATATTTACTTTAAATATTTTCTGCATACATCTTTATTTAATTGCTTCAAATCCAACTTAATCGATTTGCCAAATAGTGTTAGGATTATTAATTTTGGTACTTAGTGAAACAATCCTCGTGGGAACGATACTTTCTTATCACTTTATTACTTGCTTACGACAGTGTGCACTTGCGCTAATTGATAACCATTTCACACGTAACAAGTTTTTGGCGCCGTTGCCGGGGATTGTTATCATTAATATCAATACCAAGTAATCTTAATCCTAATTTGGTTTGTATTTTACATTTTTTTGGTGTTTCTTTTCTCTTTTCAGGTTTGTTCCAGTGTATGACCAGATCAAAAGTTGCTGAGCCACTGCTATTTGATTTTGAGATCGAGAGAACTTGTCGAAGGAATCGAAAGATACAGAAGCAATCAACTGTAGATCAAGGTGAAGCAATGGCAGATTTCAGAGAAGAACAAGACACCAAAGCACTCCGTGACTATGCCACACCAACAATCATGGATACCATTTCTGGAATCAGGAGACCACCTGTACCAGCCAACAACTTTGAGATCAAGCCAGCCATAATTCAAATGATGCAAGCAAATCAATTTGGAGGTTCTCCAATAGAAGATCCGAATGCACATATAGCCAGTTTTTTGGAAATCTGTGATACATTCAAGCATAATGGCATTTCTGATGATGCCATAAGGTTGCGACTCTTCCCTTTCTCACTTAGGGATAAGGCTAAAAGCTGGTTACACTCTTTACCAGTTGGGAGCATCACTACATGGAACATATTGGCACAAAAATTCCTAGCAAAATTCTTTCCTCCAGCTAAAACTGCAAAAATGAGGAATGAAATTGCTTCATTCACCCAACATGACATGGAAAGCCTTTATGAAGCATGGGAAAGATACAAGGAGCTGCTAAGAAGATGTCCTCATCATGGGCTACCAGATTGGCTACAGTTGCAGACTTTCTATAATGGATTGTCTAATGCTACCAGAACACTTGTAGATGCTGCAGCTGGTGGATCATTAATGGGAAAAAGCATCGAAGCTGCTATGGAGCTGTTGGAAGAAATGGCAGCAAATGCTTACCAATGGCCTTCTGAACGCAACACTTCAAAGAAAGCACTTGGAGTCCATGAGCTAGACATTCTAACCACTTTGTCTTCTCAAGTCACCTCTTTATCCAAGCAAGTGAGTTCATTAACAGCTCAAGCAAATGCAATCAGAACTCCTGCAGATGCTTGTGATTTATGTGGAGGCCCTCACATGAGCACACAATGCCAAGAAGGAAATCCATTCATTCCTTCTCAACTTGAACAAGCCAACTATGTGGGGAATCAAAATAATCAAAATAATCCCTTCTCGAACACATACAATCCAGGATGGAGAAACCACCCTAATCTAGGGTGGAGGAGTAATCAGAATGTGTTCAAACCTCAAGGGAATTATCAACAGCAAATTCAGCAATCACCACCACAACCAAATGCGAATTTAGAAGAAGCATTGACTCAACTAACCATGAATACTTCTCAATTCATGGCTAGAACAGAAGCTACACTCAAGAATCATGAAACAATCATGCAAACTCAAGCAACCTCAATAAAAAATCTGGAGGCGCAAATGGGCCAAATTGCAAGTATGCTGAATTCCAGACAACCAGGTACTTTACCCAGCGACACTGAAAGAAATCCTAGAGAGCAAGTAATGGCTGTTTCATTAAGGAGTGGGAAGCTGTTAAATGAGCTAGAACCAAGGAAGAAAAATGAAGAAGCTCAGAAAGAAGATGAGGTAATTCCAGGAAGAATGACTTTTCCAGATAATCCTCCACCATATGTTCCACCAATTCCATTTCCTCAAAGATTGGTGAAAGCTAAGCTAGAAGAATTTCTGGAGGTGTTTAAAAAGTTGCATATCAACATCCCATTTGCTGAAACTTTAGCCCAAATGCCCAGTTATGCGAAGTTTATAAAGGAGATTTTATCAAAGAAACGCAAACTGGAAGATTTTGAAACTGTAGCCTTAACTGAAGAGTGTAGTGCAATTCTCCAAAAGAAACTACCACCAAAGCTTAAAGATCCTGGGAGTTTCTGCATACCCTGTACCATTGGAGAGTGTGAATTTGAAAAAGCCTTATGTGACCTTGGTGCAAGTGTGAATTTGATGCCATTATCCATCTACAAGAAGCTGGGATTGGGAGAAGTGAAACCAACTACCGTGTCACTGCAGCTAGCAGATCGTTCAATAAAGTATTCACGTGGAGTCCTTGAAGATGTGCTAGTAAAAGTTGATAAATTCATCTTCCCAGCAGATTTCATAGTACTTGACATGGAAGAAGACCAAGAAATTCCTATTATTCTTGGGAGACCATTTCTTGCAACTGGACGAGCTCTAATTGATGTGCAGAAGGGAAAGCTAACTTTACAGATTCAAAATGATCAAGTATCTTTCAATATTTTTAAAGCTTTTCCATATGATGATAATATCTGTTACAGAGTAGACACATTGACCAATTGCATGAAAGATGTAATGCATGAAACCTGCACAGAAGAGCCATTAGTGGTAGGAATGGTTAATGCATCAAAGTCTACTGATTCTAAAATCCTGAAGCAGATTAATTGTCTTGAGGTAAACCACAGGCAAAGATTGAAAGAATACAATGACAGTGCATTCAAGACCATCAAGACTGTCATCATGCTCGAGGAGCCAGCTGGTAAGTATAAAAGAAAAAGAAAAAGAAAAAGAAAAAGAAAAAAAAAAAAGAGAATAAAGCAATAGGTTAGGACTTTGTCTAGCTAAAGACGTTAAAGAAGGGCGGCTGCTTGGGAGGCAACCCAAGATTTCTTTCTCTTCTCATTTCTTTTCTTATTTAAGCACACACCGCACAACATTTTTCACTCACAATTTTAGCTTTCATCATTTTTATCATGGAGGAATGCCTTGTAAAGCTTAAGAGCAGATTCCCTACTCTTCCCAAAGATGTGCTCAGGAAAATCTACAACTGTCGACTTGAAAGAATGAGGGCATTTAAGCGTTTGGGTCTTCCCGAGGACATACGTTGGATTATTGAAGCTAAGGTACGTTTAGCAGGTGAGTTTCATGAATCATTTGTTAAACGTATGCCAGGTATGGGAAGAAGTTCTTACTCTAAAAAGAGAAGAGCTAAAAGAATGAGAGTCTGTCATAAGTGTGCAAGGTGGAACTGTAATAGGCTCTGTAGGAGTAAAGGAATGATTTCAGTAAATCGAGAGGACAAAATCCGATTCATAAAGGATGGACTGAGTAAAGAGTCATTGGATAATATTATTCAGACTCTTGAGACGCATCCTAGCGGAGATGTTCATGTTGTTCTTCTTGATTTAATGAACTTATTCCATACAGAAAAGGAGCGCTACAGTCTTGGGGATCTGACTGTAAAAGACCCTGTTTGCCAGTTTATAAGAAAATTGGATGGGAAGCAAATCCTCGGCTCATAGAAGCCGTTTAAGCCGTTACTGAACGAAAAATCAGAGGAAGATGTGAGCCACAATCACAACTACTGTACATATTTGTCTACTTTACTTTTCCTTTATCTTTTTATCTTTACAGCTGCTTTTTGACTTTATGTACATTTCTCTTCTTTTTAAGTTTACCTTTTCAGCAACTTTTTGACTTTCCTTACATTCCGTATTCTACTTTATTCACGCCATTATTACACTTGTCAGTTTTGCACAGCATTTTTCTGATATTGTCTGATTTGCGTGATTTCTTTGTTTCTGCTTTGTATTATAAAGATGCATTTCAGCAGTCACACTTTGCAAAATGTCTAAAGGTAAGAGTAAAGAAGAGGAAAAGGTTGAGAAACCATCAAAATGTAGATTTAAATCTATCTGTGTTTTTGGTGAATCTTTTGCTGGAAAGAATGTAGAATTTCTTGTAGCAGCAACTGAACTTGGTCATGCATTAGCTGCTAGAAAGATTGCCTGTGTGTATGGAGGAGGGCTTCATAGCTTAAAAGGAAGTGCAGCAATTTCTGCCAACACTGGAGGAAGCAAAATACTGAGTATCCTTGTGAATGGTTTAGATGATAAGAAAAACGCCATCGGTAAAACAGTAAAGGTTTCAAACTTGCCTCAACGTATGGGATGCATGCTTTACACTGCTCAAGCCTTTATTGCTTTACCTGGTGGTTTAGAAGCATTAGATGGAATTTCTAGCATTGCATATTGGATTAACTTGAACTTTCATCAGAAGCCAGTAGGTTTATTGAATGTTAATGGTTTTTATGATAGTTTGCTGTCTTTTTTAGATCAAGCTATGGAACAAGGATTCATACCCCAAGCGACTCGCCGTGCAATAATGTCTGCCTCAACTGCTGATCAGCTGATTGACCAACTACAAAGCTATACACATCAACCAGATCCTTTAGTGAAAAAGATAGATTGGCAATCTCCAACCAGCAGTCAGACGCATGAGCCAGACACCACTCTCCGGTTGTAACTTTCTTTACTCTTATGGTTTTACTCCCAAAATTTCTGTTATATGTGTGTTGCTTATGCATTTCCTTTTAATAAACCCTTTTTGCTAACCTACTGAAAACATTGGGGACAATGTCTACATTAAGTGTGGGGATAATAAAAAAAAAAAAAAAAAAAAATTTACTTTGTAGGATATTTTGGTAGTAGAACCATGAGATTCATTATAAAAAAAAAAGGGGGGGATGGCCGAGTAAAGAGCTTTTTACTCTTGATACGCATCCTAAAAAAAAAAAATTATTAAAATATATATATATATATTTTCCTGCTTATTAGGTTCTTTTCAATAATTTTAAAAGATTTCATAGCATGATTGAACAACTTTCTTACTTCTTAGGATTGATAGATTTTGCAATGGATTTTGAGTTGGATTGAGTTGGAAACCTCTAACCGTGAGATTTTGAGCCTATTTGTTGAATTAATATTATATTTCTTGCGTGTGATATTCACCTGTTAAGTTGTCACTCTAGAACTTGCATGAAATCTGGTTGAGATTACAATTTACATGCATACTCAGATATGATAAAGGCATTTTTTTTTTCCTTAGTTTGAACTAAATAGCCAACCCTGCAGTTTTACCATTGATAAACCCCTTTGAGCCTGATTAACCGTTTCTTTGCTTTAACCTATTAATATGTCATTTAATGAAATATCAATTGTCTTTACTTAACCCTAGGGATTAGTAGAGCATTTGAATTTTTGAAAAATGGGTTTTTGACAAAGTGTGGGGGAATATGTATTATTAACTTCAAAGTTGCGAGGGTTTTTATTCAAAAAAAAAAAAAAAGAGAAAAAAGAAAAAAAAAGAAAAAAGAAAAAAAAAAGAAAAACTAAATAAAAATAAAAATAAAAATAAAAAAATAAAAAAGAAAAAGAGAGAAATTGATGAGAATCGTGGGCTGCTATGTTAAGATAAAATTATTTAGAGATTACCCATGTTGTAATTGCTCTATTAATTTCTCTCCTTACTTCAGCCTTTCATAACCCTGTTTTATCTTTCCTTTACCTTGGCCTCATTACAACCCTTAATAAGACCTTTTGATTTGAAGTGTGCATGTAAATCAGGTAGTGGAGATTGAGAATTTATGCAAGCCTATGGTAGTGCAATCTTTAATAGGATGAATTTGAGTGAAACACTTGCCAATAAACATTTGAGAGAGGAAGAGTTCCAGTGATTATATCAATCTGATTCAATCCTTCTCAAATGAAGTTGCAATTTCCTTTTAATTTTATATGTCAAGATTTGTTGATTCATGAATGCTATGATATCTTTGTACTTTAATTATCTTTCTTATGTTTTTCTAACTATCTCATGGGTAGATTATTACTAACATTAGCATTAGTATTAGTTTTCTTTTGTTTTGTGTTTGTCCGAGGACGTCCAACAGCTAAGTGTGGGGGAATTTGATACGTAAAATATTTACATATTTATTTTCCCTTGTACGATGCATTTTTGGATGTTATATTGTTAAATTAAATAAATTTAGTTGCATTTGGTGAATGGATCTTGAATTTGAAATGAAATCAAATATTTTAGATAATGCTGTAATCTGACACTGTTTCAGGTTTTAGACCATATCTGGAGTTCTGGATGTCCGATTGGGCTGTTCTTTATATGGATGGAAAGCTAAGAAGAAGCCCTAAAACTTTCATGTTTAAAGAAAAGCCCAGTTCTGGATCTAAGGATCTCAAATTTTGCTTGGAATATAAAACAGTGGTTCTGGCGGAATCTGACCTTTGACTACCAATCTGATCATAACTTGAGCTAGAAATTTCAAAGTTAGGAGCTCCTGCAGCCATTTGAAAGCTTAGATCCACGGCTACAACTTTGATGAATACTAAAATGCGTGAATCCACCGATTTAAGTGTCAAAAGTTAGCAAAAACGCTGAAATATGGTTGCTCCGAGGTCAAAGATTATGGCTAGTAGTCAAGATTGGTGGCTTGGCAAGTTGAAATTCTTGCACCCATTCATCTATAAATAGCAAGGGGATCAGCTGAGAAAAGGCATCTTGGAGAGAGCATTTTGAAGCATTGAATCATTCATTCATGCACCTTAGATAGTAGTTTAGTTCATGCAATTTTTAGTTCTTGTATGCCTCCTACAAGGATGGTTCTACCTCCTAATGGATGGATAATTATTTTCATTTTCATGCATTTGTAATTGTATCCTTATGTTCTCCTCCTACAAGGACGGTTCTACCTCCTAATGGATGGATAGCTTTTCTATTCTCATGCATTTGTAATTATATTTTATGAATGTGATGTTATTTTTATTTTATGTTTGTTTTTAATTTCATTATGTTCTAATTTTTTTATCTTCCTAGGGTGATGGCGTAACTTGATAATAACGGATTGAATTCTAGTCTATTGAAACTAATTTTGATTTTATTTCCTAGATTGAGTTTTAATTATTGCTCTTAATGCTTTCGATTGATTAGCTACCTTTTGAATGAACTCAATATGCATGTTGAGACCGGAAGGAGATACATGTGTGTGGATCCTATAATTAAAACCGTAAATTGCATATGAAATAGGAATATATTCATATAATTTATGTAGTCTTAATGAGTTCCATAAATCCTAATGCATGATTAGTTGTTGCAGTTCACATAGGAATATAGTGAATTCCAATTAATTATAGAATTACTTGACCTTGGAAGAGGCTAGTAATTAATTTAGGGAAACTCGACTATCAATCAAGGGAGTAAAATTGGATTAGTGTAGATAGATGATTCAATCCGAAGTTATTAAGTGAAGTCTGATCCCTAGGTCTTTTAGTCATATTTATCTTTACTCCATTGCATTCATATTTACTTTAAATATTTTCTGCATACATCTTTATTTAATTGCTTCAAATCCAACTTAATCGATTTGCCAAATAGTGTTAGGATTATTAATTTTGGTACTTAGTGAAACAATCCTCGTGGGAACGATACTTTCTTATCACTTTATTACTTGCTTACGACAGTGTGCACTTGCGCTAATTGATAACCATTTCACACGTAACACTTACTAATTAGTAAGGCTATTCTTGGAATTTCCTTATAAAAATGACACTTGTCAAGAGTCTATTGGTCACACTTTATGGAATTACATACTAGACCCAAAATCTTGATTATTTACACTTTAACCCACACTTCATTTTGTACTTTGCAATATAGTCTATAGGGTTACCTGACTGTCTGAAAATCCGTAGACTGTTAGACTTAGACAAGTCCCATTTCTAGGGTTTTCTAACCTCCTTTAATCATCTATAGTATTTAGGAAAATTAATTCCTTTCCTATTGCTCCCTTTCCTTCAAAATTTTGGTTACACTTACACTTAACACTTTTCAACTTGGAATTCATATACCAAGTTAATTTAAATGTGCCTTTTGTTTCTACAGCCTCAGAATTTAGATATTCAAATGATAGAACTTAAAATTTAGGACATTATAGTCCCAATATGGTTGATGCCTATAGTATCCTAACAAAGTTAATGCCTACAATGTCCCATCTTGGTTGATACCTATGATGGCTTGATACTTATTTGTTATATATGAAAATATATATATGATTTGTTTCTAGGAGAAGGTGTATAAGGCAGGACCGAAGTTACAAGGAGGAAAACCTCAGTACCAATTATAGCTATTTAACTTAATAATTTGAATAAATATCATTTTAAAGAAAGTATTATTAAGAATTTATTATGTGATAAATATCTAAATGTATTGATATATATTTAAATTATTATGTTGAAAACTCTTAAAAAAAAAGGGAAGTAGCCATTCATTAAGTAATTTTTATTACTCACACTCATGTGTATTATTTCTTTTATAGATATTGATTAGGGTCCCAATGAAGCAAATTGACATATGTATTAAACCCTTTCCCTACTCTATAAAGGTGCACCCAAGGAAAAGTTTATGAGATAGTTTGGTTATATGTCAAAGAGTACTCCTTCTTAAAGTGTTATTTATATACTAGTAGTATCATATTTTGTATACTCTTTAAACTTATGTATATATTTCTCTTATTATATGTATCGATTTGTATTTCAATGTTTATATAACTATAATTATTTTCCTACTATATGCATAATAGTGGAAGTGGTGAGAAAGTTGTAAAGCGTCAAAGCTTGTAAAGGTATTTAGTCAGCGGATCTATGCTAATTAGTATCTTTACATAGGTCACAATATCTTAAAATTAGGTCATGACATGTGGTTTCCTAATGACCTCTTGAATGCCATCCATTTACACATCAATTAAGCTCAAAAGTAACATTTTTAAGTTAGCAATTTCTTCAACAGAGGTGTTTAGAATATCTTTAGATGTCTATTTTGTAAAAAATTGATACTATATTCATCTAGAATCGATGTCTTATAATCGAGAAGTCTTTTATTTCAATTTTGCTAAATATATAATTGCATTAAAGTTGTAAATAAGAAAAGAAAGTTATTTTTGAATTATTTTAAATAAAAGTTATTTTTGCTTTGAATGTCTTCTATTTCGTAATATTCTAAATATTGATTATACAAATTTAACATAAAATTTAATTGTCATTAAATGATTTATTATGAAAGTATAAACAAACAAGTAAAGAGAAACAACTTTACAAATTTATATTGTAATTTTATTTCTTTTCAAATCATTGCATATATATATTTTATAAAATAACCTACAAAAATTTATACTGAATCATCAATGCATAAAAATCACATGTGTACATAAATGCGAAAAAACTAAAGCAAAACCATTATATATCAAAATTATCATCATTACTACAAAATTGCTAATTAATGTTAGCTATTTAATACATTCCACATCAGTTACTACCCGATGTATATATAGGCATTATTGCACATCTGACATATTCAAAGTTAGTTTTTAAACTCATGTTGAATACTTATAACAACATTAGTTTTTTTTTTTTACAAGAAAATCGACATGTTTAGTTGCATTATATTGTTCAATGATTGAAATACAACATCAATTTTTTATGTAGTAACTAATATTGATAATTGATTTTTCATAACTTAAATTCATTTAAGGCATTGGCTTTTTTAAATAACCAACATTTAATGTGTAATATGATGACATGTTTATAAAATAACTAATGTTATTTACTATTTTTTAAAATCCTAGAAAATTCTCCAAAACCCTAATATTCCTAGAGCAATATCTAAACCTAATTATAAAAACTAACAATCATATTACTATACAAGTAGTAACAATAGTATTCAAGCCTTATCTTAATATCTTTATATAAAAATTAATATTCTAAATACAATAAACTAGAAAAAAATGAAGAAAGATATATTTATTTAGGTCTAATTAGTAGAATACATATAATACATAGATGTTGTAAAATTTGAAAATAATGCCATTAAATGCTAAAAAGGAACTTACATTGTCTTCCAATGACATGACCATTAATAAAAATACTTATGAATCACAATGTGGCAAAACAAGGGCATGAGGATGTCAAAATTGATATTGTAAGTGAAGCACTAATACAATATACTTCTATTAGAGATAAATTTATTCCTTGGATTGCCACTAAATTTGGGTGGTATCATGTATTAATCAACTTGCTTGTGTCATCTTGACCCTTTGTATAGAAATACCCATTAATTTACTTTTGTAAGGAGAAATTCACTACCTTTTCTTCAAGAAACCAATATCAACTAAAACCATGATTAATGAAATTAGAAATAAAGAATCCAAACAAATCAAAATAAAACACAATAAATAGACATTCAAAATTAGGTTTAGAAGAGAAATCAGACATTCAAATAGACCTTAATAGTGAGAAGAAGACACTAGGAAGAACAAAAATTATTGAACATGAGCAATGGTGATCTTTTCTATTGGAAGGAAATAGTAGTGGACTTCTTGAGTACAAAATAAAATCAATTGCTTGAACACTTTAAAGAGAACTTTCTGTAGTATATCTAGAATTTGGCACCTGAAATAAGTTTCTAATTTCTACTTCCACTTTCATTTTCACAAGTTTTTAAGAGAGAAAGATGACATTAATTAAGTATTCTAAGGAAGTTATAAACTAAAATTGATGTCTTAAACCTAATGATAGATTTACTTTTTCATGTCAGTTGTACAATAAATCAATGTAGAATTCCATTTTATTGCACCAAATACAACAATTATATATGTTATAATAAAATTGATTCAATTATATACATCATATGTATTAAAATTTACATTTTACATATACATCACACATATACGTGCACTCAGACACATACATACCCATATAACACATGTATATATATCAAATTAAGCATAATTACTCTAATTGAAATTGAAAATATTAAAATTCTTTTATGCATTATAATATTTTTATTATACAATTAAATAGAACAACAATAAATTAAATGTAAATAAAATAAATAAGAAAGAAGACAATTTATTACAAAAATATTTCTTCCATTATTTTTATTTCTAATTAGTACACAAACATATGCAATGAAAAAAATTATCATTTATAATAAGTAATAGACTTTATATTCACAATAAGCATACATGACATTCCTACATAAATCAAAAGGAAGTGATTATCCTCTACTTAGAATTCTTTCACATTACTTGATGGCTTCTAAGGTGCTTCATTTAATCAATTTTGTATCTTTCAAACTTAATGTACTTGATTAAGTTAATTGCTACAAGAATTTTAGTGTTGTTATTTTTTTAATGTGAGAACGACCATTCGGCTTGCACTATGTGTATTAAAGTTTGACATAATATATAGAGTAAGCAACATGTTGATTCTTACATTGAAATACAAGGAGTGATAAAGGCTTATAGCAAATGAATCAATCAAGCAGAAGTAATATGTGGAATATGAGAACAACACACATAATCAATGATGCATAATTAGAGATGCTTCAAATCTTATTCAATATTCAAATGGCTTTTAAGATTAAGATGAATGGTGTATATCATAACATTCAATACTAAAAAGGAACTAAAATCTTCTAAAATTATTTCCAAGGAATTGTCTCCACATTTCAGTCATGAACACAAGCATTTTACAAAGAATTTGGCAGGATTCTTATCCAAACTCCTTCCAAATGCTTTATAGAATTTTTTTGTTTATGGTGAAAGTGTGGATGCAAATTCTTGGAAGAAATTTTGATTAATTCCATGACCTTCTAAAAACATTGATACTATTACAAAATTATAATTCTACATTAGTTGATAGACATCAGTCATCAATTAGACTATTATCTATATAAATATGGTGGAATTTTTGAAATTATTGAAAAAATAAAATAATGGTTCTACAAAAAAAATCAATGTTTATAATTATGTGGTAGAATTTTTTAAATTTAAATGAAAATTTAAAACAATAGTTAAATTAGAAATTATCATCTAAAAGGTATTTCAAAAGTCAAGTGAGAAGATGAAAACATTTACACATCAATTTTATTATTAATCGATGTGTAAAGTCATTTCAAAAGTCTCCTTGGGCAATGCAACTACCACTAGACAATCCTGCAATGTCAATTTTTAGTTAATAACAAACACTAATAATTTTGTTTCTTGCTTATATATTTTATATGTACTCTCCATTTCAAAACATTGTGATGATGCCTCAACTTTCATTATCTAACTTTACTATGTATTTAATAAGGAGGAAAATAGCCCTTACCATTTCATTTAACATCTTTAAAGATATTATAAAATATAATCAATGTCATCTAAATGTGTCAAATAAGATAGTGGGAAAGCTATTTTCTTTCTCCTCAAACATAGGCTAGTATTAGTAATGGAAGCAAATGTATCACCTAGATTTATGATTTACCAATATCGAAATTTAATAGTTTTTAGATGATGATTATGAGAATTGGCATCGAGGTCAATAACAGTAAAAAATCAAAGTCATCTTTTTTTTATCATATAATTTTATTGTCAATTTACATTTATTAGTGTAACAATGATATATAGAATGAATAAAATTATAAAATAAAATTTCTTATATTGATTTCTTCTTTCTTATATTTCTATATACTCACATTAAATGTGTTGATGTTTGTATCATTATAAGAAAAATATGCAAAAGAACATAATTTATCACAAATTTATGACATTTAATAATTAAGATTAAAGAGACATTATTTATTAATTTAAAAACTAACCATTTAATAAAGAGACATTCTTTATTAATATCTTAAAATAGAATAAACATCTTATTCTATTTATGCAACTTTCAAATCTTCTTATATTCGATCCATCTCCTAGGCAGGCCTTAACATGTTCATTTCCTATAACTACCATCCAAAGAGTATTTACTATATGAGATATTCAATATTGATATGTTCATTTTTATTAAATAACTGACATCTATTGTTATTCCCTTCGGTATAAATTTTCCTTTTCACTTCATTTATTATCCAAGTTCATTACCTATAAAGTTTCTTTTTCACTCCACATTTTATTTAGGCTTTCACTCTATACAACGGTAGCATAAAAGGATGTCATACAATTGACAGTGCTCAATCATTAACTTCTAAGATGTAAGTCATTGCTCCTTTGTTTTTATTCTCTTTTAGCTCTATTTCTTTTCTATATTACCAACTTAATAGATTGAATATGAGAATATTGGTAGTAAGAAAGAGCCAATATCTCTACAATAATTCACTAATAATGATCATAAGATGGTTGCTATAGATATTAAGAACTATTTCGAGGATACCAAAAAAAAAACCACCATCACTTATTATGGAGAAGAAATCCTAGATTTTATTCATTGATAGACCAAATTATTAGGATTAATCTCTTGATCCTCATAAATTTATCAATGATCAAACTCTATCATCACATTGTCAAAGTAATTACAACAAGTGTTACAGTATGAGTAGGAACTAATACTATGAATAACCTTAGTAAAATGAGTTTGATGAGATTTATGTTTAGGTTTGATATCATCATAACTTGATTCATCAATAAATAAAACTTGCTCAATCATCACTTTTCTTTAAAGTGTTATTACAAAAATATTAGGACAAAAAATTGTAAAAAACATCAGAAGTTGTAAAAAAGAGAAAAAAAGTAATAACATCGATTATTTATTATAATCAACATGGCTTGGTTTAGATACCATGACATTTTTTTTATCATAACTAACATCTAAATCTACCCTAACAGCCAATTCTTTTTGTGAGGAGGCATGCTTTCCAATTAATATAAAGATGATTTTTTTAATTTTTTTTATTTATGTTCATTAATTATTTTATAGGACTAAAGCTTCATTAGCCTATGATTAAATATTTGAGATTTAACACTTATTAGAAAAAGTAGAGAATAAAAATGTCTAGATTTATTTTACATTTTGTGTTTCTTCTTGCAATTTAGAAGAGGTTTCATAATTGGTCATATTTTGTTGCCTTTCACTTTGATGTAACTTTTATAGATTTGTATAAGTGAGAAATTTGATTTCATTCATTTTCTTTAGCATTCTTTATAATATCATACATAAAATTTTGATGAATATTTATAGGTATATGGTTTAAAAGTACTTTTCTAGTGAGTGCTAACATCATATATTAAGAAATAGATACTTGTATATTTATATCTGACCTAAGTAAATTTTATTGTTTTCAAAATTTTTTACTTTAAATACAATAAAATCATGATGAATATGTTAATTTGGTTAAGGTATGGGAAACGCAAAGAATAGGGATATTCACAATAAATTAAAAGTAATTCTTCTTTCACTATGATAAACCTTTTGCCTGTAATTGTTGCAATGATCAAATTTTCATTTGTTTACTTTATCCCCTTATAGTTTTAAAAAAGTTTGGCCATATACTATTTAGTAGTGTAAATTAGTAGGTATTTCCTAATCCCATATATCCAAATTATATGATAATGTTGGAGTTTTGTACTTTTATTTGTTTTGGATATCCTTCTTGTTGGAAATAATGTAATAGGAAATGAGTTGAGATGTTGTACAAAATGGAAATGGTGTAGTAAATTTTTTTAAATTTTTTTTAAGAACATAATACATGTTGGTTATGTATATTACTACTGTGGTATATAACACATTCCATGTTATTAAAATAAACTAACATTGAATTTCATTTTTAATGATGATTACTTCATAAAAATTGATATATTTAAATGTAAGCAATTATTGAGTTATGTGTCCTAAAAGAAATAATGATAATTTATTTGTTATAAGGACTAATATAATATTTATTCTTTATAATGATTTTGTAACTAAAATTATACAATACTTACTAGAATAGTCTAAAACTAATGTTGAATTTGTTAATAGCTAACATTAAATAACTTTTTTGTAGTAGTGAAGGCTACTAAGATAAAGGTTGTAGATTACTTGGCTTATTAAGAAAATATAGGAATCTCTTAAGATTTCTTCCAAGGTGTGGGTATAAATCTTTGTAATAAATTTTAAAAGTCCCTTGAACCTTCCAAATAGCCATGACAATGCTGAATACCAAGATCTATTGCCTTTAACTTAAAAGCTTTCTTTTTTATGAAAGAAGATCTATCTTAAAGGATCACTGATTTATTGGCAAAGAGAGCCCTATTTATTAGTCAAGAGCAAAAAATTAGATGTCGATTATTAATTTAAAGTGATGTTGTAAGTTTAGTCATATGTATGATTGCAATGACTTAAAACATCAATTAAGTACTAAAATAACATATAAATTATTAATAAACTATCATGACAATCGAAATAGATTTACACAATAGTCACAAACAAATTAACATTGTAAGTTCCTATTGATGAACTATCACAATGATTGAAATAGACTTACATGAGGGTCACCACCAAAAATTGACATTGTAAGTTCTTTCTTAGAGGCTGTTAGCCATCTTCAATTTCGTTCATTTAGATCTCTTCATAAATGTCATTCATTTAAACATTTTCAATTTCATTCATTTAAACTTCTTTATATATTACATGTGGGTAAATATTTATAACCATGACCTAAATGTAATGTTTAGTAAATGCTTAGTATTTATTATATGTTAGTAAATATTTATTACATGTTAGCTAGTAGTATATGTACATTTAGACATCATTTGTGAAAAAAACTATCATGGTGTCATATCTAAATGATATTAGTTTTTATAAATAACTAATGTAGATTAATAATATTTTTTATACAATTTCTTTATATTGAAGTGCTCTACTAGATTCTGTAGTATTGGTTGAAACATAAGGATAACACACTCATTGATATTACACATCTAGAAATGATTATCTACTTAAAAACAAAAAGCTATCCAAGTACAAAAGGTTATGAATATAAGAAAAGAAATATATAAGAAAAGAGACAATGATAACTTATGAAATTGCAATTTTATTTATTTCTATAAACTTCTTTATATCATTATATTCACAAATACAATTTTGTAGTAATATAACTTTAAAAAGGAAAAAAAAAAGATTGCGCACTTTTCCACTCTAATTTCCAACCTCATGCCAATTCTCATAGCCATTGATAATTCAAAATCCACTCTTCAACATCCATTAAATTTTTATATTGATAAATCATAGATCTAGGAATCCTAGCTTATGTTTAAGGAGGAGAAAAATAGTTATGTATCCATCTCATCTAGCACATTTAGAGATGATAATGGATAAAATGACTATAATTAGATTTTATAATATCTTTAAAGATGTTAAATGAAATGGTAGGGGAGTTATTTTCCTCTCCTTAAATACATGCCAAATTTAGATATTAAAGGTTAAGGCATTGCAAAAATGTTTTAAATGGAGAATGGAGTAAAATTTATACACAACACAAGATATTATACATCGACTATCTAAAAAATGAAAATTTTAAGTTGAGTATATTGATATATTTTTTAGATGTTAGGTATTTGAAAAACTAATGTTGTAAGTACTCACCTTATGAATGCCAAAGTGTGTTTTAAATGAGAAAATATAAATAATCTTTATAGTTTTTAATAACACCATAAGTACAAACATTAATTGGTTGTACAAAACCTTTAGACATTAGTTTTTAAGGATAATTGATGTCTAGAACAACAATATTTATAAATGCAATTAATAATTGGCCATTGACATTCCTTTAAATGTCAATTTATTATGTAACCATCATTTCAAGTTCCTCTATGTCAAAACTTCCATCTCCAATTGGAAAATAAGGGTTTATAATGTCAACTTATTATTCAAATAAACATGGTGAGTTGTACTTATTTTCAAAAATATCACTTTATCATTATAAATGTCAATTTTTACTTTGACTAATATAAATTGGGTGACATTAAAAGGTAAACCTATTTTAGTGCATCCTTGATGCCAATTTCACTTTGTTGCATAATTTTCTCCATTTAAACCAAAAGAGCATACAATGAAAGAACTAAAGATTAATCTAGTTTTTCCATGTACACTTTGGGGATGAAAGTGGAAGATTGTCGAAGAGATTCCACCAAAATTTTGAAGAGTGAGACGATACATATAAAGATTGGGTGAATCTCTTAAACGTGTTATGAAAATTTTCGAAACAATGCATCCATTCCCTAAAATTGAAATTAGAGAATGGATAGGTTCTTTTTAACTAAAATTGCAACAAATGCTTTTCTCAAAAATGTTTCATATAGAAACTGTAACTCCCTTACTTATTAACACCTTAATCCTCATTAAATAGGTAATTGTTACACAATTAGGTCTTTTTGAAGCTAATTTAAGATTCTGTGAAATAAAATATTACAGATTCTGAATTTCAGAAATTTTCTGCTCATTTCTAGAATTACTGAACCAACTTCAAAAATATGAAAAACTACATTTGAGAACTGAAAAAATTACGAAATTTGTTCTCATGAACCTTCTACTCATTGAATTAATCCTGTAAAAATTTGACATAACTTAGACATCATTTGGCTTTTGAAAATTCACAGCAAAGTGTTCCTGTTCTAGTGCTGTCCAGAATCTACAACTGTAAAAGTAAGCCCTTAGTTCAGGGTCCAAATCAACTCAGATTAAGCTAAAATTTGGTATGGAACTTGATAAATATGTTAAATACTTTCCATAAAATTTTCAGATCAAAACTCATCCATTTACTTCTTCAGAATACTAAGTTACAATTGGTACTCAGCACTGTGATGGGAACAGGACAGTCCAAAACGTGTAACAATTTCCCATAGCAAATGAGCTCATTTTGGGCTTAATTTTGGCACAAAGTACATTTAGTATGTAAGGTTTATTCATGAATTTTATCATAATTTTTAGAGTACCATAACTCAGTCAAAAATCCATGTAAACAGACACAGCTTACTGCCCTACGAGACTACTGTTCATTTAGTCAATTACTATTCATTTGGTCATTTCCAACTTCACACATATTGCATATTATAGGCTTACTAACCCAAACTAGTTCATATACTTCAAATTCATGTATTTCATACAACATAAGCATGGGTCACATAATTATACAGAAATTTCAATTTATAAAACATATATCCAAGATATACTAACATCACAAACTCTATGAACATCTAATACAACTTCAAAACATTATTCTTTTTGGTCAAGAGGGCCTTTGGAAGTATCACCTGAAATGGTTAGTAAACAATATAGAAACATAAGAAACAAAGTTTTCCAATAGCTAACTATTACAAGAAAAACATATTAAGTCATTCCAGATCCTTAAGCAAATAAATCATATATTTTTAAAATTAAATAATCATTTATCACACTATTTCATACCATTGTAAGAAACATGCACTGCACACAACAATCATCAAACCCATTCAAGGACTCATATAGATATCTAGATGGCCATCATAGATAATTGTACCTAGGCCTCACACACACAACACTCGGGCCATAAGTACCGTACACAGCAATTTTATTATCATCCTGAAGAACTCGAGCCATAGGCCTCATACCCAATATTTTACTGTCTTCTCGGAATGCGTACACAGCAATTTCATATACATTACATACAATGGCATAAAATATAGAAAACATATAAATGGAAAATAAAGCTTAAGGATAAAGCTAGCTACCTTTTAAAAACTTCCAATAGTGATGATTCCTTTACCCTCACTTAGAAATTTCTCTACAATCCCTTTGCCTTTCCAATTTGCCACTTTCTTGCTCTACATAAATACATATCATAATTCTTATTAGAACACCATCATTTTTCTTAAATTTCATGCATTCTTCACTTCCTTCACATACACTAAACCATGAAAGAAGTGTCCAAATTTTAATGTACATTCCAATACTTCCTAAATTTCATTGTAATACATTATTCCAAACTTCCCAAAACACAATTAAATGGCTAAAACTCCTTCTTTTCCCATGCTCATAATTTTGGCCTTCAAAAGGGGATTTTCACACAAACTTTCATAATTCAAAATTTCATCTTCCATAGGCTCCATAATTCATTAGAATCATTCTAATTTCATCAATTTAGCCAAATTTTAAACAAATCATGCCAAATCCATGCATACACCATTATGCCTCTAAAACCCTAGTTTGTACATCATGATTTCTTGTTATTTTTACACCAAACTAAAGCCATAAATCAACATAACAACATCCAAAACATCATTAGACATGCTCAAATCATCCAAAACCCCATGGTCAACCTCCTTTGACCACACTAACATCAAAATTTTAGGAAACTAAAAAGAGTACATTAAAGAGCTTTTAGAGGAGAATATTTTTACCTCTTGGAGCAACTTGAAATTCTCAACTTGGAGCTCACCAAACTTGATCAAACTTGGAGGTTTCTTCAATCTAAACACACCAATAGATAGAACTTGATGAGAGGAGCAACTTTGTCTTCTACACCTAAGCCTAATTCTCACTATTTTTGGGTGAAAAAGCTAAATAAAATTTTCTCTCTCTCTCATGTTTTAAGCTTCTTTCATGGAGTCTTCCACAACTTTTAGGAGAAATAAAGAAGAAGGAAGAGTTTTCATGAAACTTTAAGGGTATTTTGATCATTTTTAAAATTTTCAAAGGTATTTTGGTCCTTTCTCACCAATTAGTAAGGCTATTCTTGCCATTTTCTTCTAATAATGACACTTGTCATGTGTCTATTAGCCACACTTTATGGAATTACATACTACGCCCCAAATTCTTGATTATTCGTATTAGATCCCGAATTCTTAATTATTTACACTTTAACTCACACCCAATTTTGTACTTTTGTAATTCGGTCCATAGGGTTTCTGTCTGTTTAAAATTCCTTACACTGTCAGATTTAGACAACTCCTATTTCTAAGATTTTCTAACTTCCTCTAATCATCTATACTGTTTAAGAAAATTAATTCTTTTCCTACTATCCTTTTTCCTTTAAAATTTCGATTACATTTACACTTAATTCCTTTCAACTTAAGATTCACATACTACACCCCAAATTCTTAGTTATTCATATTAGATCCCGAATTTTTTATTATTCACACTTTAACTCACACCCGATTTTGCACTTTTGCAATTTGGTCCATAGGGTTTCTGTCTGTTTAAAATTTCTTACACTGTCAGACTTAGACAACCCCTCTTTCTAGGGTTTTCTAACTTCTTCTAATCATCCATACTGTTTAGGAAAATTAATTCCTTTCATACTATCCTTTTTCCTTCAAAATTTCGATTATACTTACACTTGATTCCTTTCAACTTAAGATTCACCTACCAAGCTAATTCAAACGTGCTCTTCATTTCTATAGCCTCAGAATTTAGATATTCAAATGATAGAATTAAAAATTCAGGATATTACAGAAATTAAGAGTTAGAGCAAAAATTTAAGGGAGAATTGAAAAACAAAAAGATGTCAATTATAAACTAAAACCGATGTTCTATGTATCTATAGTTTCTAATGAAGTTGGCGGTTGTTATATTATTAAACATTAGTTAAATAAAAAAATGATTATTAAACTTTTTACATTTAATAGTGAGACATATGAAATATACTTTAAATGGTTATGTACAAAATAGACATATTCCATAATATCATAAATGTCATATATTTAGACATCGATGAATTATAAAAACTGTGCTAAAATTTGCTCAAATTTAAAAAAGTATCATTGTATTAATATAGACATCGATCATATTTAAAATTTATTATCTTAAGTTCTCATATAATTTAAAAAATATCATTGCATAAAAATATACATCTGTGTTACCTTTGAAAAATATTTGTCCACCAACATATATCAGCAATTTTGTAATAGTTTTTAAAAAATGTTACGAATAGCAATTTTTGTGGAAAGATGTAAATTAGATGTAAGAATACCGACATAAGAGGAACATTAATCTGTTCAGCAGCCTCTTCTGTACACTAGGAATTTTGCTTATAAAACAGAAAAAAATGCAAGACAATGTGAAGAACGTGGGCATTCACTTCTTTCTAGCACAACAAACAATTTATTCTCAAACACTATCGCCAAACGTACATAGAAACTTCCACACATCGTATCGGCAAGCAACATACAAACCAGTACATTTAACAGCAAGCATCCATACCCCAGACAAGCGAAGTCTATATAACTTCTTTATTCTTTGGGGTAACAAACCCTCAAACTTTGGTTGCTAATTATGCAGTGAGAAGATGAGCATCAACGTCTTTGGTAACCTTAGTAATAAAGTCAATGTAACCATTTGGAGTTGGGACATTCGGGTTGAGCTTCTCATATTCATAAATCCATTTGGCAACAGCACCACCATTGTTCTTATCAGTTACTTTCAGTTTGGCCTTCAGAATCTTGTACTGCTTTCCAACGTCTTCATCAAAGAAGTTGAATATCGCTGATTTGTTTGCTTCGTCTATTTCTTCAAAGTTTTCCTTTGTAGTTGTCACCTTTCCATCTAATTGTACACATATTTCACGTATCATTTAAAGTCATTCGTTAATTATGGAAAAATATTAGCACGTGTAATAATAAAAAAAATACTCTCATCTCTCATAAGATTTAACGGTAAATAATGTAAACTCTCTCTCTAGTTAGAAATCGACTCAAACCTTTTTTGAAAGATCAAAAGATAACTACATTTAATCCAAAGAATCATCGTTATTAAATGATAAGAACAAATTATAAGTATTGATTTTATAAACTTAAACAATTAAAATATAACAGGTTAAAAAGCCCAAGGTCAGTGTAAAATGTAAATGTAATTGTGTTTTTTATATTTTGGAGATGCAATTATACGTTTTAAAAGTATATGGAAAGTAAGTTTAGATATCGAAACCAACGAGAGGGGTTCACATAATCTTGCTAAACGTTTCAAAATTTCTATTGTACTAATCTATCTTTTGTTGAAAGTCAATATACTTTAAAGCGGTCGAATTTGTTTAAAAACGGACAAAAAACTAGAAAAAAATGCGTTAGTAAATATAATTACTGATTTTATAAAGCGAGATATAACACCGAACAAAAATCTCTAAAAACCAGAGATAAAAATAATCAATATACTCAGAAGCTTACCTATAGTGTAAGTCCAGTGCTTGACTGAACCAATGCTATGCCAGTCACCTTCGTGCACCTTAGCCTTATGAATTCTTTCAGTGCAAATGTTCTGAACCTGATCAAGCTGCTTGATGAAAAGGTTGAAGAACTTAGCAGCTGGTGTTTGGATCTCAATTTCAGTCTCCAGTTTTCCACTTAGAGCCATTTCTCTGCTATATCAAGAGTGGGAAAGCTCAAGAACCAAGGAGAAAGATCAAAGAGAGAAAGGGGAGATTTGTGTGTAAGACGATGCTTGCTATTGGGCCTTATATAGAGAGAGGTTAAACACATGGAACCATAACTGTTTGTACAATTACCGCACAAAAAATGAGTTTAAAATTGATTTATGGGGTGTCAAAGTCCTAAACTACTGTCCATAGCCATAATATTGTAGGTTATATTATTGTTATGGATTGTACTGCTACCGCAATATTTTGCAATTTTATATTACGACTTTTTTTTCAATATTTATTTATAGTTTATTTTATTTAATTGAAATAAAATTGCAACTGCAAGCATTTATACATGTAGCTAAAAATAAATATAATTTATTCTTTTTTAATAATAAAAAATTTTTAACAGGTGCTGAATGATTTGAAAAGTAAGAAGAGTGGATGTGAAAAATTTTATATGTACTTGCATGATAGTAATACAAGATTTTTAAAGTTTTTGGCAACGTGTCCACCACTTATCCCTTGGAAACTCTACCAGTAATGAGTCACCATCATGGCATGTATAAAAAATAAAATTTAAAATTATATTTTAAATATAAATTAAATGTTATTATTAAATATAAAATGATAGAATTAATTTATAAGATTTAATTTAATAACTATAGAAAATTTAAATTTAATTTTAAATTTTATTTTTAATACATGTAGAATTTAATTTTGGCTACAAATATGAGTAGATAATCTCTATCCTTCTCTATCTAATCTAATTAATAAAGTGACTTTTTTTCTTTTCTTTTTCAGTCTTTGTTTCTTTTACACACACACACCTATATGTCCCTCTTTGAAAGAAATTTTTTTCTTCAGTTTCCTCCTTTTTTTTTTTTTTCAATTTTTCCCTCAAACGTTGCATTTCTTATTCCATTTGGACTTACCCATGTGCCACTCATTTATTACTACTTATATATTTATTTTAGCACGACTAGCTCCTAAATTTTAGTAACCATCCGATTGTAATATCAAAATATTTAATTTATTAAAATGCAAACAGACACTACAAGAATGGAGGCCATTTGGCACTGCATTTCCCACGGATTTCCAGCGGATATTGCGCTTCCCACGGATTTGTGATGGATTAGAATCCGTGGGAATGGGGCGTGGGAAAGCCTTTCCCATGGAATTTCTAAAGGAATTCCCTACAATATTAATATATATTTTCTGAAACAAATTAAAATTTTCAGAAATTCATCCATGGTAAATCCGTGAGAAATGTTTTGAATAGAAGAAATCCAGAATAATGGTGAATGCATTCCCATTGCTATAACCGTGTAAGATTCATAGGAAATTCAGAATGTGAAAAAAAATAAATTTATAATTTTAAAATTCAATGGCCATTCCTAGACAGAATTGATTAATTGTCTAATACTCTAAATTCACATTTCATTGTAATAACATTCAAATCTAGATATCAAGTAAATGTTAAATTCAAATATCAAGTAGTTATACAAAAATGATGTAATTAAAATAAAACTAATAAGTGTCTTCTTCTAAATCATCTTCTGTGTCATGGTGATGCTCACCCCCATGCTGTTGGTATCTTCCTTGTTGCTACATAAGATGGCCAGAACCATGGGAGGGTGGAGGAGAGATTGAAAAAGGTAATGTCAAACCAGTACGATCACATAAAAACTTTAGAACCAACTCATATTGACTTAGTTGACTTTGCCACTCATCTTTTAGTGCAGCAACTTTATTTTTCACTCCTATTGAACTCTATTTTCCATTTCTTGCTGCCATGGTGGCTGTGAACTTGACGATGGCCTATTGCTGCTCTCACCATATATAAAATCACATGCTTGTGATCTAAGCCTATAAATTTTACCCCTATTGCTCCCTCCAACAATGTTTATCCAATCAAATAATTCAAATGTCAAATTGGCTTGTGAATCAGCAAGCTGGAATTCGATCCTCCTTCTTTGAAAATTCTCCTTCAATACCAAACAACTTGAAATGTCAAACACTATCTTATATGTCAATTGTTTAAAAAACAAATGATGAAGTAAATGGTTTACATAAGTTTGTTTACTCCTTTCATTAACCCAAGAAGCATCTCTCTTTTGGTGAGTACAAGTAAATAACTCAAGTTGAGAATGAGGTCTCCCAAGCTCTTTTTCCTATATACAAAGACATGACATTATTAGATAGCAACATTTATTAATGTTGTTTAGATAGCAACACATTAAATGTTCTAAAAGTGTTATTCATCTTACCAATCACCTTTTATGTTCAGTAATTGGAATTGAACCTCCTGTATGAAGTGATGCCCCATTGCCACTAGTTGAGTTTGTTTTATTTTGAGTAGATTCTTTCTGAAACTCTTCACTGTCCTAATACTCTACCGTTATCTTCCAAGATGCTTCAGATATTCAATTTGGCTTTACGCAAGATTTTCTCACATCTCTCACTATATCTCTGAAACGGTTAGCTCCTTTGTGCATGAAATTTTTTTCATTGTAGCTTCATATTGGCAATCCCACCTAAACTTTCCTATAAAGCACATAAAACCAATAGTATATCAACTAATATGGTTACCTTAAGAACTAAAACAAGATAGAATAACATATTAAGAACAACATATTAAAAATAACATATAAGAGAGAATCAAAGGTAAACATCACCTAGCAAGACAAGCATTGTTGTTAGTAAATATGCATGCAAATAGATTTGCATAAAATAGAAAAAAAAATGCAACTAAGGGTGAACTTATATCTTACTATGAAAACCTAGATATGCATGTACATACAAGCAAATAGTATAGCACTTGTAAAGTATATAGCAGACTTATAATAGAATTATGGCAGAATTTTAAACCTCAAGGGATAACTCACATTAAGAGAGAAATCCTAATGTTCTAATCTCAAAGTGGTTGTCCAACTAGGTAATCATTTTTCTACTAAAAGAAGAATTGCATGGTTTTAATTTTTTGAATTTTTCAATAAGATTTACAATTCGTAAATATGTAATTTTTATGACAATTGTATAAAGAATAAGAAAACATGCCAAGTGTTGCACAAGCTACCTAGTAGGATATGTATGTTACAAATAGGTACAATTAGAGGTAACATTTACATTTGCATGTATGTAAGACTCACCAATTACGAGGAAAGTGAGATTGAACATATGATATTTGTATGTATATACAAGATCTCAATTGTGAGCATTAAATATATCCACATTATAATTTGTTTTCATAGTTTTTATTTATTCATAATTGTAAAAACTTTATGACATATGACTTATGTGATTCAAATATAATCCATCAAACAATATTTGTGCCTTACATGTGGCAAATCATATGTGATAATAGTGATATTTTTAATTCTAATAATGAATCATTGAAGAATCCTAATTAAAGCTCTCATTGAATGCAGAAGAAAATGACATTTAGAATATTCTAGCATAGTTTTATACCTCTAATTGTACCCATCTAATTTTTTATTTTCAAAGTCTAAATATATTTTAAAAATATATAATAATAACGAATTCTCTAGTCACCAGCATATTTTAACAACATGAAATTTGATTTTTTATTTTTAAGTGTTCTGTGCTTTGATGATAAGAAGAAGTAATCTATGATCATAGGACTTAAAAAAAATTGAATAAATAATTAAAGGACTATATCAACATGATGAAACATGGGTCAACTGAGCAACATCCTTATCCATAACAATATAGGAAGTATCATTATCATTATAATCATACAAGGTCACTTGAAACATTGCTAGCATGTTTTGTGGTATCAAAAACTAATCTAACCCCTCCAAAAATTATGTTTATGGTTGAAATAATACTAACTTTTGTTTATAATTTGCAATCTAAGCCAATAGATTTTATTATTTGAACTTTAGTGACATGCAATTTCTTGTGATATACATCTAGCCTAAGAATTACAAAATTAGGTCATCAAATAACACATTCAAAGGCATCAAGAACTATTGTTTAGTAAAAAATTTCAAATTGTCAACTATGTCATCTTCTTCCTAGTAATAAACAAGAAAAAAAACTTCTATTTGGATAGGACTCTAACATGAAGAGAAGAAAAGGGAGTAAAAAAATATTGAAGATAAAATTCATAATTAGAATTTTTTAAGCAATTTAAATTTTAAAAATTTCTTTCTTTATTTTCTTTCCAATCCAAATTTCAAAAATATATTAAAAGAGAATTCATACCTAGAACATCCCCCACCATATTTCTTTTCTCTTTTTTATCAATTTTAGACCACTTTGTCCAAGCTCATTCAAATTTACTTTCAATAATGCTACGTATTTGATGAATAACTTGAGTTGGAGGCTTGAATTTGTGCACAAGACAAATTATAGAATAAAAGATTTATTCAAATGTAATGATTACTTAAATATTGAAAATTAACTAGTATTGAAGTTTCACTTGGTTATACTTACGTGCATCCATTAGGTTCAATCCATTGACGTATCTACTTGATTAATGGATACTGGATAGGGCTCAGATGAAGTTGATTGCACTATGTTTAACCTACATGTTGGAAATTTGTGATGGTTGGTGATCATTAGAGGGTGGGTATTGATATATGCCATAATATCCTGTTGTTGGCATAAAAGTGGATTGACTACCACAATATTGATAGTTTAATCACATAGAAGGCTAGCCAAGTGGTGATGCGGGAGGCTAGCTAAGTGGTGGCACTGGAGGCTATCTAGGTGGTAGCATGGGAGGTTGGACAACTTGATGTACTAAAAGTTGGCCATGTGGAGGCATGGAAGACAAGCTAGGTGGAGGTTCAGGTTGAGGAGGCTTGCCAAACATTTTAATTCTAGAACAAATGGCAAAGGCCTATTTTCTATTATTCGTCATCCCTATGAATGATTCATTCTAAGACGACCTTCACGATATCTCCCTATCATCTGTAAAGCAAGAATGTGTATCATTAAAGGGAACTATGATAAGAGCAATAACTTCAAGTAAATTTCAGTGTTCAAACATCATGCTCTCACTTTCCTTGCTCACTAACTCAAACAAACTAATGGACAAATATCTATCACCAAAATTAAGGAAAACAACTTGCATAATTTTCAATGGATCTGTTAGTGCCATAAAACAAAGCTTTTATACTTGAGTATATAAATTTTTTTCTAAGAAATAATAGTTTTGCAAGAAGTTAAAGGTCAAACTAAATTAATACAAATAAAACTTGAAATATATTATTTCAACCCTCTTGACAGTGATATAAACAAAAGAAGTTCATTTTGATGACATGCTAAATGTTGGCCAAAGGCTATCAAAATGTATTTTTACTTGCAAAGCCATCACACTAATTTGTGCATGACCAGAGCGAAAGTGAGAAGTTTAAAAACAACCACATGAATTTGTTCACATGGTAATGTGTGAAGGTAAGTTCTTCTTGAATTTATTCCCCTACACCTTCAATTGTAAGTGCTGGTGGATTCCAAATGTTTTATATTGCACAATAAGTGCATTTCATATTAATAGATTAAAATAAATTATCAAATCATGAGCCATGATCATGCAAGGTTCCTGCCTATGCTTGATGTATGAGAGATAAATTATAGGATTATAATATGAATTAGGTGGAGTAACATGAAATCATTGCAGTGATTTTGATAAATTTGTCCTGGAAACAGAACAAATGAAGTGGGTTAGGAGTAATGATATATTTTATACTTATAAATCTTATCTTCTTTCTTATTACATATAAAACTTCTATATTTATATTTTGATGACATTAAAATAAAAGGAAGAAAATTCAGTAGCACACTATTATGTTATCAATAACACCTCATATGAGCCGTTACATCATCATTAATTTAATAAGAATATAAATCGAATAGTAGTGATAATTACTATATAATGATCCAATGTATAAATGTTATATTTTTATTTTAAGTCCAACACTTTCACAATTTTACTTATATATATTCCCCAACTTTAACCACCAAAGACATTTTGACGCCCAAATTAATTTCTAGAAATTTAATATGTGTAAAGTAAATTGTTTCAACATATTAAAAATAAAAGGTAATTATTTTTAGAGCGAGAAAGTAAATTATTTAAAGATAAAAAGAAATTATTGAAGACAAAAGGTAATCATAGTAAATTTAATATTTTTAGAGTTAGGAAATAAATTGGTAATTATAGAAAACAAAAAGTAATCATGGTAAATTTAATATTTTTGGAGTCAGGAAGTAAATTGTTTCAACATATTGAAGATAAAAGATAATTATTTTTAGAGCCAGAAAGTAAATTGTTTAAAGATAAAGGTTAATTATTGAAGACAAATGGTAATCATAGTAAATTTAATATTTTTGGAGTCAGGAAGTAAGTTGCTAATTATTGAAGACAAAAGGTAATTATAGTAAATTTAATATTTTTGAGTCAAGCAGTAAATTGTTTCAACATATTAAAGATAAAAGTTAATTATTTTTAGAGCCAAAAAGTAAAATGTTTAAAGATAAAAGGTAATTATTGAAGACAAATGGTAATCATAGTAAATTTAATATTTTTGGAGTTAGGAAGTAAATTGCTTCAACATATTAAATATACAAGGTAATTATTTTTAGAGCAAGAAAGTAATTTTTTTAAAGATAAAAGGTAATTATTGAAGATAAAAGATAATCATAGTAAATTTAATATTTTTGGAGTCAGGAAGTAAATTGTTTCAACATATTAAAGATAAAAGGTAATTATTTTTAGAGCCAAAAAGTAAATTGTTTAAAGATAAAAGGTAATTATCGAAGACAAATGATAATCATAGTAAATTTAATATTTTTGGAGTTAGGAAGTAAATTGTTTCAACATATTAAAGATAGAAGGTAATTATTTTTAGAGCTAAAAAGTAATTTGTTTAAAGATAAAAGGTAATTATTGAAGGCAAAAGGTAATCATAGTAAATTTAATATTTTTGGAGTCAGGAAGTAAATTGTTTCAACATATTAAAGATAAAAGGTAATTATTTTTAGAGCCAAAAAGTAAATTGTTTAAAGATAAAAGGTTATCATAGTAAATTTAATATTTTTGGAGTCAAGAAGTAAATTGTTTCAACATATTAAAGATCAAAGGTAATTATTTTTAGAGTCAAAAAGTAAATATTTTAAAGATAAAAGGTAATTATTGAAGACAAAAGGTAATCATAGTAAATTTAATATATTTTAAGTTAGGAATTAAATTGTTTCAACATATTAAACATAAAAGGTAATTATTGAAGACAAAAGGTAATCATAGTAAATTTAATATTTTTGGAGCTAGGGAGTAAATTATTTCAACTAATTATTTTCTTATCTATTAATTTGGTTCTGGATGAGTGTAATAAACAATTTACTTCTTATGTATTACTCTATCCATTCCTATAATATCATCATCCATACATGCTTCAATACAAACTCTAAAAACAACTATATATATATTTTTAGCAATCACTTAATGATATTTTGTTGAAATTGACTACTATAGCTTGTACGAAACTTATTGAGTGTGCACTCCTAGTCGAAATAAAACATGTTCCCCTCTGACGTTACAGCTAAACGTTGCTCTTATTGCAACTCACCTTCCTATTCGTCAGTCACCTTAGATTATCGAAATACCCCTTATAGAAATACACATTATAAAAAGTTTTTTTTCAAAATTTTTCATACATATATAAACCGATAATCATACTTAAAAAACCACTTAAAAAGTTAGTCATCATAGATTATAGAAGGGCAAGGTGTTATAGATATAGAGAAATTATGCAATAAACATACAAGGATAAAAACAAGAAAGCCTAAACAATGAAAATAAACAGATTCAAGATTAAAAAAAAACCCAAAAACAATGAAAATAAATCAGGTGGTCTTCGGTCTAACACTGATCTACGCTTTAACAATACCAGTTCTCCTCCTGGTCTAGACTTAGGCGTGCACTGCAGTGTTCTTATGGAAATAGGAAGAAGATGAAGATTAATGTAGTGTTGTGGTGTGAATGGGAATGAAATGGAGAATGATGGGGGTGGTGAGAATGGGTTTGGTAGGTTAGGGTGTGTGCAAAAGAAAACTTGGGGAAATACAATGTAGGCTGAAGCTTTGTATGACTAACAAGAAACTAGGGGAAAATAAAGTCATTAAATTTTGGCAGTAAGAGTCAAACTACGAACCTCGAGCATGAAAAGAAATCCCCCCACCAGTAATTCAATTTTCTTTTTGATTAGTAACGTGAAACTGTAAAAATATAGAGACATTTCTTGGGGGCTTCAAGAGTGGACCAAAAGATTTACAAGCAGCACTCGAACCTGGAACCCAGCACAGAGGTTGTTCTTTATAAAGATATTTCTTATGTCTTTATAAGTAATATGAAGTTATTCTTTGAAAATAGATGTTACTCTGGTCAACCCCTTTTAACTTACAAATTGTGAATCAACAGAGTTGTCGAATCAAAATCATAAATGAAAATTACCGTTAAGTTTCTAGGTAAAGTAAAGTGTATATCAACATATTTGAAACTTTGAACGAGTTCGAGTTTCTATTATTTTTATTTTGAGTAAAAAGATAATTAATAAATTTTGATCATAATAAAAAAATTTAATAATTTTTTATTTATATAATAATAGTAAATAAGAATATAAAGATGATTTATACTAATAATAAATTAAATTTAAATTTTTTAATTTTAATTTTAAATTTAATTTATTATCAGTGTAAAATATTTTATACAATTAGCAGACAAAAAGATGATGCATTTTTTAAAAATTAATATTAATTAAAAGTTTTTATTGATAGTAAAATAATTTTAATAATTTTTAATAACATGATAAAATATGAGTGAGTAATTATGTAAATTTACTTTATATTAGTGATAAATTAAATTTAAATCCTTTATTTTATCACACAAACTTAATCAAACATTTTAGAATATAAAATCGTAGTTAAAAGAGGTTATTATTATAGAAATTAAAATATTAAACAAAATTTCAATATTTTTTTAGAATTTAAATTTCTATTTATTCACAAGTAACATCTGCTTACCTTGCGCATGAGAAGAAATCCCCTACCAGTAATCTAATTTTCTTTAATTGGTAATATGAAATTGCAAAAATATAAAGACATTTCTTGAGGGCTTCAAGAGTGGATCAAAAGATTTGCAAGTAGTACTCGAACCTGGAACCCGACACATAAGATAAGTCTGGTACACCTATGAACCAATTTTCATTTTGTTGGTGTTATGTACAACCTTTTAAATATATATAGTATCGATACCATTACATGGACAATTTTTATATAGCCATCAAATGTAAAATATTTTCTATACTTTAGCTACTATGTCATCAGTCACTTCTGTAATCTCCTTCATTATCATTGGGCTCATCACGAGTAGGATTATATTCTTCTTCGTCATCATTAATATACTCATCATCTTTGTCATCCTCTTCATCTTCAATACTAGAGTAATCATCTTCATCACCTTCACTCTCTACTTCATCGACAACAGTTTGGCCTATAAGGTTAACATAAAGCTCAATTTCCTCAAAGCCTCCATTAATATCACGTAGTGTGCCAATTTAATCATCATCAAGAAGTTAGTTCATAAAACACATTTCTTCATCTTGGTATGCAACATCTAATTGATGGCTATAGTCAACTAGACCTCTTGGTTTTATCTTTATGACAACCCACCAATCTAATTTATCATTTACTAGTATAGGATATGATGTATAATAAACTTGAACAGCTTGTTGAGCAAAAATAAAAGGATGATACTTAGCGTATCTTTTAGTATACTTTATCTTAATAATCCCATATGATGGATGCACTTTCATACCATGGTTGATTACAGGATCAAAACAATCACAATAAAAAAGAACTAACTTATTGTCATTTTGACTAGGATATTGTAACTCAATAATTTCATTAAAGATGCCATAAAAGTCATTCTCAGTAGAGTTTACATTCCCTGTAACTTTCACAGAAATGCCATAGTTGGCATTTTTTTCCCCTTCACTCCATGACTTAGTATGGAACTTGTACCCATTCATGAAGTACATTGGCCATGTTTTAACTTCCTGTAATGGGCCCCATGCAAGATCTCACAAATGAACACTATGCTCTGTAACACTAGAGTTATGCACTTAAACAATGAAAAACACTATCAATTAGATTGTTAGTTTAGGAAGCTTATGCTAAAATAAAAGAAAGATAGTGACACACATAATTTTGAAACAAATGGAAAATTTATCTTCAATCATTTTCTCAACATCTTGTTCCAAGATATCTAGTAAGGCCTATTGCACTTGACTAATGGATGCACTGCATGAATTGCCACAAGAAGGGTAACTAAACCAATCAATATAATGTGATTATTAGATCTTTCAACTCAAAGACTTACTCTAAGTATGGTTGAACTTCATTATAATTCAACAAAATATAGGTTGTAGTTATAGGTAGTTCCTTGTCTATAAAAAATCGAGGAACACATTTCCCAAATGATCGACCAGGTTAATTAAATATTGATAAAGTTAGCACATTGGGTTCTCCATACTAATCCATATTTTGACCTAGATGAGTACTTTCAGTTAGGACATCTGATGCAGAATAATATTAACAAAATTGTGCTATTTCTTCAATTAAATATGCTTCACATATACTTCCTTCCATATGTGCCTTGTTCCCTACCTTCTTCTTAAGTTTATTGAGTAACCTACAATCAAGCATTGATTAGTGACCTTCATGATCATGTATATCATTAATACAAGAAAAGTAAAGTAATTAGTTAGGACAACATTTACCTTTCAAAGGGATACATCCATCTATATTGTATAGGACCACTAACTTTTGCCTCATATGGTAAGTGAACAGGCAAATGTTCCATGCAATCAAAGAATCTAGGTGGAAAAATCTGTTCTAATTTGCACAAAATTAAGATGTTATGTTCCATTTGGATAAGCTCACTCTCCCATAATGTTGTAGAGTATAAGTCTCTAAAAAATTGACTTAGTTCAGTAATTGGGCCCCATAAAGGATTAGGTAAGTTACTGAATGCCATAAGGAGAAGATGTTCCATGAATATATGACAATCATGACTTTTCATGCTAAATAATCTACCCTCGAAAATATTAATGTGCCTATCTAACTTAGCAGTATAATCATCTGGCATTCTTAAACTTTTTACCCATTCACATATTATCTTCTTTTGCTCCTTAGTGAAGGTAAACATTGCTTTTGGTTTGTAGACCTTACCATTGCCAACATTTATAAATTTCAAGTCCTTTCACTTACAATATTCTTTTAAATCCATCCTTGCCTTCGCATTATCTTTTCTTTTACCTTTAATGTCCATAACGGTGTTGAAAAGATTGTTAAAAATATTTTTTTAATGCGCATAACATCTAAATTATGTCGAATCAAGTTTGTTTTCCAATATGATAGTTCTTAAAATATGCTTCATTTTGTCCAATTGTGATTTTTCTCATACCTAGGCAACTTAATAGGTTAACTGTCTATGACCTTTAGAATTATCAATATCCTTTCCTAAACTTCTTCACTTGTTAACCTACAAGGGTGTGGACATTTTTTAATTCTATTTTTCAAGAATGCATCCTTATTCCTCCTATATATATGATTATTTTCCAAGAAGCATCTAAGGCAATCAAACCATGATTGTTTCCCTCCATTTTTCCATGTAAATGCTCTTGTGTCTTCCATAGATATTGGACATGCTAATTTGCCAGTAGTAGACCATCCAAATAACATATCATATGCTAGAAAATTGTTAATTTTCCATATTAATGCTGCCTCAACAAGAAATTTTATTTTTTAGAAATATCATATGTAAGAACACCATCATTCCATAAGATTTGTAACTCATCAATCAATGGTTGCAAATATACATCTATTCTGCTTTTAGAATTATGTGGCCTAAGGATGATCAATGTTAAAAACATATAAGGCCAGGTTATACATATTTTAGGTGATAAATTTTATAGTGTGATAATAACTAGCCAGCATGAATATAGGATAACAGATTAGGTAAATGGACTAAAACTATCAAAACATAAGCCAAGGTGAACATTTTGATGTTTAATAGCAAAATCAGGGTATGTTCTATCAAAATGCTTCCATGCTTCTCCATTAAATGGGTGACAAAGCACACCTTCCTCTTGTCGACTCTCGTGATGTCACCTTATATGTTCAGTTAATTTTTTAGAAGTATATAACCCTTGAAGCCTAGGTATCAGTGATAAGAAATACATTCTCTTCAAAAGCACTTCCTTATGTCTCCTTTTTCTAACTCATGGTTTAGCATATCGAGGTGTCCCACAAAATTTACAATGTCTCTTATATTCATCATCTTTATAATACAACATGCACCCATTATCACAACAATCTATCTTTTTATGTCCAAGACCAAGCTTTGAAATTACTTTCTTAGTTTGATATAGGTTTTCTAGTATAAGATTTCCAACTAGATTAGTTTCCTTCAACAACTTCATCATTTCATTAAAACAACCTTAAGGTACATTATAATCAGATTTGATGCTCATCATCCTCACTATAATAGATAACTTTGTATGGCTATTACAACCCATCCAAATGGACGTTAAGCAAAATTTAACATCTCATAGAACTTTTGTGCATTAGGGTTAGGAGGTTCTTCCATATTGTAGTTATATTCATTTTTTAAGCTAGGCCCAGCAGCATCAAAAATCATATTCTTAAGATAATTGACTTTATTAAAGTTATTCTCATTCATAACAATCCTTGTGTGATCATCTTCATGTTGTGGAGGTAGTTCTTCACTATAACAATACCAATATCAATATCTAGGCATAAACCTTTTTGTATAAACATGTATTCTAACATTATCTAAATTCATATATTTTCTATTCTAGCACTTTAAATAAGGGCACCTAATTATACCCTCTCTAGCAAAAATTTCTTGTTGATAAGCAAATGCAATAAAATGCTCCACTATTGTAAAAAATTCATTGGTATATCCTTTTTTACGTGGAGCCAACCTATTGTATATTCATTTTTGATGCTTTGAAATATTCATTTGTCAAGTAAATCTTAACCTATCATATATCACACAAATTCAAATTAATGCAATGAACAACACATTTAAATCTAATGTCCACACATTCAAAATTTTCAATCACAAAGCAAAATATGAATCTATAATATATTATCACATCATTAAAAAGATCAAAATTTTAAGTTAATATTACTTTTTTTAATAATATATTATCTTATTGATTGATAATGATTTTTTTACTTTAATAATAAATTAAATTTTAATTTTTTTATTTTAATAATCTTTTATTCAACATCAACATTAAATTCATCATATTATTGATAATTTAATATTTTTCCTACACTTATATCATTAAAAAAATAAAAATAATTAAATTTTTTATTGACAAAGAAATATAAATTTCTTAAATAACATGACAATGTAGGATATTGCATTTACTAATTTTTCTCTATCAAAGTATGAGAAGCTTGTCAAAACTTACCCCAAAGGCAATTATTCAGGGTTAATGTATAATTTTTATTTTTCATTTAATTGATATACATACATCAATTGATAACTAATTCTCATCGAATAAATCCTACACAAAATTGATCCTAAGTTCCAAATTAAAGCATTAATTTTTTTATTTACCTATAGATCTATTGTATAAAGAAATTCATATATTTTCAGAATAATATTATTCAAAATCAAAACTAATTTGAACAAAAAAATTAAAATATAATGAATGAAAACATCATCAAACACTTATTTCAAACAATTATAAGAAGTTTTCAATAATTTATATAGTAAATTTAATAATAAACTATCACTTAATAAATGAATATTAGAAAAAATAAAAAAAGTAAATATGAACTTACTATTAATGAATGAATACATACTGTTTTTAAGAGATAGAAGTCAGCAAAACGTCTGCTTGGATGACAATGGAAGAAATTTGAGACAGTATAAAACAAGTAAAGAGAGGAGAAGAAGTTAAACAGTGAAAAAATTGCACTTTCAAGTAGAAAATGAGATCTCAAAATTTTACATTTCTTTTTAAACTAGCTACAGTGGGTGGCAAATGTTGACTTTATTGATAGTTTTAAGTTTCAGACAGTGTGCACATCACATTGAGCTTTAAAAAATATTTAAGCTACCCTAAAACTTAAAACTCAATTTTGTCTCCTCACCTTGGGGAATGCGAAAAAAAAGTAACTTTCCCACGGTTTGTTCACACGGATTCAGTTGCAGGAAACCTGGAGGAGTCAAAATTCCACCTTTTTGGTTTCAGGTAACATGCAAAGGTAATTCTAGGGCATTTCCACAATGCTTGAGGTGGGAATTTAGGGCGGCAATATCCACCGGAAACGTTGCACCAAATGGCTTGCATTATTATAGTCCAAATGGCTTCCATTATTATAGCGAAAGACAACATTGAAATCTCAATATTATTATGAGACTGGAAATATTTCAATTATAGTAATAAAATATTCAATTTGTGAAAATGTAAATAGAAGTAATACTAAAATTTCAATATGACTGCAAGACTAAAAAATATTTTAGAAATAGAAAATGCTATATGCAAGCTTTGTTTTAGGCTATTTCTGCCGATTTTCGTTTGAGAAAGAGAAAATAGGTTGAATAAATTTTGTGCACTTATTTAAAAAATTTTTAAACATAACTTCATTGGATAAAATTTAATTAATAATAACTAATTATTATATATTTTTAGTTGTTATTTTGTGTTACCTTTTAGTTTTATCGAAACAATTTTTTTCTTAATTTTCATATTGCTTTCATAATTTATATACTATTTTTCACCTATTGCATGTTTCTTCTTTACTAAAAATCTATTTTAATTCCTATAAAATTGAATTTTTATCAATTTCATCCTTAACTAAAAGTTGGCATTAATTTAGTTTCTATATAATTAAAGACTCTCAAATTTTAGCTTGTCCATATAGTAATTCAATAATTTATCTTATATACTTAAAAATTAAAATTTAAGAATTAAACTGATATAAACTTCCAATTAAAGATAGAGTTAATAAAAATTTAATTTTATAAAAATTAAAATATATTTTTAATCTTTTTTTTTCTTATTTGCACTCGTCTTGTTTATAGTTCATATGACAATATAACTAACGGCATATATATAACACAATATTTTTATTTTTATTATAAAAAGTTCATTTAATTTAATTTAATTTATTTAATTACATATTATATTTCTAATTTCTATTATTTTGCAACTCACATATTGTTATTTTATTATTTTATTAGTTCTATGCTTGCTTTTTTTAATTTTTTTAATTATTTAGATATTAATATCAATAAGTAGTATAAATAAAATACAATATATTTAATTTTTAATATAGAAATATTTTAAATAAATTAAATTTTTATTTTGAATAAATTACTTAATTATATGTTCTATTTGTTAATACTTTTTCTTTTGACTCTCGTACTCTTTCTATTCATTTTACCTGCTTAATTACTTGTTTTCTTTCTTTTTTTTATGTTGACTTCTATTATTTTTAACTTAGACACTCACAAATCTTATAATATAGGTGTAAGATAGTATAATTTATTTTTATTTTAAAAACATTTAAAATAAGTTAAATACTTAATTTATAATTGAATTACTTAATCAATTACATATCCTAATTTTAACTTTCATTACTTTTTACAATTCACATGTTGTTCTCTTCTTTTTGTTTACTTTGTATCATGTTTTTTCCATTTTTTTTAATGTCAACTTCTATTATTTATGGTTCACACGCTAATGTAACAATTTAAATAGTATGGATACAATGCATTCTTGTTCATTATAAAAATATTTTAGATAAATTAAGAGTTTAATTTTATTGAATTGTTTATATATTCTCTTCTTAACACATATTACTTCGATATTTTTATTCTTTTTATTGTTTTGTTACATATTTTTTCCTTCTTTCATGTGTATTTCTGTTATTATAGCCCAAGTGGTAATATATTATCCATATTATAAAATGTTATAAATCAGTTTAAGTGTTATAAATATTTCAAATTAGGTATGCATCAACTGAAATTTTATCAAAATTTTACTCTAAATATATGCGATGTTTAAAATTTATTATTTAAAAACTTAAGTATATAATTATATACTGAATCCAACAAATTACCTTCCAAAATTTTTATAAATAGTTTTATTACATACATATTATTCTTATGTTAATAAAAATAATAATAATGTGCTATATGAATACACGGTTCAAAATGCTTGTTGATGGTAAGCGTAGGTGAGCATCACTTAGCTTTGAAATGTTTTTGAGCATCACTTAGCTTTGAAATGTTTTAAGTAGGAATAAGCCCTAATTAGTGTGCATTCAGTATAGGGCTTAGGTTGGGCAGTTAAACAATTTGTTAATAATTAAATTAAATTAGTCATTTTGATATGCCAACAAATCAGTTTTGTCAACTTTAATCTTTTATTTTATTTTATTTTTTACGAAGTCCATGTATTTATTTTTCTTACGTGCATTCAGTTTACTATTCTTACAAAATTAATTAGTGCGGGTGGACTTTTCTCGGAAATTTATTACATTATCCACAGATTTGTTTGGTGATTACATAATTCATAATCACGAAGTCCTTGTATTTATTGCTTTTTATCATGCTATTGCCAATACAACAAAAAGCTCAATATTGGCGACATTTTTAGTGATGACAATCACTTGGTCCTCACTAATGATATTATAAACTTTTAGCGATGATAAAGTCATCAATTAAAAAAAAATGGTGCCAAACAATTTTGGCGAGGGCGAGAAATGAAATGTTTCAGTAATGACTTTTGTTATCGCAAAAGATCCAAAACCTTCAGCGACGATATTGTTATTGCAAAATGATATTATTGTCGCTAAAGGGTTTCAATGACAATGTTATCGCTGAAGGGTTGGCACAAGTTCTAGTGCCAACCTTTCAGCAATGATAATGTCGTCATTAAGGAGTGCACCTTTCAACAACGACATTATCATCGCTAAAGGGCTGGCATTAGAACTTGTGCTAACCCTTCAAAGACGATATTGTTGTTGCTAAAAGGTGTTTATCTTTAACAAAAACCCTTCAGCGACGACCGAGAAAATTTTTGTCACTTAAGGGTGTGTCTATAAATAATCCTCTTGAGCATTCTCATTCTCATTTGCATGTGGTGAGGTGGGAAGTCAGATAGTTTAAGAGGTATGTTCTCTCTTTTATTTTATATTTTAGTATTTTTATTCATATTTTTTAATAGTATAGTATAATTATTTATTTATATAGTATATTGTTCTAATTTTGTTAGATATTATTGCTGTGTGTTATCATTTGTGTTCGATTGGAAAATATTTAATTAGTAGATTTATTCCTATGAGGTATGTGTAAAACTTTATACAATTTTGTTTGATTATGTAGTTTATGATATGAATAATATAATATGAGTTTGTTTTTTTCAATAATATGTAATTAGTTAATTTATTTTGTTGGTATGGCATTTTTTGCATGAAATTAAAGTTGATTAAATTTATATGCTATAAATGTTAAATATGCTTGCATAATTTAATTTTTATGTACAATTTCCAAATATAAATTATGTTATTATTATATTACTGGGTGTAATTATCTTTTTGAATAATTTGAATGTGAGTTGATTGTTCAATTAAGTAAATACATGTGTAGATTATTCAACCTAGGACGTAGTTTTGGAATATAGGACCTTATAATTTTATGAAAAAATAGTAATGTATGGAATTAGAATACTTATATAAATACATTGGAAAAAACAAATGATATGAAAATAATCCTTTAAGCACATAAATAAATTTTTTCAACATAACTTTGTGAACATATTTTAATGAAAACATAAAATAAAGTAAGTAAATGTCATAAATATATTTGATGAATATGTTATAATTGTTGAAAAAAATTTATATTTAACAATAATATTAAACAAAAGAAGATATATCATAAAAATTTCTTACAATTTAAAATGATCTCATATAATTAAACAATTTAATAGGGATCACAATTCATAAAAATTTCATAATAATGTACAATGAAAAAAAAATAATTCAATCACTCAATAATGAATGTTATGTAATTGTTAATAAATATTTCTTTTTAAAAAATTCAATTACAAAATTAAAAAAATAACAAAGATAAATTGTTGCATGAGTTTTAAATGAGTTTTATTGTAATTTTCTTTGTAAAATTAAAAATTAAAAAAATATTTCTTTGTAAAAAATTTCCATATATTCAATGTCTTCATTGGAAATGTGTTAAAAATAAAAACTATTCAATAATAATTTACATGAGTTTTATTGTAATTTTCATATAATTTTTAATTCTATCTATCAACTTATACAATATCTAACTTTTTTATTATGCATAATATTAATATGTACTTAATATTGATAAAAAAAATTTCCCATAATGATATGTAATTTTTATAAGATGAAACCTATTTGGTAATGTCTTATTTGAAATGTGAATTAAACCATTAAATATTTGATATAAAAATACATACAAATGTTTTATGTGAATATATTAATAGATAATATTAAAAAATTTAAATTTGAATTCTTGTTTATTGAACAATAAAATTAGATATTTTGTAAATGATAAAAACATAAAACATTTACAAGAAAGTTACACACAAAGCTATAGTGATAAGATTACATATGGAAGCATATATTTCACAAAATTGAATTGTAGTAATAATAGGATTACATTTGAGCAGGCATCTTAAAGGATCATGAAGATTTCAATTTTTATGTTAATAAGTATTCTTATATAAAATGCAATCCAAATGAATTTGACTATTGTATACTAATAGAAAATTGAAAACTTTGAGCGTTTGAAAACACACCTGTATGCATAAAATATACATCAACTTAAAAGAGCTGAGTACCTATAAGACATATATTAGGGTAGAAAAGTTAAACTATACTCCCTGTAAATGTAGTAGAGTAGGTTAGAAGATTGAAATCCTAATTCCAAATTATTAAATAATGGAAAATTTTGTGGATATTAAAATACTTAATCATGCAGATAATAACACTCCATAATAATAGTACTCATAAAATATTGTAATGTAAGTTTAAAATTATTGTAAATATATATTTATAATAATTTTAAAAACAATTTAATTTACATTTGCATGGTAAGCTTAGACTTGTTTAAGGATTGAATGATCTTTATACGTTAACTAACCCTTGAATTATCCTATAAAGTTGGACAGTTTGGAATATTTCCTATAATTATCATTGATAATTTATCTAACTTTCATTTAACATTGTAGAAATTTTTTGGCATCTTATTTATTCTCCGGGTGTGAACTATACCGATATATAATTTACACACTTAGAAAACTATAGGGAGATACTACTAAAATTTCTACATTTGAAGAAATAATGAGTATGGATAAATTGATAACTACTAAAATATATCGAATGAAATAGGTTTCTACCTTTTAGAATTGGAGTGATATGGTGGATTTAGGTCACCTAACAAGCATTGATCCTATCACTTAATTCCATAAAAGGTGGTTTGTTTCCTATTTAGTGGTACGATGTCTATAGATAAAAGTTAGATCCATCTGCAAAATCGCTTGTCAGATGAGTATTGAAATGGTGCGATAGCATTTGTTGATACAGCTAAAAACTTCATTGATAAAAGGGCTTGGTGAGGTGTCCATGTAAGAATGCATGAATCTATTGTTTCAAAATTTGAAAACATTAGAGGCACATATTATACATAATGGATTTCACCTATTGTACACAAATTGGGTACATCATGGTGAAGCAAATGTTTTAACTTCCAGTGGAACAAGAGGGATATCTCCTATTGATAGGGATGAAATAGTAGATATTTTACATGATTTCCTTAGCCCTTATGAAGTTGAAGAAATAGTTCCCGATGAAGGAGATCATAATAATGATGACGAATCCGAGGGAGTGGGTGGTGAAGCAGATTATAGCAGTTGTGATGATCTATTTGCACGAATGGAAATAAAATTATATTCGGAATGCACATTATTCTCAGTCTTAAACTTTTTAGTAAAACTCATGCACTTGAAGGTATTGCATAAATGGACTAATAAATCATTTGATGTTCTCTTAAAGTTATTAAAAGAGGTTCTTTTGATAGGCAATAAATTACCTAAATTATATTACAGTGCAAAGAAATAGTAACAAGTTAGGTTTAGGGTATAAGTCAATTTATGTGTGTAAGCATGACTATGAACTTTTTTGGAAAGAAGATGCCTTGAAGGATAATTATCCAATCTGTGGGGAGAGTCGATGGGTGGATAAAAATGTAAAAATGAAAAGGGTGCCATGAAAAGTGTTTTAGTACTTTCCACTGACTACTCGACTTAAGCGATTATATGGGTCGAGGCATACTGCAAAGAATATGATATGGCATCATACTAACAAGTCAACAGAGGACAAGGTAATATGACATCCTGTTGATGGGAAAGCTTGGTAGGAATTTAATAGGAAGCATCCTGATTTTTCTGCCAACCCACAAAATGTTAGGTTGGGCTTAAGTGCAAATGGGATTAATCCTTTTAGTAATAGGAACTTTTCATATAGCATGTGGCCAGTAGTTATGACTACCTATAACTTGCCACCATGGATTTGCATGAATTAGTCCTTCTTCATGTTAACCCTATTAATATCGGGCCTCAATCGCCAGGCAAGGATATAAATGTGTTCCTAAGACCGGTTGTGGAGGACTTGAGGCATCTTTGGGAGAGGGGGTTGAGACTCAAGATACTGATACAAATACTATTTTTAACATGCGAGTTGCTTTGTTATAGACTGTAAGTGATTTTCCCACTCGAAGCAATCTATCCAGTTAGAGTGGACAAGGTTATAAAGCATGTCCTATGTGCAATGACGATACTTCATCAATTCAAGTTAGGGAAAAATTGCTTATGTTGGTCATCATCATTGGTTGCCAAGGAGTCACATATGAAGGAATCGAAAGGAATTTAATATGAGGTTAGAGAGGAAGGCCTTTCCTCATCTGCTTACTAATGAAATTATCATGGACCAATTGGATAAAGTGGGATGAAAACTTCCTAGTAAGCATGTTCAATTTGGTGTTCTAAACTAAAAGAAATATGTTGATAAACTTAATTGGAGTAAGTGAAGCATATTTTTTGACCTCCCATATTGGCCGATAATGAACTTAAGGCATAACATTGGTATAATGCACATTGAAAGAATGTATGTGACAATATTGGGTACATTATTAGATATTGACTATAAGACAAAAGACACTAATAATGCAAGATGAGATCTGATGGACATGAAGATAAGGCCAAACTTGCATCTGTATGAAGAGAGAAGCTAACTTTTCAAACCACATGCTACGTATACCCTCAACTAGGATGAACGAAGACATTTTTACCAGTTTATAAAAAATGTAAAACTTCTTGATAGGCTTGCTGTAAGTCTTAAGAAGAATGTGACTAATTGTGATATGAGGTTGAAAGGGTTGAAATCACATGACAGTCATGTTATTATGCAGAGATTGTTAGGACCTTTCATCCGAACATTTTTGCCAAAGGAATTATCATATCCAATTGTTAAGTTATGCAATTTCTTCAACCAAATATGTGCTATAACTCTTAATAGGATGAATGTCTTGCAAGCTAAGCAAGATATTGTTATCATTTTATATAAGCTTGAAAGGATATACCCTCCAACATTCTTTAATATAATGGTTCACTAAGTAATGCATTTGCTCGATGAAGCATCACAGGGTGGCCCTATTCATTTTGATGAATGTACCCATACGAGAGATATATAAAAAGTTAAAGGATTATGTCAAGAATCGTGCTTGACCTGAGGGTTTAATTGCAGAAGGATATGTCATTAATGAGGCATTAACATTTTGTTCCATATATTTGGAAGGGGTGGAAACTAGATTCAATCGACCTAACCGAAATTAAGACATATCATTCAAATACACAAAAAGGGCATTATTAATGTTCCAGTCACAATATCGATTGTTGGGAAAAAAGATCATATCTCACTTCGATAGGAGGGATCGAGATGTAGCCATATGGTACATCTTGAATAATGGTGTAGAGATTGAGAAGTATCTTCCATAAGTTTCTATTTTTATTTGTAGATTTCTTCTAATTAATTACATCATACTATAATACATATGTCTTGTAGTGAGCATTGACAAGAGCTTCAACAAAGTGGTATTGATAATATAGATGACTTACACAGAACAAAATTTTCCACATGGTTTTTCTCTAAGATATAAAAGTTTGTTCTTTCCAACCATGTTATATCAATCATGTAAATGTTATTCCTTACGTATAATTTTTTTCTAGTCTAACTCTCCATAAAATGTCATTTTCATATATATACCATTTACATAGAAATGGTTCTCTCAAAGCCACTGAAGAGCTACTATTGTTAACTTCCACTCCTAATTTTACTACAATGATATACTCAGCGTACATTGTTAATGGAGTGCACTTTGTAGTTGAATCTCGGGATATGAAGCATAAAACACAAAATAATGGAATTTTTGTTCCAAGAATTTACAACAACATATTTTATGGGGTGCTTAAGGATATCATAGAGTTAACTTATCTAAATAAGTATACCATGACTTTATTCAAATGCAAATAGTATGATATTGATCCTAGAAAGAAAAAGCTTTACATTGATAAGAACATTACAAGCATCTCTATTAATAAGCAATGGTACAAAAATGACCCTTATATTCTTGTAACTCAGGCACAACAAGTCTTTTATATTGAAAATCTTCTTAATGAGCCAAATTGGAGGGTCATCCACACTATTGTACATCATAACATATGGGATCTGCCCGCCAATAATGTTAACGTACAAGACTTTTCATTCTTGTAGGGAAGCATCTCATCTAATTTCAACCCACAGTTGACTTTGGAGATTTCCATTTAGTCAATTTGAGGGATCAAAGAAATGGTCCTTCAATGGTTTCACCATCTAAGAATATTACATCTGCGATAGGGGAGACATCTTCATCGATGATGACAACAATTTCAAAGATGAAACAATCAAAGATTATATAGAGGATGATGCATATCAATATGATAATGGTGGAGATATCGATAACTATAGGGATGAGTTTGTTAGGTTTACCGACATTAAATCAAATTAGGAAAATAATATCTTTTTGTATAATAACTCGTAATTGTGTAAGAGAAGTTATGTAATTTCATTATGTGAATGTATTAATTTTTATCATGTCATTTACTTCAATTGTGAGCATTTCTTATAAATACTTATATAATATGCATTATTCTAGTCATAGTGGACGTTGAGGCATAACACCATGGAGGTGATGCTGGAGGGAACCCTCCACATCAACCACTCACATTCCTTTGCGGTGTAACGGATCAGGTATCTTTTCTAACAACAATACCTATGTTGAGTATTTATTAAATATAAATTTATGATATTGACTTTTTCTTGATATCCATCAAAGCTACACCTCTAAGAAAGAAGGGTTTGAATAGGTCCCTTAGACTACACGAGAAGATGGAAAGGAGCGGGGGGAGATCTGTGCCTATACAATTCGATGTGATTAGTAAATAGCATTCGGTTAGGGAGAATTATAGCCATTTCTCTTGCAATGTAGGAAGCATCATTCGAGCATATGTACTACCTTATTATAAGTCATGGCGGTCGGTGCTCCCACAGCTGCAAGATAGGGTTATACAGGAAGTTTGCATAAGTATTTATCACCTCTCTATCTTAACTTTATTATATTTGGCATTGAAATTTTTGGATATAATTCTTACTAATTTATTAAATATCTTGTAATGCAGTTTCATTTCAAGTTCTAAGGCATCACTGAGGTCGAGCGGGATAAAGTGCTTAGTGGCCAGGTGCGGAATGCTACTGATCTATATAGAGATTAAAAGTATAGGTTGAACAGGTACTTTCTAGAGCATAGGGCGATCGAGACTAGGATTTCAACTTGGACCATGATAGGCATTGTGTGCCACAATTTATTTTGCCCCAAACATGGCATCGATGTGTTGATTTCTTTGACAATGATGATTACAAGATAAGTGTGATATTTAATAAAATTATATTACTATTTTATCTACCTAAATTTTAAATGTAATTATATTATATGATTATTTCTTAATTTACAGGAGCTACCTATGAGATATGCAAATAACCAAGCAAAGAAGGTGGTGAATGATCAGCATGGATCGAAATCCATTGCTACTTATCATTATGATAAGGTAATTCAAAGTATTATTTATTATTTAATTGTATAATCTATTATCAATTTAATAACTATATTTATCTATCCTTATAATACTTTAATAGAGAAACAAAGAGACTAGTGAGCTGTAGTCGATGACCGAGAACTTCAAGGACCACCACATGCATAGGATGGGGGAGTGGATACATCCGACACCTACGGAGCAGTATATAAGTGACTTAAACTCTATATTTTAATGATATCAATTTTTTTATTATTTATATAATTAATTTTCATTTTAAAAATTCAAGATGAGGATGACCAAGCTAGCTACCCCACAAGCATAGTCCAATGTATCACCCATAGGCTCCCTTGGCACTCCTGTGTAGATCGATGAGACTGCCATTACTGATGAGGTGCTTGGCACTCGTTGAGAGTAGAAAAAGGCAGTTGGTCATGTGTTGGCTAGCTAGACATATCGTACGCTTAGCACCTCTAGCTCTGGGACGAGTACCTATTATGTGTTCCAGATGGGTGAGTTGCAAGAGCAGCTGTAGTAGAGTCAACTATTGATTTAGGAGTAGCAATAGTAGCTTACTCAACAAAAGCAGATGGAGTAGCAATTCGGGACATACTTGATAGAGCTAACTTCCTTACTTAAATAGCAGGGTCTCGATTTGCCCATACCTCCATTTGTTGCTGCATTGCCTCAATTGAGCAGATTTGCAGTCAGTCCAGCCCCCTCCCAGCCACCACCCTCTACGCATTGTCCTTGTTGCTAGGGGGATAACGATAATGATGATAGTCCTAGTGATGATAATGATACATCTAGTCATTTGCAGTTTTCTTCTTCTTATAATTTATATTTATGATTTTTTTTCATGCATAGATATTTATATGAATCATGTACATTTAATATGTATAAATAATTTTACAATAATTTTATATGAGTATTTAATTTTTTTCATAAGAATCATGCAATCTTGTTTTAGGTTACTATTAGTATTGTTAGCCTATTTTATTTGTAAAATTTAAATTAGACGAAATTAAATTAAAAAATTTTAAATTAGATAAAATTAATTTAGTTTATTTGAAATATTATCATGAGTATTATTAAATATAATATATTAATTAAAATATAATTTTTTAAAAAAATATTATAAACCTTCACTGACGACAATGTCGTTGTTCCAAGTTTTCACTGATGATAAAGTCATCACTGAAGGTTTGAAATTTAAAAATTTTTGAAATTTGAAAGCATCTTTTGTGATAATAATGTCGTTATAGAAAGTTGAATCTTTACCTAGGATTTTTTTTCTTTAGTGTAGGTGGTTTTAGTGACGAACCTACACCGATGACAATATCAATGATGACTTTTTTCATCTACGACGACTGAGAAACCTTCATCAACTACTTTTGTCATCGTTAAAGGTTATTTTTCCTATAGTGTGCTACAAGCGAAACCACCCCCTAACCTTACTTCTTTGGTAAATGATAATTTGTTTACTTAATTGCAATAAGCAAATGTTCACGTTTTGTGTGTTTCTTTTTCAAATATTGTAATACTACTAGCTAGGCCCAGATTAAGTACAATTTATCTTATTTTTACTGGCTTTTCAGATAAATTGAACTGATTTCAATTGATGTAATTGAAGAGACATTTTTAATTTTTAATTTCTTTTCAAGTAAATAAATTTAAAGAAATATTCTCTACTTTATAAATTTAAATTTAATCTATTATTATCTGTGAGTTACCTTGTGACAAAAAAATTGTTTAAACTGTCTTATTCCCCCCCCCACAAGACCAAGATTTAAATACTAAAATAATATTCTAGGATGTCTACGCTCCAAATATTTAAATAAATATAAATTATTAAATTAATCATTTATTAAATGATAGTTTGATTGAGCTTCTTGTTAATTTGATATATGAGTTTTAATTTTCTAAAACACTAATGTTAAATCTATCACAAATTTTATTTGAATTTAAAATAAACTCCATTCATATGATTTATTCAAATCGCATCTCATTAATTAATTATTTATTACATACCATTTTTAACTTAAGCATTTAATTCCATATTAAATTCATCATTGAAATTGTGTCTTATTAATTAATTAATTATTATATACCATTTATAATTTAAATATTTAATGCTATGCTAAATTAATCAATTCTCTTTCATTATTTTGATTAAATATTGAGTTATTACAATTGTTATATTTTCTCTTTAATCCACGTTTTTAATATCATACTAGATTTATTAATTCTATTTAGTTGTTTTTATGTGGATGTTGAAAATAATTTCTTATTTATATAATTAAAAATAAATTAATTTACTTGTATCTCAATAAAAGCAAAAACTCCATGCTTCAATAATTAAACTATCTATTTGACAAATATTTAATAGTATTTAAAATTTTGACCCATTTTTTGGGTAATTTTTAGAAAAACCCTCAAGGTAAATGAATAGACTTAATCGACTTGTTACATAAAAAGATTGGGAAAAAAAAAGAGTAAACCATGCTCAAGAAATAAAGTAACCTAATGTCATTTTTAGCAACAACTTGGCAAAAACATTTGAAAAGAAAATTTATAAGTTGTAAACAAAGTAAGACAAGAGTTTTTAATTGAAATGATGAGGGAACTTTCATTTTAATCAACCAATTTTTTAAATTGGACAAGAAAAAATTCAAATATATTAATATGGACATAGATGATAAATAAATTAATTTTTATTGATAATAATATTGTTTGTACACATTAATTATATTTACTTTCTTAAATAATCTCTCTCAAATATTTCACTATTATGGGCAATATTTTCTTGATATATTAATAACACTCTCCTCACAATCTAAGTACTTTCTCCTTATTATATCACATATTTGAACACTCACTCACTTTATTTAATTACACAAGAACATATTAAAACTTTTATATAAGGTTTCAAATCATAGAAGGCAACATGATCAAATTAGAAATGATTAATAATGTTTTCAAGGTAAAGTAGTTGCAAATTAGTTTAATAAAGTAGTGAAGCCTTTATTGTTAAATGTATTTTGACATTAATTTTACTAGTGTAGCATTTAAGATGTTTTAAGCGATATTTAAAATATTATTAGGTGTCAAATGTTATGATGTAGGTATCAACTCAAATGATAACTAAGTCATATTTACGATATTTATCAATTAATTATTTAATGTGAAAGTGAGTAACTATATGATATAATTATGATATTAAGCTAATTAATTGATTAATGTGATGAAGTTTGGCAATGTAAAATTATTATAATTATAAATTATATGATATGTTGTTGAGAAAAATGAAACTCACACGTGATAAATAAATAAATTTTTATTAGTAATAAGATCATTAGTACATATTAATTATATTTATTCTCACATAGAATCTCTCTTGAATATTTCACTATTATACTGATTAATTTTTTTACTTTCTCTGCTAATTGTTGATTGTATGGGCCAAATCCCCACATTCAATTTGATAAGGAAAATTTCTTACTAGATTTGATAGAAAAAGTAAGAAAAATCAATTTTATTAATTAAGAGTAACGTTCGTATGTGATATAAATGGTTTTTTTTTTCTTTTGTAGAAACATCTGGCTAATAAATTTGTAATTGATTGAATACATCAAGAAACATGGTTAATATGCTTGAAAAGTTAAAATATAATTAAAATAATTAGAGTGATAAATTTAAAATGAATAAAATATTAGGATGTTGTTAAAACAATTAATTTCAATAGGATAAAATTATGAACAAGTAAATAATATTTAGCAAATTGTGGAAACAAGTTTTTCGTGACAAGTGACATAATCTAGTAAAAGTATTAGGTAGGTATCCAAATCCCAAAAAAATACCTAGGGTGTGGAATGCCATTTTGTAAAATTAAACTGTCACACTTTAGACAAAACGTTTTAGTTGCTCTTTTTTTTTTTTTTTTAATGACGTTATATCTTTCTTCTCATTAATGTGTAAAAAGTTTTGCATGAATAAAATTTCATTTTTTTAGAGTAATACTTTGACCTCCCTTCTCTTCTCTAATTTTAAAACATACTTAAACCTTTCTTGAAGTATAGAAAATATCAAACTTTGATGAAAGTATAGCGCCTTTTTAATTATTTGAGATTAACCGAAGCATGTCTTTCATTGCAAAATATTTGAAATCTCATATAGTGATTCAACTGAGTTTATAATCATTTTTTTCATTATTTTATCAATAAAAAAATTCAAATTTGAGTTTAATAATGACATCACTGTATTTTAAAATTAAAAAGGAGATTTATATTTCATTAACTTACTAATGTTAAAGTAGTGAATTCTAAGGTGACTTTAAAAGTTTGGTACCTAGAGTGGTGTGACAAAATATAAGCAATTGGATAAAATTACTAAATCATTATTAAGATTTTTGTAATCTCATTTAATGACCTATATTTTGTCACACTATTTTAGATAGAAAACTCCTAGGGTCACCTTAGCAAGCACCTGTTAAAATATTTTTTTTCTTTTTTTTTCCAATAAAGGTAAGAGTGACACAGTTATTAAATTTATACACAAATTGTGATCCAATTAGGATGTAAAAACGTTTGAAAGAGTTTAATTTTGATATATTATTAGTATAAAATATTTTATATTACTATGAATGAAAATAAGGCATGTCATTAAAAATATAATAATTAAAATTTTTTAACAGTAATAAATAAATTTTAATAATTTTTATTGATGTGATAATACATAAATAGTAATAATATAAAACTTATTTACAAGAATAATAAATTAAATTTAAATCCAATTTGTGTTTGACTTTTCTAGATCTTTTCTGTGACCGCTTCTTTGCCTTCTTCTGTTCGTTTGGATAATAAAATAAAAATTCAAGAAAACTTTATTCATTATCTCTTATTTTTATAAAAATACCTTAATTAATTTAATAAATTATTAGTGGTGAAAAATTTATTTTAATATTTTTTATTATTTTATTATTATTATTAAATTTATAATATAATTTTTTATTAGAGTTTACTAATCTTCATATTCAATTATTATTTAAAAATATCAAATATAATTGAATGAATAAATCATCTATGAATTCATGCGTTTGACTATTATGACATTAAATAACTTATATAAAGATTTATCTTCACATCAATGTTTTTGAAAAAAAATAAAAAAAATTAAATTTAACGTCATATTGCAAAGTAAGAATATCTAATAAAAAGGATTTTTTACTGTGTTAAGCGTAGCGCAGATAAAATAAAACCCGTTAAAGAATTTTTTAATCTAACCTCTTTTATCTAATCAAAGAGAAGTTTAATTCATTTCTATCTGTCTGACTATCACAATCCATTTTTAACTGCAAATGTTAATTATTTATAGTTAAGAATGGTTATCTATGGATAATTATTTTTATGAAAGCTTTTTTAATTAAAAAATAAAAATAAAAAGCTGATGGAAAATAATATTTTTTCTCTATTTATTTTCCAACTTTAATATTTGAATAGAATAAGAAATTTTCTATAAGTATGACATTAAAGAAAATGAAAAAGAAATAATATATATAATATCTTTGAATAAAAGGGGAAAAAAAAGAGGACTACCAACATTGGATAAAGTTTCGATTAACATCAAAGATCATACAAAATTTATATTTCCATAAAATATCTAAAATATCTATTTTTCTGAAAAAAAAATAATATTAACAATTAAGTACAGATAATAAAGTTCAAGTTTTTCTTAAACTGTATCCATTCTTAGTCAATATTTTTTAAAAAGGTCATCTATTCTTAACATATCAAAATTTAAAACCATGTTTAATTAACCCCTAATTTTCAATTAAGTGCAGATGGTTAAAAATGGCTAAGGAAATTCTACTCACCCCTAATTTGTGTTAAGAAAAATGATTGTATTGATAAAAATATGAAAGAATTTATTTATTTTATTTTGAGTACCTAGATTTTAATGTATTTTATAACTGTATCGGTAAACTGCCAACACCTTTAGAGATGTAGAAATACTTAATGTTCTCTGGTGACTTCTTTACATTGAATTCCTGAATTTGAACCGCCAACCATTAATAAAAATAACTTTTGTATTGTTTCTATTTTTATTTTAAGTGACAAATAATTTCAAAAAGAATAAATGACAATAATTAATTTCTCATTTATAAAGGTGATAACTATTATATTATTTAAATTTTATAATTAATGTTATTGGTCCCTTATTTTTATTTTTATTATAATTACTCACTCCTCATATTAGTTGTAACATTAAGATAAATGGTAAAACAAAAAAGAATTTAATTGAAAAATAAGTATGTATTTGACATTGTTAACAACTAATTGTAATATTTTTCATTATAAATGAACAAAGAATGAATAATTATAATAGAAATAAATATAATAAATTAATTATATTAATTATAAAATATAAAAAATATAATAATTACTACTTTTATAAACGAAAACTCATTATTGTGTTTATTCTTTAAAAAATTAGTAGATTTCATAGGGGTAATTCCCTTTTGGATGAGAGGATGGTGATCATGTGAATTCTATATTTTATAAATTATCAAGAAACTGATGTGCACGTGTATCATGTAATACTGAATTAAGCTCCTCTCAAACGTAATGTTATATCTTATAGTGTAAAATGATTGTCATTGCTTTTGTTAATTAAGTCAAGTGAAATTAAAAATAAAATTTGGAATAAAAAATCTAATTTTAAACTTTAAAATTATAAAGTTCTAATTAAAAATAGAATAAAAGTATATAAAAAATACAGTAATTTTACATTCTATTAATTGCTTTTCTTGAAACAACTATTAAAATTTTCATCTAAAATTACAACTCTAAAAAAATTTATACATGCAAAATTTTTGTAAGAGATGCAAATCTTTCACGTAAAGTCATAAGTTGCAAAAGTTGGTTTTCCTGTGACAATTTTTCTTCGACTTTTAAAAGTTTGCTAGAAAAATTACCATCGTTGTAAGTTTTACATTAAAAAAAGAAAAATTTCACGTGATGCCTTCCCCTAATGGTAGGGTCAAATATATGGCCGCACACGCTGCCATATTTTGTGCTTACATTGAAAAAGAAAAATTACACGTGATGCCTCTGTCAAGAGGTAGGGTCTAATATATGGCCGCGCACAGTGCTATATTTTGCGCTTGCCACTCTTGTTCGAAAGTTGAAGTTTTAGATTCATTATTTTTTTTTTAATGCTTGGGAGATATCAAAAGAATGGTGGAAAAACACAAAAAAAAAATATATTAACAAAATAATTGTAGAGAAAGCGTCTCTAAGAATTTATCTTCAAGGTAGTAATTTTTCATTTTTTTAATTTGATAAAATAGAAAATTTTTATTTAATTATAAATGACTTCACCATAATTTCACTTTCAGAATAAAATGTCCATCTAGACTGCACTTTTCCCTATTCTTATAACCAAAATCAACATAATAAAATTTTGGAGTTAGAAAAAACAATTATACTATAAATGATCTCTGATGATCATCTTATTTTTGCGGTATTAGATAATTGTATAAACCCTTCGTTCGGCATAAAGTCATGCAGATAATTGGATACAATTGTCGGTTAAAGGTTTTTAATTCATATTTTAATACATTTTGAATTAGAAAAATTAAATACACTTTGGCTAACAGTTGTATAACCAATCATACACACTTACTGCCAGGAATTATCATTAGTTTAAATAAAACACGTTTTAAATCACAATATTATCATTTGTTAGCTTGTCACGCAGTGACCGATGCAGAATCAGAGATCAATAAAAATACTAAAAGATATAATTAAAATAAAATAAATTTTGCCATATTATGATTAGTATATAAATTATTATATGTCAAATTGTAATCAATATCATTATTTTAAAAAATAAATTTACATTTTATAATTGCCCCCAGTTATATTATACTTTGAAATCATTGTATGATGAATTGATTAATTCTCAAGTACCTTATGTGCTATTTTGACTCATTAATGTTTTGGGATAACAATTCATTCTAAATTTAGGGATCCTCACGGGCATCGTCCCGTGTAGGGCAATAGGACGGGAAATTGTTTTTTTTTTTTTTTTTTCCCGTGTGGATGGGGAGAGGACAAAAATTATAGTCTGTGCTCTATCACTCAAGTCCGAAAATGTAAAAGAAAAATTAATTTTATTTTTATTATATAATGTATGATACATTCTAAATAAAAATATTTAATTATTTTCAAATTATATGATAATAAATTTATTGTATTTTGCATGCACCAAATATCTTATATAATCACAAGATGGACAAGTATCTCAATTTGAGATAAAGAATTATAAATGACTGTCAATTATATGTGATTTTATATTTTATTTATTGATGCTCAAAATTATTTAATAATTATATATAAATTTATAAAAAATAATTTTAAACTTTATATTTTTTATTAATTTTTTATCATTTTTTGAGGATCTCCGTAGAACTCTGTTGATCTGCAGTGCATAAAATGAGGCAAAATTTACCTCCAGTAATAAATTATGAAACAAGTCAACATTTTATCCCAATAATAAAACATAAGACAAAAGAAAGCTGACCTACTCCCGCAATTTCCCATTCTCATCCTTAATTTACATGTAAACAATTAACAGTATGCAGTTAATTGTATACAATTATTGACAAGAGTGTTATAGTTTAAGAAAACACTTCTTAATTCACAATATCATCATTTGTTAGCTTGCCACGCCGTTATAGAGTCAGAACTCATAGTTGGATGAGGACACTGAAATATATAATTCTAAAGTAAAAAAATTATCTCATATTATTAGAATTAATATGCAATTTTTAAATCTTTATATGTCAAATTGTAAGTACTTTCAATTTAAAATTTAAATTTACAATTTATAATTGTCCCCAAGTGATTTTATAATTTATATTCTTAAAAATTTTAAATATATTTACATTTTATTCCCAATTACGTTAAATATATTTTTTTTTTATTAACACAAGTTATAAGGTGCCGTTTATTCGTGCAATTTTCCATACATAAAATTCTTTCCGACATTTTATAGTTAGAAATGCTATTTTCAATGATGGTGGTTATAAGCACATCAATTTTTTCTAACATAATTTCAAATTTATTTTCATTGATTTATAATTTTCCATTTCAAACCTGATTTTTATATTAATTATATAAGGTAAAATTTGTATAAAACGTGTTTGATAAATCCACATGATTATGATCGATACCCCTTAAAACGTTAATGAAAACAATTACGTAGGTACATAAGTTAACTAAATAAGTGAGAGATATTAACTTCAACATTTTATATAGGAATAAAAGTCAATCAACTTAAAATTAAATGTCTTGCTCCCTATAATTTATAAAAATGTATATAAAAATATTATATATACTAAAAATGAAATCTAAAATTAAGTAACACTCTTTTATATCTATTACATAAGTTTTATAAATTTATCTTATCATTTTCAGATTAATGGTAATTGTATTTAAAATTTAATTTCGATACATATAATATTGTTAAAAAGTACCTACAACCTTTAGATACAATATTTCAATATCCACCGATATCATCTTATCACTTTTGTACTCATTCCCATATATCTATATATATATATATATAAGAGAGAGAGAGAGAGAGAAATCTTAGTTGGTAAGATATGTCTCTAATATAATCTAATATAAAATTAGGCCTTTCTAATAAATTCTATTATTTGTAATCTAACAACATTAATTTAATGAAGAATGTCCTTTTCTGTGTAAAAGTTTGAAAATAGTATTAATCAGGATTATCATACCCAGCTAATTGAAATTTTTTTATGATCGATTCAGTTTCATTTAGCTAATTGAAGTTTTTTTGGTCAAAAATCTTGATTTGACATATCGGTAATTTTAGAATCTAAATCTATTTACTTTTAAAATTAATTTTACATTATCATTCATATATATATTATCATATTAATAAGAAATTGTTAACATTTTTTTATTTTAAATTTTTTTAATTATTATTGCTTTTCTAAAAATGAATCTTCATCTCAAATAGTATATAATACTTTATACTATTTAATAGTAAATCAAATGTAATTCATAAATTTTAAGTGCTCATTGTCTCAATATTTGCATCTCAACTAGCTCCTAATTTGTCATATAATTTATCGAATAATGCAACCTGTGTCATCAGCTTCTAAAAGCGGATATAAATGTTACCTATACGCGTGCATACGTACCTTGATTAAATGCATTGAAAAAAAATTGTATCACAACACAACTGAATGTTTTCAACATTTATAAAAATGTTTTAGGAGAATATTATATTTTCATTTTTTTTTTCAAAGTTTGAAAAAAATTGAGAATGTTATATTATCAAAAATATTTTTAACTCAATTTTTTTCTAAAATATTCCTACATGAGAAGGTAGGTATATCGCATATTCTCATAGGAGTGGAATGTTGATATTAGAATAAAAAGATAAATTATCCTCGAGTTTTTCTCTTTTTATTTATCACTTTATTAAATAATTTTTAATTTAAATTAATAAAAAATTGTCACTTAATTTTATTATTAAAAAATACAATGCAATTAATTTTTTAATTGTAATTCATTTTTATTATTATTTCTAATGCTTCAAAAATCATTTTAATATATTTATATATAGATATGATTTCTTTCTTTGAAAATAATACAATAGACTTAGAATTCCTTTAAAAAAGGCATACTTTTACATAAAAATATAAAATAATAATATTTTTATATTAGAGAAGAAATGTAAAATATAGTACCAATATGAAATATGATTATGAAAATAATTTAATGGTGAAAATTTATAATTTTATAAAAGAAGAAATCTCAAGTATATTTAATACTATAACAATAACTTAAATAAATTACACTCACTTCATTTTGAAAATTAATTTAATAATAATATGACTAATAATAAATATACCTTGTAAATGAAAAGAGTGTAGAACAACAAATAAACAAATAATTTATATATAACTTATTTTTAGGTAAAATTATAGTATCTAATTACTATAAAGGTAGCAACCAAATTCTATTCTAAACAAAGAATATAAATATAATACATTAAATGATATGAAAATTCACTATCTATCTATTTACCTACCTATCTACCTATCTATCTATCTATCTATCTACTATTATTATTATTATTATTATTATTATTATTATTATTATTATTATTATTATTATTATTATTATTATTATTATTATTATTTTACAACCTTGAATTCGAAATTCATGGTAGATAGTTAGAATGTAGAATTCTTACACGTTTAGGGACATTAGGTTTAATGCGTACGTACAGAGGTGGAAAGTAAATTGATATTTTTTAAAAAAATTGTTTCATTCATTCATAAAAATAAAATTATATTATTTGTGATTCTCTCTTTTTGTTTGGTTTATTGATAAGAGAATGAGATTTATATTATTATTTATGATTTTTTTTATGATAACAGTGGTGCCACAATGGTGACAAAATGATAATAAAGGCAGTAATAATAATAATAATAATAATAATAATAATAATAATAATAATAATAATAATAATAATTGTGGCAGCGGGGACATTAACATTAATGGTAGTGATGTAAAATGAAACTTCAGAAACTTCAGAAAATAGAAGGGATTCAAACAGAGATATTTTGCTAAATGTAAGCAATGATAACAGGTTGAGCATATAAAAATCAATTGCTTACTCTGTTTCTAAATATTAAGATAATCAATTTTTTATTTTATTTCTAACCCCAGCAAAATTTTAAATCAAATGCCCCCTTAACACGTTTAACGTAAATTTGTCTATTGAATCAGTCCAGACAAAATATATCACCGATGAAATGTAAAAATTTAAATTAAAAAAAAATCATTCCTCCATGACTAGGGAAGGTGTACGTGATGTGATTTTATGATATCTATTTGTCTGTGGTTAGTGATGTAAGTCTGTAAATAATATAAAAAGATTAGGGCAAGAATCATGTGAAAATTGATACAGTAAAATTTTCATGAACAACCTAAGAAACAAAACGAAATAGGATACTTTCCTTTCTTTAAGAAAAGAAGAGGGCAATCATGAAAAAGATAGATATAAAAAATTTTATATTAAAATAGTGAATTCTAGTGAAAAAATAAGGGATTCTAAAATTTTTTTTGTTTTTATTCTTTGAAAGAATAGAAAAAATTTTAAAAATTTAAATAAAATTTTATACCCTAAATTCAAAACCAACAACATATAGATCTATTAAAGTAAAATATGGCTAAAAATCTTAATCAAGTCCGCAATCATGAAATGGGACTGGAGGGACTTATCCAGCTATTGACACAGAGATAAGCTTAAAAGTCCTAACTAAACCCACTAACATGAAATGACGCCAAAAAGAATTATTGTGAGATTGCAATGTTCCATACTACCATATTGTGAATAAATCATTGAACTCGATTAGACCTTGAGAATGATTGATTAATCTAAATTAATCTTCATGCTGACGACAATAATGACGCTCCTGCATCAAATTGGATCTGATATTGCTGAAAATAGTCAACAGCCCAATCCAATTGAACCACCTTGCTATGAGATTAAAATCCAACAGCCCAATTCAGCCCCGTGTGACTCCAGTGCAGCTCAATTCAATGCATAATACACCTATATATATATATATATATCGATAATTTTTGTTGTCAGTATACATCGAAAATTCATTGATATAGGCCTATTCCAACAACTGATGACAAATACCAAGTGTCATCAATATGGAATTGTACTATTGACATGGCAATAGTGGGAATGTACACCAACAACAATATTGGTGGTATAAGTCTAGCACGAGTTATTTGACACAAGCCTACACTAACAATATTGTTGTTGGTATAGATTTCACCCCATATTGACGATATTGTTATTTGTGTAGTGATTTATTTTTTCTATATTTTTTGAAGAATTTTTACATAAGTAATAATGTCATCAATGAAGTTTTTTCTTAATTATAGATAGCAATATCATTTAATAATTGTTTTTAAATTTTATATATAATTATTTGCAATTATTTTAAATAGTAATATTATCTAATAAATAACATGCACCTCTAATTTTTTACAGTTAATAATAAATTAAATTTTTTATTTTAGTAAATTGAATAGATAAAAAATATATAAAATAAAATCATGAATGGTATATAGTAAAAATTGAAGCATATGTATAATAATATATATATATGCAATAAGAAAAGTCTATGAAGCAAAAAAAAATATCATTAAAGTTGTCATCAGTATTCTCATCCAAGTCATGATGAAGCTAGTATGAGGAGGAGGCTAAAGTTGGACCTAAGGTATTGCAAGAGCAAATGGATTAGGTATGGATGGTGTAGGCATGTGTAATTGAGGATGAGTTAGTGTAAGAGGCAAAGGAACATGGATTCGATGTTGAGTTCAAAGAATATGGGAAAGTGCATCCATATATATCCCTCATTGCACCTCACTACATCTACATCTATTAGTGGTATTGCTACTAAAGAGCAAGTTTTTGCTGTTGTGTTTGAATAAGCTACCAACTTTGGGCAAGCTACTATTGCATCTTGGTAACCAATCTCACATCCTATTGTGACCTTGTATGATATGCTATAAACAAAATCATGGTGCTAGAAGTGGCATATGATGTTGCTGCCAACATACAACTAATTGCCTTCCTACGCCCTTAAAGAGTACTGAGCACCTTGTTAGCAATGGAAGATTTATTGATCTATGCTAAAGTTGATGGCAAGCCAGTAGATGATGTACTAGATTGCACTCATTAGGTGGCTAGCTCCATCATCCTTACCTTGATGTAATTAAACAAATATCAAATAGAATAAGCAAAAAAAATTTTCCTAAAATTTCTATAATTAGGAAATAAGAATAAAATTACTTACATAAGCATCCACGATAGGTGAATGCATCTATTCCCTTAATTGGTATGTATAATGGTCTTTAAAATTGTTTATCACCAACTATAGCTCACTTGTGTCCTGATTTCTCTATGCCGATTTTATTAAAAAACAAGGTACATAGTATTAGTGAGATGTTGGAGGGTTTAGGAATATCATGAATGTAACATTTAACATACCTTACCATATCGATGCACCATAATGGTCTTTAATCCATGGTAATCATTATACACATTTTTTTTGCCTTGTTTTCCTTATTTCTCTAGGATAACATTTGCGAATTGTAAACAAAACAAAACATTTACAATAACAAGAATGAAGTATAATTGAATCTTTAAAATGATAATCATTTATGAGTTTATACTTACCCTGTACTCCTGATTGTGAAAGTAATCATAACATCTTTCCCAATGCTCGATTACAATATCTATCATGACCTGATTCTCAAGTACAATATAAAGACACCTAACTAGTATTAATATACTAACTAACTATCTTTACAAGCCTTTTAAGGTATTTCTAACTCATCTATTTTCATAACTCTACTCAAAGTATAAATAACCACTTATGGAAAAAAATTCTTACTTATATGCACATAAAGTTCAAAACATACTTTACATATACTGAATGATATATATATAATAGCATGAAAATTTTAAAAGTATAACTCTATACATAGTTACTATCAAAAGATAAAATTTCTAACTAGGATACCATTGAATATTGTAAGGAAGGTTCCCAAAAGTGAGATAAAGATTGTCGTATAGGTGTTAATCATCTTTGTAGGGTTCATGCTTTGTATTTGTAAATAAAAATTTAATAGTAAGAGAGTGAATGTTGAAATACTTAGTGAATGATTACTCTTCTTCTTCTTTTAGAGAGTTTTACCGTAATAGGTCAAATATATAACAGTGTAAAATAATAATTGATCAAAGCTTTAATATAACATGTTTACAAAGTTTGCTAAAAAAATGACAATAGTTAGCATCTAAGTTTCTCCTTATATCTTTAGTTCATCTTTACCCCCTCACTCTAGGCATAAGCTCACTAACATTATTCCTCCAATATTTATCACACATTTCCTTCTTTATGAAGAATGCAAATCTTGTTAAGAATTCAGATTATTACATGCAGCAGAATTTCAAAATTTTGATCTGAATTCTACTTAGGATCCATGCAAAAAGCATAAATCAATGATTAGGGTTTTACCTATTGGGCACTCATGTTTCTACTGATCAAAACTTGAGAGTGGATGAACCAAACGCTGGCCGAAAGGTACAGCGTCTCTATGGTATCCACATAGAGTGAACAATGACCTCTCGCCCTCCACAAATCTGCTAGGATGCGTTTCTCTCTCTAGGAATTAGGATTCGATATTTTCTAAGTGATTTAGGGTTTTAGAAGGCTTATGAGCGTGTCCTTAATGTGCTGCCCTCAAGCCCTTTTTTATAGAACTTAGGCAAGCCACAATCCTAGTCCTACTAGGATAATGCTTCCAAAATCCTAATCACACTTAACAACTCATTTTATCCTTATCCTAGAGATAATGAGGAGAAATAGGACTTATCTATTAATTATCTAATATTAGATAATATTATCTCATAATATAAATATCTTAATATTAGATAATTGCATATAGTTATCAAATATCAAAATAATATTATCTCATAATATATTTATCTAATATCTGATAACGTAATTATTTGATATTACTTTAATATCAAATAATATCACATAATATATATATATATATATATATATATATATATATATATATATATATATATATTATGTGAATAACACATTATTATTCTTAATAATAATAATAATATATATATGCATGAAAATAAGTCCAATTAATTGGATATTAATATAATTAAAGTCCAATTAATTATTATCTTATTCCTACTTCTTTTGTGTGACCTTGTAGGTTTTTACTACATTAACAATGACTCATTATTGAGCCATAGATAGTGAGCGGTATCTAGCAATACATCACTACCACTCAAATAGTAAGAATGTCTGTGATTCGATATCCACCTAATACATGATTAACGTTTTGCATCATAACCTTTTTATAATAATATCTAAATTAAACTGGAGGCATGGAATGTGTCATCCTCGTCAATGTTTAATTTATATTTCTTGATACTGAGTAGACTTAAAATAAATGATTAATATCACATATTAATCCAATTGAACATGGTCATACATTTCTAAGTCTCACTCAATCAAGGGGCCCAAGGATATTTCTCTTTTATAAAAGAGTAACAAAATTCCATCTACATCACTCACTTCCCTCTGCACGATTCGTGACACACCTAATCAATGCCCTATTTGTCATCTTGATTAAAGGTGACATAGGACAATATTAAAGTGAGTAATTTCTCATGTAGGAAATCGTAATGACTTCAGGTCAAAGGTTTATGTGTATTTGTGATCATATAAGAATAACTTATGACATGTCTATCCATGTAATATTCTTATAGTGGGTTAGTCTAGTACATTATTCACTAATAATATACTCATGTATTGACTTGATATCATATATTCATGATTCGTAATCATCAGTCATTATACATGCTAGTCTCGATGTATTATTACTATCCTTTTTGTAATAATATTTGACTAGGGGCATTTTAGGAATAGCGAAGCTATTCCAAGGATAATTATTATATTAAGTTATAAATCGTGCAAAATAATAATAAAATTATAAAAATAAAATATAATAATTAAATTACCAAAAATAAAATATAATACATTGTGTATTACTTCAATCATCTATATAATTAGTTCCTAGGACACACACCAACAAATCTCCCCTCCACATATCAAATTCAAGATGAGCAATTATAAAATGCTAGCCATAGCATCAATTTCTCATTTAATTAGGCATAGTCAAAATGCCAACTATGCCATAAAATCTTGCCATTTTCATATATATTCAAATTTCATCATTACATGACATTTATCCAATGTTGATATACAACCTTTTCATTCAAGATAATAATAACACTTAATTCTTTTGAATAGTAATAGTTTATAGCTCAAGCATTATCCATGTATCATAAATTCAATTATTTGTAATATTTTTCAACAAAAAAATCAAACATTAAATATACTAGGTAGTATGAAAACTTCTATGGTTTGGTGCATTTTGAGCTCCCAAACAATTCAAATTTTTACTAAAATTTTATCTAATTCTTCTAATGATACAATTTCTTACAACTTCTTTACCCTCAAGTATTGTTCACATAGTACCAAAACCATGAATTTCAAAATAGGACAATATATAAGTAATTACAATAAGAGCATTTTTTTAACATTCAAATTTCTTCCAACTATCACTAAATTTTTACACAACATCCTTAACATGTTAGATGATGAAGAACTTCAATTATTTCACAAAAACATCATATTAGTACTATTTGTACAAAAGTAAAAATAAAAACTTTCCAGATCTAGATAATTTTGAAGTCGTTGTGGAAAAGAAGTTTTCTTGGTATCTAAATTAATTCTAATTGCCATCAAATTTTTATGTAAACTTACTAATATATTAATAATCAAAGAACATTAATTACTTTAATTTTTCTCCATCAAATTCTTGTCCAAATAACACCAAACTTCAAAACACAGAATCTAGATTCTATTTTGAACTCTTATAACCAAAATTCATGCAAATTCACTTTTCATGACTCCAAAATTTTTTGAAAATTTTCAATTTTTTCCACACCTATTCTAATACTATTTGTAATATTAATATACTAAAAATTAAAATTTTAACAATTCTTAACCCTTGATCCCAAAGAGTAATAGAAAACATACCATTAACCTTCCTTGATAGTTTTATTTCTAAACTCATCATAATCCCATTGTTATCTCTTAAAAGAAAACTTAATAAATCTTCTTTTGCAAATCTTGGCACTAAAATATTAACATCATATCATTATATTAACATTTATATAATATCAGAACCAAGCCATACAGTACCATAACTTAGCTTAACACCTATAATAGCAAATATCATTGTATTCTTCATCTTTCATTAGAATACTCAAAGGAGTAAGGAATATTTTTCACTTACCTTAAATTTTTAATTTTTCTAACTTTTCAAAGACTCCTTAAAGTAGCAATTTTACTAACATAAACTAAGTTATAAGAATTTTAAAGAGAAAATTTTTATCAAGTTTCTATTAGGGGAATTTTTAGTTAAAATTCCCTCTTGAACTTTCTTATTTTATTTAGGATATTACAATATCTCAAGGGATTGTTCGCCTTGTTTGCTACAAGTTTTGATCTTCCAAGTCACCCTATGCTCCAAGAACCATTTATTAAGGCCTAACTTGTGGTCTCAGTACCTATCCATTGCAATCCATATGACACCTTGTATCACGATCTCAAACTTCCATATAGATAAACTTACAAACTCGAAGTAGGACTGTATTGGAAGGCATGTTATAAGTATGCAATTAATATGTCAAATAATTTCAATATATAAAATAATAAGTACCATTTGATGAATGATAGTTACGTGGACTTCTTAGAGGACATGTGTTTTTTTGCTCTTAAGGCACCTTACTCTAACTCCTATGGAAAGGCTTACAATGCTTTTTCACTAGCACACCCACATCATTGAGGAAATGACTAGAGTTTTCACTTACTATATGCCATGTACCATCCTATCCTCTTTATCAAATATGATTTATAATGGTTTAAATCCTTATTTTTGAATTTTTTATGCATGTTTAGGGACCTACCTAGGCACTACTTTTTCTTAGGGTAGCTTTTAAATATAACATAATGTTAATACCATGAATTTATAGGAAATAAATGATAAAATGAAAAATCCATTATAATAATTTTCATCTAACTGGCACTATAAGGGAAAATGAGTAGGGCGATGTGGTGTTTCGTCTCTATTGTCCCTTTTATGGTAGTGTGCATTGACATCAACAATGGCTATCAAGAAACATAAATGATAAGCATTATTAAAGACATGTAATTTACATAGTCATAACAAATACCAAATAAAATAAAATTTTTATAATATATCATATTTGTATCCTTACAAAATTATTATGTTAACCATATTAAATTCTAAACCCTAATTTGAGTCATTATCAATAGAAGTAGCAAGCTCATCCTCCTCATCATTAGTTTGACCATCACTATTAGACTTTAGAATCCCCTCTTTCATGTAATCATCAACTATTTTATCTTCTAAATTGTCATTATTATTTATAAAGTGATTAGCTTCTTTTATAACATAACCAATATTCCTAGAAAATGAAACAATTTGAGAATTGTTGTTCTAATCCCTTAAGGTAACTAGGTGGAAATCTCCAAGATTAACTATGAGGGTGAAATTCATGTAGTTATTGTCCTACAAATATGGCATTCCTTGTAAACTAACATCATCATCAAGAGGATCCCATATATTATAATGCATTACATTATGCACAACTCTTCAATTAGGTTTATTCAAAAGATAATTGGTATAAAAAACTTATTTTGCTTGAGATGTAAGATTGTAGGACTCATCTTTATACCATTGTGCATTAACAAAGATGCTTGTTATATTCTTGTCAATGATAATTTTCTTCTTTGTTGGGTTAATATCATGCAATTTACATTTGAATAGATTCACATTGTAATTATTTAAATAAGTTACCTTTATAATGTTTACCAATACACCATAAAATATGTTATCTTCAGCTTCAGGGATGGAAATCCCATCATTTTGCATCTTATGCTTAGCATCCTAAGAAGTAATTACAAACTATACTCTATTTACTACATATACTATACATGACATAATAGTGAAACTTGGACCTCAAACTAACAAGATTAGCTTTTTTGTTGCTTTTAGCGAATCGTTCTTCTATATATGGCATTTCTATGAAATTTATTTCACAAAATAGTAACATCAAACTCAATTATAGAAAAACAAATAAGATTGATATGGATATGAAAATATGATGCAATTACCTTAGCATAAAACCATAAAAGGAACTTAGTTTTTTATAGTTGATCAATGTTTTAACTACCACTTGCTTTTAGGTCTCTTTGATGTTCATTATACAACATAAGTTATTTAGTAAAATAGATTCACCTGGAAGAAAAGTTGAATAATTTGAAAGAGTTACTCTACATATTTTTAGATTTCAATATAGTTCTTCAAAATGTACCATATATTAATATCTTAATCTTTCCTATCTAGGTGAATATGTTTTTTCCCTAATTGGCTAATATTGAGATTTAAACACCGACAATCACTATTTTGCTCTTACTTACACAACATCTTCTTTTGATTAGGCCAATTAAATCTAGTTTCCACCTTTTGTAAATGTATGGAACAAAATGTTAATGTTTTATTTACAATATATCCTTCAATGATAAAACCTTCAAGTCGAGCACAGTTCTTGACATAATCTTTTAACTTTTTTTATCTATATCTCATATAGGTACATCCACTAAAAATAAACAAGCCTTTTAACAATGTTTTCTTAAGCAAGTGCATCACTAAATGCATTATTATGTAAAAGAATGCTAAAAGATATATCCTTCAAGTTTACATAGAATGATAACAATGGCTTCCTTAGCTTGCTTGACATCTCTCTTGTTTGGAGTTCTAATAGAAATTTGCTTAAAGAAATTACACAACTCAACAATTGGACATAATAATTTCTTTAGCAAAAGTTCTCATACTAAAAGTGTCAATAATCAATATATAATAATATGACAATCATATGATTTTAACCTTTTCATTTTGGTATCATGGTTAGTCACATTCTTCCTAAGATTACTAGTAAACCTATCAGGGAACTTGACATTTTTTACCAATTGATAAAACCATTGTTGATTATCCTAATTGAGCAAACATGTAGCACATGGTTTTGTCAACCTATCCATTCGTTACATAGAATGATAACAATATTTTTCTTAGCTTGCTGGACACCTCTCTTGTTCAAATTTTTTGGTAGAAATTTGATTAAAGAAATTGTATAACTTAACAATTGGATATGATAGTTCTTTTAGCAAAAGTTCACATATTAGAAGTGTTAATAATTGATACATAACAACATGACAGTCATGTGATTTTAACACTTTCATTTTAGTATTGTGATCAGTCACATTCTTCCTGAGATTATTAATAAACCTATTAGGGAACTTGAAATTTTTTATTAATTGATAAAGCCATTGTTAATAATCCCAATTAAGCATATATGTAGCACATGGTTTTATTAACCTATCCATTCCTTACATAGAATGATAACAATGTCTTCCTTACCCTGCTTGATATCTTTCTGGTTCAAAGTTTTGGAAAAATTTTAATTAAAGAAATTGCATAACTCAACAATTGGACATGATAGTTCCTTTAGCAAAAGTTATTATATTGAAGGTGTTAATAATTGATACCTAATAACATGATAGTCATGTGATTTTAATCTTTTCATTTTGGTATCATAGTCAGTCATATTCTTCCTGAGATTACTAGTAAACCCATTAGGGAATAAAGCCATTGTCAATTTTCCTAATTGAGCATATATGTAGCACATGGTTTTATCAACCTATCCATTCCTTATACAAATGTAAGTCTAGTCTTATATTTATATTGGTTAAATTATGTCTTACATTATTTGTATCTTTTAATTTGTGCTCAATATCTAACAATGTGGATAAAATACTGTAACATACATTCTTCTTAACATGCATCACATCAATATGATGTCTCAAGTTCATAATAGGCTAGTAAGGAAGTTCAAAAAGTAAGCTCTTTTTACTCCATTAAGTTCATTTGCACCTCTATTCCATTTCACTTTACCAAATTGTATATGTTTTTTAGGAAGTCTTCGACTTAATCTTCTTAGTTAGTTTCTAATCATGTTATTAGTAAATAGTCTTAGGAAGGTCTCTCTTTTTAGACTTCCCAATCAAATTTTTCTTTGTTCTCCATGCATGATTCCTTAGAAGAAAACAATGATAATTAACATAAGCTATTTTCTTTAACCTATATTGATGGAGTATCTTTATTGCAAATTAGGCATGCTTTGTACCTTTATCCACTCCACCTAGAAAGAGTACTCTATACAAGAAAATCATTTATAGTTTATAATAATGTCATTTACATCTTAAACATTTTGTTGCTATTTGTATCTTAAGTTTTAACTCTCATCTTCTATAAATGTTTCAACTCTTCTATAAGTGGTCTTAAGAAGACATCAATATCCTTTCTTAAAGATTATAGACCAGGTGTCAACAAAGTTAACATGAAAAAGTATTTTCTTATATAAAGCTATGGTGGCAAGTTATAAGTGGTGATCACTACTGGCCACATGTTGTAAGATAGGCATATATCACTAAAAAAAATTGAATCTATCTATACTTAAATCTAGTCTAACATTTCTTAATTCTATAGAGAAATTAGAATGCTTGCTATCAAAATTTTGCGAAGATTCTCTATTGACAAGATATTGGATGACCCCATCCTTTATTGATTATCCTGCATTATGTTATATCATATATTTTATAGTGTACCTTGTTTGTGTTGGGAATTCGTATTATTACATGCAGTGGAATTTCAAAATTTTGATTCGAATTCTACCTAGGATCCATGCAAAAAGGATAAATCAATTATTAGGGTTTTACCTATTGGGCACTCATGTTTCTACTGATCAAAACTTGAGAGTGGATGAATCAAACGCTGGCCGGAAGGTACAGCGTCTCTACGATATTTACACGGAGTGAACAATGACCTCTCGCCCTCCACGAATCTGCTAGGATGCGTTTCTCTCTCTAGGAATTAGGATTCGATGTTTTCTGAGTGATTTAGGGTTTTAAAATGCTTATGAGCGTGTCCTTAATGTGCTGCCCTCAAGCCCTTTTTTATAGAACTTAGGCAAGCCACAATCCTAGTCCTACTAGGATGATGCTTCCAAAATCCTAATCACATTTAACAACTCATTTTATCTTTATCCTAGAGATAATAAGGAGAGATAGGACTTATCTATTAATTATCTAATATTAGATAATATTATCTCATAATATAAATATCTTAATATTAGATAATTGCATATAGTTATCAAATATCAAAATAATATTATCTCATAATATATTTATCTAACATCTGATAACGTAATTATTTGATATTACTTTAATATTAAATAATATCACATAATATATATATATATTACGTGAATAACATATTATTATTTTTTATTAATAATATATATATGCATGAAAATAAGTCCAATTAATTGGATATTAATATAATTAAAGTCTAATTAATTATTATTTTATTCCTACTCCTTTTGTGTGATCTTGTAGGTTCTTACTACGTTGACAATGACTCATTATTGAGCTATAGACAGTGAACGGTATCTAGCAATACATCACTGCCACTCAAATAGTAAGAATGTCTGTGATTCGACATCCACCTAATACATGATCAATGTTTTTTATCACAACCCTTTTGTAATAATATCCAAATTGAACTAGAAGCATGGAATGTGTCATCCTCGTCAATGTTCAATTTATATTTCTTGATACTGAGTAGACTTAAAATAAATAATTAATATCATATATTAATCCAATTAAGTATGGTAATGCATTTCTAAATCTCACTCAATCAAAGGGTCCAAGGATATTTCTCTTTTATACAAGAGTAATAAAATCCCATCTACATCACTCACTTCCCTCTACACGATTCATGAAACACCTAATCAATGCTCTATTCGTCATCCCGATCAAAGGTGACATAAGACAATATTAAAGTGAGTAATTCCTTATGTAGGAAACCTTAATGACTTAAGGTCAAAGGTTTATGAGTATTTGTGATCATATAAGAATAACTTATGACATGTCTATCCATGCAATATTCTCATAGTGGGTCAGTCTAGTACATTGTTCACTAATAATTTACTCATATATTGACTTGATATTACATATCCATGATTCGTAATCATCAGTCATTATATATGCTAGTCTCGATATATTATTACTATCTTTTTCATAATAATACTTGACTAGAGGCATTTTAGGAATAGCAAAGCTATTCCAAGGATAATTATTATATTAAGTTATAAATCGCGCAGAATAATAATAAAATTATAAAATTAAAATATAATAATTAAATTACCTAAAATAAAACATAATACATTATGTATTACTTCAATCATCTATATGATTGGTTTCTAGAACACACACCAATAGTTTGTACAATCATTTCAACTAGGGCTTTAACAAAAAATATTGTAACACTTTATAAGGCATTTTTTCCTTTATTGTTTTTATTAATCTAATGACTTTCCCCATATATTGGATAATTCTCCTTTACCATATATTCTTTCTAGAAAAATGCATAATCATATTTGTAAACATGAATTGACTCATAGTCCAATCCTAATTTTTTGAGCTTTTTCTTTGCACCTAGTGTGATTTCAGCAATTTATTCTCCTTAGGAAGTGCTTTCTTTAACAACTTCCAAAAAGAATCAAATGACTTATTAACCTACTTATGTAGCACTTTCAGATGCATAAACTTTCCTAAAATGTTTAAGGCTAAAAAGATTATGTAATTGGGATACAATTCTATTTTAACTTATACAAAAAAGTCATTAGAGTTATCATCATGACATTTGTCCCTTCTTGAGGCATCCTCATTCTTTACTATTTATTGAACACTAGAAGGTTAATGAAATCATATATAATGTTAATCATTTCATCTGCATCATTGGGATGTGCCTTACACATAGCCTTAATAGTTGATGTATCCTTCTCACCATGATATACCTAATTTGTGGATAATGGATAAAATTCATTATTTATTATGTGTGCCTCCAAGGTTATCAATTTAAGAAACAAGAAATTTATGCACTTCTTTTATGGACATAGCCTTAGCATTTATATTTAAAATTATTTTAATTTGATAATTATAATAATTGTAAATATAAATAAAATTATTATAATTCGATAATTACAATATTTTTAAATATATAATAAATTACATAAAATCCTTGCATGACTTGTAATATCTACCATAATACTTAAGGTTAATAATAGCTTCTTTGTGCCAGTAACTAAATTCTTATATTGTTCAACTCTAATCCAATCTGTTAAATAATATGTAATTTTTTTGAATTTTATTTTTTATAAATTGCATTATTCTTTCCTATTTTTATTTTTTATAAAATATCACAATTTAATAAAATTATTCATAGTATTATACGTTTATTAATAAGTTAATATTTCTATTTATTTGTTTATTTTGTTAAGTATTAATATAACTTATTTTGTCATGATTAAATTGTAAATTATTAACTTACATTATTATATATTTCACATCATTAAAAAGTTTAAATTTTGCTTGCTTAAATTTTCAAAATTTATATGCCATCATTATTTGATTAGTTTGATTTTCTATGTATCAATATTTTAATATTAGTAGTTAAATTACTTATGACATTAAATTGTTATGAATATTTTTATTCTTCAGTATCTACTAATACATATTTATTAATAAATTAATATTTTTAGTTATTTAATTTTCTATGTAATGACATCATTTATTTTGTTAGGATTTGAAATTATTACTTGAAATTGTTATATATATATATATATATATATATATATATATATATATATATATATATATATATATATCACATCATTAGAAAATTTACATTTTAATTATCAAATTATGCATATTTATGTGTCATCAATAATTTATGTACTTTGTTTTTCTACATATTTTAATAAATTAATAAAAATAATTTTTTAATTTCTTATAATATTAAATTATTACAAATTATTTTCTTTTTTATTATTAAATGGTAAAATTTTATTAATTAATTAATATTTTTAACTTTTAATTTTTTAAAAAATGATTACAAAATTTTCACTTATTTATTAATTAGTAAAACAAATTTATAAATAATTTAATTTACTATTTTTATTTTTTTAATTTTTTAGATATTGACATAACATATTTTCTCAAGAACTTAAATTATTATATATTTCATATCATTCTATAATTTCTATAAGGAATTTATTCACAATCCTATCCTATAATATACTCACTAGATATTCAAAATAATAAACATAATCAATTATGTAAAAATACAATTTCACTAACTAACATAATAGTGCATAAAAAAAATTTATACTTATATACTTTATTAATACTATCATTAATTTAAAGCAATAAACATATCAAATTAGACAAAGTAACAATTTCATCAAAATATAACAAAGTACTTGATATCAATCACTTTATAAATTGTTTACTCAAACAAAATAGTGTTAAGTTTCCTCAGCCTACCTCAATGGAATAATAAACTAAAGAAACACCGATGTCAACCAAGCAACACCAATAGTAACAAAATTTGAGCCTTTAATACAATACAAGTATGAAAATATACAAAATGATGAAACCATAGTAAAAGTAATAAAGGAAAATGAACAAAGCTAACCTTGGAAGCCTTGGAATATTTCCTCTCTCTCTTTCTTTCTTGACTCTCTATTTTTCCCTTCATGCGAATGAGAAAAATGGTATTGCAAATATCTTGAATATGTAACCCTATATTAACGACACTAAAACTTGGTTGTTGATGTAAAGTTTTTATTATTATTGTTGTAGAATTAATAAAGGGCACATGCATCATTTAAGCTAGGTGAGTTTATATGAATGAGAAAGTTATTAATGTAGACTTTTTGAATTTTTTTAAAAAAATTGAAAATTCTTCACAACAACATTGTCATCAATATAAGCTACCATGTAAAATACCTGCCAGTTGATGGCGGTCAAATTTCTAATGGACTATATCAATGATAAAGTTATCAATGTAAACTTTTCAATTTTTTTTTAAAATTCAAAATGTCTACACTAATAACTTTGTTGTCAATATAGCCTTCAAGGGAGAATGTCAACCAGCTATTGCCAGTCAAATTTTCAAAGGCTTATATCAACAACATGTTGTCAATGTAGACTTTTTGAATTCTTGCTAAAAAAATTTCAAAAGTCTAAATCAATGAATTTGTTGTTAGTATAACTTTCATGGTAAATTGCTTGCCAACTATTAGCAATCAAATTTTCGAAGGCCTATACTAATAACTTGATGTTGGTATAAGGTTCTAATTTTTTTTAAATACCTTATGCCAACAACTAAGTTTTTGTTATCAGTATAGGGTATTATTATTGTAGTTTATATCTACTTGGGTGTAAATTCCTTACTAAAATCATACAAAAAAGGTGGCATTTCATATTTTTTAGCAATGAGCTCAATAATGATATTTTTTCAAATTTTAAAACTTGATAAATGAAGGAATAATTATTATATATACTCTTTGAAATATTAATAGATTTTATAGAGAAACTTCCCTTTTTAGATGAAACGATGGGTGATCATATGACTTCTATATTTTATAAATTATTAAGAAATTAATGTGCATATGTATCAAGTATTGATGAATTAGACTCCTCTAAGATGTTATATTACATTTTTAATAATAAAATGAATGTCATAACTCTTGTTAATTAAATTTTAAAAAAAATAAATGGAAGAATTTAATATTCTAATTTAAAATAAAGTAAAATTATATAGAAGTTTATAATAATTTTAATAATCTTTTAATTATTTTTATTGATATATATATATATATATATATATAAATCTTCATCTAAGATGACAACCTAAAAGATATTTATAGATGTGAAATTTTTGTAAAAGATGCAAATCTTTCATTTAAACACCATTATAGAATTGTAAATAGACATCAATATATTGACATCAACTAAAGTAAAAACCAATGTTTGTATTAATGTGGTATTATTTTTAAAATTACTAGGAACATTAAAATGATAGTTCATAAATACAACTAACATATATTTGTATGTGTTCACATTTTTAGAATTATTGAAAAAAATTAAGATGATGGTTAAAAACTTATAACCAACTTCCATTTAGACATGATTTTATGTTTGTAATTATAGGAAAACTTAAGACATTAGTTGTTTACTTAATCAAAGTTAAAAGTAATGCAAACCATTACTATGTAGAGTACTCAACAAATGTAAAATGTCAGTTTTTTACTTAATTGATGTTGAAAATGATGGAACAATGGCATTTTTCTAAATATTATCCTAACTTTATACATTTATTTTGTATCAATCCAATGTCATTCATATATGACATTTGTTATTTTTTACAAAATTGATGTATAAATTTTTTGGTTGAGTAAGTATCATTTCATCTTAGTTTCTCATTACTTTTACTTTTACTTTTTAAAATCTACTAATTTGGTGAAAAGCTTTGTTTTCATCATGTAATGCTTAGTAACAATCCAGTAGGCAAAATTTGACATAATTAAATTAGACAGTATCTGTTAGTGGATAATTAGTAAAAATATACATTATTAATAGTAGAAGTATTAATTAGTATTAGCAGAAAATATACATTATTGATAGTATCATTTCATTTTAGTTTCTCATTACTCTTACTTTTTGAAGCCTACTACTTTGGTGATAACCTTTGTTTTTGTCATACAACACCTAGTAGACAGAAATTGACATAATTAAATTAGGTAGTATCTATTATTGGATAATTAGAAAAAAATACATTATTGATAGTAGAAGTATTCAATAGCATTAGTAGACAAAGAGTCCATTAGGATTTAATTGGGAAAAATATGAGAAAATTAGAAGTATTCAAAATCCAAAATTAATGGAGTTTGGAAGTAACTTATTGAATTTACTCAAGAATATCCTAAAATAAACCTAAGATACCAAAATTGAAATTTTGAATATACTTCTAAGGGTGTGCATAGTTTTGAGGTGAAAAAGGGGAACTTGATTCAAAAGCATATTTTCCTAATTATAATTTTATTAAAAATATAGAAAATAGTAATTAAGATAGGATATTAATATTTTAATTGTTAGGATCGGGAGCCATACAAGCGCAGCGGAATAAACCGATCCCAACCAATGGATCCATGTAAAACGTTAAATTAGAATGTCGGATTTAGGCTATACCTTTCGATGATTTCAAATTTTATTCGTTGATCACCTTTTCAACTTCCTTTTGGCTGAAAACTCCGAAGTATCCACATGAACTAACAGATCACCAATGAATGTCCTGACGATCATTGGTTGGAATTCATCTCCTTAGCCTCATAGTGCTAGCTATGCCTCTTCAAGGTTTACAGTCAATGAGAGATGTTAGGATTTTTCTATGTTATATGGGGATGCGTGAATAATGAATTAACTATCATTATTACCTAACAAGTCTATTTAAACAGGAGCATAGAAAACTCTAACTAATTTAAGCTTTAGTCCATATGTAATTATAGACTTATTATTGGGCCTTATAATTATAACATAGGATTCCCAAATATTAGGCCTAAATAATTTTAGTCCATTAATTCCAAATCTACTAGGCTTTAAGTGTGTGACCCTACAGACTCTTATTACATTGACAATGATCATTAATCATGTTAATGATCATAAATAATGAGCAGTGCCTAATAACACATCATTGTTACCTAAGTAATGAGAAAGTCGGTGATTCGATTAAACTTTTACATGTAATCATCATCTATATTCTTTTGTCCTAGACATCTAGATTGAGAAGGAGATATAGACCGTGTCATTCTCATATAGCCCAATCCGAAGGTTTCTTGATTCCTAAGTAAGTTAACTGAAGTAAATGCAATTGACATTTTATGTCAATTCATCTAAGCATGGCCATGCATTTTCTCAGTTTTACTCAATCAAGGGACCCACAGATGTCTCTCCTATTATATAGGAGGGCCAAATTCTATCTTGATCATACAAATCTCTCCACATGATATGTAACATATCCAATAACTATCCTTACATTTACTCAACCATGAGTGATATAGAGTAGTATCAAAATATGAAACTCACATATAGGAAACTTTGGCGATCTCTAGTTGAAGAAGTATATTAATAATGATCACTAAGAATAACTCATAACACTCATATAATGATCCACGTAGTGTTCTTAGGATGGGTAGGTCCAGTATATAAGTTCTTTAACTTGTACTCATGTGTAAACTTAATATCCTATATAAGTCACAACACATGTTAGTTTTAACATATCAAAGCAACCTAATCCATAATGATATATGACTAGGGATATTTAATAATACAATTATTCTAAGGTTATTATCATAATTAAATATATTACGCAGATAATATCTATAAATATAATAATTAAAATTGCCATTAAAATAACACGATTCAAATTTACAATCATCAATATGATTTGTTTTAGGGCATATACGCTAACATTAATAACCTTTAGTAGTAAGCAAGTAAAGGAAGCTTCCATAAGAAGCTCAGTCATCGAATTGATAAATCTAAATTGGATTATTCTAAGACTATATGCTAGTATGATGAGGATGTCTTAGTTGAAGTTGAATTGACTTAGTTTTTCTTTATCCAAATAGATCTAGCTATGAGTCTCATTGTTCTAAGCTAGCTAAATGATGTCATTTCTAGTTATTTAGTGGTTACTCAATGCTACCCCTATAAATAGCTAGCATTGGTTCATTTTGTTCTCATGCCATATCATAATACATGGCTAGAGAGAGAGAGTTTAGAGAAAGGAAGTGCAATTTTGAGAGTTCTTGCTATTTTTTAGTAAGTTTCTATTAGTTCTTTTAGTTTTCTTTAGGATTGTTTGAAGTAGAAAGCCTTTTTTATTATTTAATGGAGGTAAAAGCTCATAAACTCTCATTATTTCATCTTTTTTTCATAATTATTTCTTTAAATTTTTCACTAATTCTATTTTTTTTTGGATATTACACTTTGAATTCTAAGTGAAAGAATCAAGCATCATAAGCTCTTTTGAATGACTAGAGATTCACTTCTTTTCTTCTTAGTTTTTTATTTTAAAGGTTTTTATGCGTAAGATATACATGTGATTGTGTTTAATGTTATTGTTATTTAGAAACCATGAAACTCATGGTGGATTATTTGCAAATATGTTTTCTTGAAACCTAAGAATTGGTTTTGAATAAATAGGTTTTAGAGAAAGACATTTTCAAAATCATCTTTAAATTAATCAAGGTTGAATATATGATTTTTACACGGAAATAAAAGAAATTTTTAATAAGAAAGCACTAAAAAGCTCATAGTTTTCCTTACCTTTGAATAAGTAAAGCTTCTATTTTTAAAACTCAAAAGATGTTACACTATGTTCTATTTAAATTTAAGATAGGAAAATGCATGAATACCAACCTTTGAAAACAAAAATGGATGGGTTTTGCATGATGAAGGCTTTCAAGTTTCCCATACTTTCATGGGAAAAAATCTATTTTTCTTGATAAAAATTAAGAAAGCACTGAACTAAACTCTACTATGAAAGTTTTAGAATGATTATATCAAAGTTCTCAAGTCAAAAAATTACTTGGAAATAGAAATGTGTAGCTCACATGCTCTTTGTTGTTTTGTGGAAGGAAAATTTTGTTTCTGTAAGAAAAACTTAGTACACTATATTTTAAGCTATTTAATTAATGTTATTAAGCATCTATACTAAAATTTTGTAGCAATATTATGCTTAAAAACATGTTTTAAATTTTATAAAAAGATGTAAAAAAATTTCTTTTAAAATTATATTTCAGTAAATAGTTTTCCTACAAATGGTTTTTACTAGTAAAGCATTGGTAACTTGTTCTATGGTTAAATATGATTCATAAATTATGTTTAATGCCTTGAAAACATGGTTGGAAATTTTTGGAAAAAAGTTACATTAATATATGTTTTTCATGAAAAAGTGTTGCTTTCTTTGATGGAACTTAATAGTTGCTTGAAGTAGTAAGTAGTGTAAGATGTTTTGTGCATGAAATGGTTTTGAAAGCTGTGATTTAAATTTTTATTTTAAATTCTGGAATTTTTTTCTGAATTTCATTAAAGTTTACTATTTTATTTGAAATTTTAAAGCTAAATGTGTTTTCTTTGAGGTGTTTTGATAAACAGTTACAAGGGATATTGTATGACTTTATTTTAAGCATGAAAATAGTTTAAAAATATTATTAATTGACTAAAAATTAAATTTTTTAAAATTTATAGAAATTTAAATGAAGTTTATTATTTTAAATGGTATTTTTAAGTACAAGAATGTATATTAAAGCCTAGTATTGATTTGTGACTATTTTCTTAACTTTTAAATGATGCTGTGTGATGAAAATAAGCAATTCTACTATTGCTAGGTAGCATGTTTAAATACTTGATTTATTAAGGAAAAATATCTATTTTATTTGTTAGAATGAAACATAATGTATAAGATAAAAATTGCTTGGAAATAAAAGTTATAAAACTTGAAAAATCCAAATTATAGCTCCTTAATTTTTATGATAAAGACTAAATGAGATATATATATATATATATATTAGATTAATATTTTGATTGATTGATGATACATTATTACTTATAGTAATTGTCTTAAAAGTATTCTGTGATCAAAATGGGCACTGCTTCATAGATTTTATAATGAAACTATTAACTTATTGTATGATTAATATATGGAGTATAATATAACTTATTTGTGAATTACATGTGCATTGATAAGGTTATATACAAGAGTATTTATATATGATAGTGAATTCCTACATAGATATGTAACTTGGTAATCTAGCATGTAGAAATGGAAGCTTAAATGCTTTGAATAGTCACTAAGTAAGGTGACGAGATACCTATAAATCTCTTTCTTGCTATATTACACTATATCATATATTTTATTATAGTTAGGGTTAATGGATGGTATTTTGAAGTTACCTTCATGATTTTGAATATGATAAAAACCATTTAAAGGCTACACGAGTTTATCTTCTCTGATGAAAGTGTTAAAAGACCATAATTAGTATTAAAAAATAATGTGTGTTAGACAACTATGGTTAGCATTCAAAAATAATGTTAGTTGTTGGTGTGTGTCCTAAGAGCCAATCATAAAGATGATTATAATAATGTATAATGTATTATATTTTATTTCCTGGCAATGCAATTATTATATTTTATTTTTATTTCTTTATTATTATTATTTTATGCAATTTATAACTTAATATAATAATTGTCCCTGGAATAGTTTTACTATTCCTAAAATGTCCTTAGTTAAGTATTATTGTGAAAGGGATAGTAATAATACATCGAGACTAGCATGTATAGTGACTAATGATTATAAATCATGGATATGTGATATTAAGTTGATACATAAATACATTGTTAGTGAACAGATGTACTGGACTGGCCTACAATAAGAAAACTACGTGGATTGTTATATGTCATTAGTTATTCTCATATGACCATAATGCACGTAGTCTTTTCACTTGAAGTCACTACGATTCTTTATATGAGAAGTCACACACTTTGATGCCTTCTTGTATCACCTTTAACTGGGATGTGTTATAGGATGTTGATTGGGTTGGTCGTGAATCATATAGAGGGATGTGACTGATGTAGATGGAATTTTATTGCTATTACATAGTAGGAGTGATATCCCTAAACCCCTTGATTAAGTGAGATTAAAAAATGTATGACTATGCTCAAATGGATCAATATGAGATATTGATCATTTGCTTAAGTTAGTCTACTCAGTATCAAGAAATATAAATTGAACATCAATGAGGATGACGCATTCCATACCTCTAGTTCGTTTTGGATATTATTATAAAAAGGACTATGTTGTAAAGTATTGTTCATATATTAAGTGAATATTGAGTCACAAATATTTTCACTACTTGAGTGATAATGATGTATTGTTAGATACCATTTACTGTTTGTAGTCCACAAATAGGCTATTACCAACGTAGTAAGAACTTACAAGGTCACATAAAAGGAGTAAAAATGAGACAATAATTAATTGAACTTTAGTTAGACTAAAATCCAATTAATTAGACTTATTTTCATGCATATAATTATTATTAAAATAATAATTTATTTTCATGTAATATATATAGTATATTATATGATATTATTTGATATTAAAGTAATATCAGATAATTATGTTATTGGATATTAGATAATTATATTATGAGATAATATTATTTTTTATATTTGATAACTATATGTGTTTTAATATTAGATATTTATATTATGATATAATATTATTATCTAATATTAGATAATTAATGGATAAGTCCATCTTTGCTCACTCTCTCCATGATAAGGATAAAGGTGATAGTTGTTAAGTGATTTTAAGATTCTAGAAGTATTATCCTAGTAGGATTAGGAATGTTGTATGCCTTAGTTCTATAAAAAGAACTTGAAGGCAGCACCTTAAACATACATTAGCTGCCATTAAACCTTAAAATCACTTCAAAACACATTAATCCTAAGCCTAGTGAGAGAGAAACGTATCCTAGTAGATTCATGGAGGATAAGAAGTCATTATTTACTCCGTGTGGATACCATAGAGATGCTATACCTTCTAACCAGTGTTTGATTCATGATTTATCTCGCTCTCTCAAGGTTTTGTTCAAAAAGAACACGAGCACATAAAAGGTAAAACCCTAACATTGATTTATGCCCTTTTGCATAGATCCTAAGTAGAATTCGGATCAAAATTTTAATTTTCCAATGTGTATGATGATCCGAAACCTAACAAGAAGCTAGCAAGGCTATCTTCACTATACATGAATCCAATAATAGTGTTCCAAATTTTTCCTTAGATATTAACTCTAAATGATTAATTAAGTCAATGATCATAAGACTTATATTAAGTTCACACACATTGTCTTATTAATTAGTAAGTTGATAATTATGAGGAATAATCCTTACTATGCTAAAATGATTCATGAATATGAAGATGAAAATGAGGTTAAATTTCATATATGACATCATGGGCTTGAATGTTGATTATGACGCATAACATTATGTGATTATAACATCTTGTGGAGAGTTTCAAGGATTGGTCTTGTGACTTAACTTCTAAGTTAAATGGAAAGATGAATAAGATAAAGTTGACCCTGGAGGGACATGATTAAGATATGCATGGAATAAGGTTAGCCCAAAGTAACAAGGATGAACCTTTTATGATTCATTGCCATTTAATGGTTATTTAAATACTTATATTATAATTGTGATTGAACTATGTTTTGCCTAAGTTGTTATTAGTGTAGTATATGAAATTGCATAATAAGAAATGTATTTTGGGTAAGGAAAACTTTCTCATATGTATGTCTTATATATAAATATTATTTCAATTAAAACTAATTAAAAAATTAGTGTGATAGCTATCTCATTGTGTATTTTTTAATATGAATTTCAAGAGTGAAGAAGGACATCTTAATGTGATCTTAGAGGGTGAAACTACAAAAAGCTAGCTAAGAGAATCAAGGGCATGTTTTAAGGATTAATTCAAAGGGCTTGGATGCATGAAAGGAGAGCTTATAAAAGTGTTAAGGGGTTAAATAATTGCATTACATATATTTTAGCTAAGTATTTGAATATAGTACTCGACTACTGCATTTTGAGCTTACTAGTTATCAAATACCACATTTAAATACTACTTCATTTTGAGGATACTTATTGAGTATTGTATTCGAATACTACAATTAGAATTCATTTTTGCTCGCTAGTACTTGAACATTGTATTTGAATACTTTTAGCTAATACATTTGATTTTATGAATTATTTTATTATTAGCTTTTTAGGTCTTTTATTTTCCTTTATACTTTGGCCTATAATTTTTAACATGTTATTTTAAACATTTAATACTTTATTTGATGTCCATTTATTTTGGATTAATTAGTGTGATAGCTTTAGGCCTAAGTTAGTTCATTAAAGCTCAACTAGGTTAGTTGTTAAATTTCTAGCCTATAAAGATAGTTTTTCTTTATAAAAAATAGGTTAGAGATTTGGTAAATTGAGAATTGGTTGAAGCCTTTTTGTGAGAGTGAGTTTTTTCTTGAATTTTTGAATGAACTTGTGACTTATTAAAAAGATTCAACCTTTATGCAATTGATATTTACTAATTAAGGATTTATCATTGTTGTGAGATTCTTCTTCACTTATCAAAAGATTTTCATGTAATATCCCGCTTTAAATATAAAGTTGTATAAATTTTAATATTTGTGGATAAATTATTTATTTGGCTAATATTGGTTAAATTTATTTTTCAAATTAAAGTTTCTAGAATTTTAAAAATAATATTTATGATAATATACAAAATTTATTTATATATGGTCATTATTGATGTAAAATTAGATTAAAATAATTTTTATAGGGAATCTATCATAAGTTTAAAAGTAAATTTTAGTGAACAAGAGTGCATGGATTTGTGAAAATAATTCACTTGTAGTTGATGAATTATTTTTTATAATTGTACAAGTTTAAAATAATTATTTTTAGAATTTAAAAATTTAACAGATTATTGAAAATATATAAGTATTTTTATATATTGGTAGAAGATTTAAAATGATTGAGATTGTAAATGAAATCAATTTATGAAAATGAGTAGTTGAGATATATGTGGAATATGCATTATAGTGCACCACAACGCACAAAGCAAAACCCCAGAGCTTTTGTTTAATTTATCCCTTTTTATTTCATATTTTTGCCTCCCTGCTCCTTTATTTTGAATAGTAGCTCTAAAATTTTCATTCTTTCTCTTTCTTCAATGCTGCATTTTCTCTCAATTATCTTGTCTCTGCTTTTATTTTTTAATTTCTATTGGTTATCTTTATCTTTCATTTTTTTTTGGATTTTCTCCTCTCTCTCCTTTTCCCTATCACCTTTTCTTTTCTTTCATATTAGCCAACTTCTTTCTAGTTGCTATTCTTTCTTTCGCCCTCCTATTCTCTTTCTTCCATCACCGCCTCTCTTTTTAACGCACCAGATTGTTGCTACTCCTAGGTTTTGTCATTAGCTCTAGTTGTTATTGCTATGGCCAACTTAGCTATATTTTTCTTCTATTGCTGGCTTTGGTAGTTATTGCTATGACCAGCTTATTTGTTTGTTGAAATCTCTAATAACCCATGAAGCTTGGAACAACTCCACCATGTGACTCTTGAAAGGGCAAAACAAAGGAGTCATGACTTTCTTTTCTTTGTTGGCATGTACCACCTTTACTAGTGGCATGAGGTTGTTAGAAACTTCCAAGGATGAAGGTGAAGCATTCTAGATCATAATATTTTATGATTTTAAGATTGATTCAAGATGATTTAGAAAGTTTGTAAATACTAACCCATTCTAAATCTTTTCTTTCTAGTCTTGAAAATTAGAAACTTATGATTCAGAATGTTAGCACTACGTGATTAAAGCTTAGAACAATAATTTTTAAGAAGTAGTATACGTAATATTAGCATATTTATAATTTATTATTATATATTGCTAAATAAAAAAATTAAAAGAAGATAAGTCTTCATGTTTTGTACTTGAATTAATAAGCATTACTTGATGAGTGCATGTTTACTTAAAGACAATGTTTCCACCAATTTTGTTTGTAAATCCTATTATTTATAATTTTAGGTCTTAAGTTTTTAATCTATTGTATTACTTCAAGGATATGAATAGGTTCTCTATCTAGACTGAATATAAAATAATATATTAGGATTGTTTGTGGTTAGTTAAGTCGTTGCAAAAAGATTTATTGTAAACTTCATGTATTAAAAATTAACTTATAAGACTGATTAATTCTTTAAGATTTTGTCATCAAGATGTAATTTTAAATTATTGTTGTTAAACCATAGTATACATATTCTAGAAAACTTATGTTATGAATAATATTATATGCATAAGTATAGCTCTTGAATATGGGATTTTTTATAATATAGAATGCTGAAACAATACGATTAAAGTGTTTTTGAAATTTTATATCTCAATATTTTAAGGATTTGATCATGATTTAGAACAATTCACTTTATCGTTTTAATTAAATAACTAATACAGTATTGATAAAATGACAATTTTATGACTAAAAGTATTAAATTAGTATCTTTAGGATAAAATTATATCTTCAAAATGAGAGTTCCTAATAATAGTGATTTTCTAATTCTTTACAAATAGTTAAAAATATAAAAAGATGGAAGTATGATTTTACATAGTGTTAAAAGTGAGTTCTCTCAAGATAAGCATATTTTAATTTTAATTTTGGAGTAGTAAACAAGCTATGATATTTGGAAATGATATAAGTGATACCTTGTGATTATAATTTATCATCATAATTTTTAATGGAAAAAGAGAACCATTTAGAGATTCTAAAGGGAATGAGTGCTACCAAGTGAGTGCATATCTTACCACTGCTTTATAGTTTAATAAAAGATAGTAAATTGTTTTGACTTCTTATTGATAATTTAGATTTCATATGCACGCATAAACTTCCATTGTAAATATGCAATTAGCTATTGAGTGAATGTTAATTAATCAGAGTGTGTAGCCGAAGCACAATGTTATTTTAATGATTGTCGAATGCTTATGATTGAGTTATCTTTGTCACTTGTAGGTTGAATTAAATTATGTTAAGATGTGAACGAGTGTTATAGCCATGCATGAAGACATAACAATGTTGTTATATAGATACTATTATACATTGTTATTCACCCTGTGTTGATAAGTAGATGTCTATAATGAAATTGGTATTTAAATTGAAATTGAGAGCTAAATTATATTAAATTTATTGCATTGTACATTATGCCATGAGTGGCATTAAGATTGGAAAATGTGAGTAGGGCATTGATGTGAAAGTTAGAAGAGAAATTCCTAACAAACAATTGAGAAGGATATAAGATTGATATGGAAGCTAGATATGAAATTCCCAATGAGAAGTTAAGAAAAATAAAATATTGATTTGGAAATATAAAGTGGTTATACATATATTTACTAGAATTAAATGTGTGGTATGATGATTAGAAATTGTCTATGATTGGATGCTACAGTTGGTGTGTTTGAGATGATTTATCTATGTTTAAGCCTTAATGGCTATTTGTTATTATGATATTCACCTAAAATGAGTGGTGAGTGATTGGTTAAGATTATTATGTTTTATGATGCGAAACATGGAATTTGAGTTGTATGCAAGTGGAATCCCAATCTAAGGTTATGTATAGTTTAGAAATCTAGAAAATAGGTTTGTTAATATCTTAATATTAGCACATATTTAACTTGCAAATTAGTGGTAGATGTGTACGTACCAAGTTTCTATAACTCACTTCAATTCTTTCTACTATTTTCAAGTTAAAAAAAGCTATTTGAGATATGTCTTATGTATGGAGAATCAAGGTTACCTTGTTAGAAGGTTTTACAATTCAGTTTCATTTGGGATTAGGATTAACAATTGAAAAGTATATGTGGTTGATCCGTCAATTGATGTGTTGATTGTTTAATTGTGTATAAGTTTGAGATTTTATGATATTGTGTGTATGTTTACTATTGTCATATCTAGAAACAAAACAGGTGTTGTATCTTAAGGCGTGTGGCCCTTAGAAAGTTTCCAAAAATAGAGAAAACTTTGTCCATTTTTCTACAAAAATTTAAAATAAAATTTTAAGTTCTTTTAGAAATTTGGATATTTTAGTCGAAAAAAAATTAATGTGAATAGTATTAAAGCTTGTGGAAACCAGTATTGGGATCCACACCGATCACAATTGGAGTTGGGTCATGACATTTCATCCTTTATGGCATGTTATTTATTACTAGTTACTTCCATTCTTCCTTTTTTAAAGTGTAGCATGAGTATTCTTTTATTTTTATTTAATTTGCTAAATTTTGAGACAATCTATCAATTAGATTCATATTATTTAGTATTAAGAACAATATATCCTAATCTTCAAATTCATTTCTTTTATTTCATTTTCTATTTTTATTGTTTTATCGCTATTTCTATTTCTATTCTGTCTGAAATTATGCTTTGTGTAGTTGCAATTTTTTAATTTTCATTTCATTTACAATTCATATTTATTGTTTTACTATTCTATTGTTTGAATTGCATCATTCATTTATTGCAATTCTATTCATTTTTTCCAAATTGCTGAGTTACTATTTGATACTTTATCATACACTAAATTGTATCCTTGGTTATCCTTTTTGAATTCATGTTCATTTGTTTTACTTTTTAAGTCTCAATTATATAATTGAGGCAATGCTTAGTTTGGATTTTATCTTTATTTGTTTATCCTTTCTTAGTTTGGATTTCATCTTTATCTGTTTGTCCTTTTGTCTAAATTTAGTGTTTGTTTAATTCCTTCAATCTATTTGACTGTGTATCATGATTATGCTTGCTTAAAGTCTTGTTCCATCACATTATTATTATTTATAAATATGTCATTTATTACTCTTGTTTGTTGTGTCAAAGCTATTTAATTAAATTTCCAAGTGTCCTTTTCATTTGAAATTATACTAAACCTATTTCTTTTTTCTATGTTCTCTAATTGTGTTAGGTTCAAGTTTCTATTAAGTGTTTCATTATCATGACCCATCTTGATCATGACCGGTGTGGATCTTATTACCAGTTTCCATAAGCCTTAACAAATTTTACTTTTTTTACCTAATGGGAGTTTTTAAATTCCAAGGGGACTTAAATTTACTTTAAATTTTTTATGAAAAAATAGACAGAGTCTCCCCTATTTTTAGACACTTCTTAAGGGCCACACACCCTAAATACAACACCTATATTATTTTTAGATATGATAAAATCATATACATGCATTATGCAATAGAATTTCAACTTAAACATAGATAAATGATTCAACGCATCAAATCAACAGATCAACAACATTTCTATATCAATGTTAACTAAAATTCCAACTATTAAATCTTCTTTGTAAGGTGGCTTCAGATCTCCATAGATACATGTGTTCCTATTTTGACCTAAAACCATTGAAAATAAATAGAGTTACATGAACTTAGTAAGCATATATCTACCATAGTTTTGCAAGTAATTAATTATTTATAGTCATAAATTAATCATATTAGTAAACCTTTTTTTTTCTTAGTTCTTAGTAATATGCATAATATGCCTTATATTAAAATTTCACCTATAAATAACTTAGATCTCATATCTCGCAACACTATTATAAACTCAATCAATCACTCATCACCTATTCTAGATGATCATCATTTTAACCATTAGCCTTTAAGGATTAAATACAAACAATCATCGTAGTCACATTATATCTTTGCAATCACATTAAATAGTGACATACAAACACAAGGTTCTACTATCACTTTGAATCATACACTTAATTATAGCAAGCATGTATGTAACTGTTCCTTTATTTTGGGATTAAGTCTACACTTTTCTCAACCACTAACTGGAAATTTCCCATCTGACTCTTGAATCAATCTTATATCCTTCACAACTTTTACTTAGAAAATTTCCTTCCGGCTTTTAGAGTATCATCCTAATATAACTCACAGTTCCTAATATCATTGCTCTAACATTATTTATAAATTTTCAAAGCCATCCATGGCAAAATGCAAAGATAATATATACATGAGAGTTTAACTCTCAAAGCACATTTCAAAATATTATTTCTAGCATACAAGTAACAAAAAATTCAACCATAAACATTTAGTGATCATTAATAACATCATCATGCTTCCACTGCACACTTTGACTAACTAGCAATCACTTAATAGCTAACTACTCTCATACCAAGAAACTGAGTTTATATAAATATAAAGACATGAATTTGAACATGAAATCTATGTTATCAACAAGAAAAATGCAATTCATAATATTTAAATATTTTTATTAAAATAAAAATAGTAGTGAGATATATACTCATTTGGTGAGATCCACCTAGTTCATTTACCTTGAAGCATCCAAGTTAAACTTTGCTTTCTTCTTCCTATTTGTAATTTACAAGGATGATTTGTGAATAAATAAACATTCCTTTCAATCATTTGAATTCCATTTTCATATCTATAGCATACTAGCTATTTAGACCATTAACTTCTTTACTCACTTCCTTTTTAAATATTATTATGAAATCTAATAGTAATATTTCAATTTCCTATGTTGCACTTTTACCTTTTTTTTAAGTAAATCACTAGAAACTAAAAAGTATATCATATTATGGAAATTATATTTTCCTTTTATATCATCATATATCTCAATTTTAGTTTGTATTATGATATACTATCATTCTAAGTTATAATCCTCTTGTATTTCATCATGCTCTTAATAATAAAATATGTCATTCTATTAAAAATTTTGAATCAAGTTTACACTAGAAGAACTATTATGATTTAATGATCTCAAAAGACTCCACTTATTTAATAATATCTTTAGTTCTAACTTGGTCCCATTTTGTACAAATAGCTAATAAGTTAGCTGATAGCTGATAGCTGATAAACTAACTAAAATATCTTATAAAATTAGCTGTTGAATTAATTGAAATTATAAAATAATATAAAAGGACATATTAATAGAAATACATATATGATTAAAATAATTTATATTTATAAAAAATTTAATTATATTAACGTAATTAAAAATTTTAAAATAAAATTATAATTTCTAATATTTAATTAATTATATTTTATAAACTTATATATTTATTTACTTATATATTTTTATTTTATTATTTATTATAAAATTATAATTACTTAAAATATAATTAATTATATTTTTTAAAAATTACTTAAATTTATATTACAAAATGTATGATTTGTAAATTAATAAAAAGAATAAGGATAGATTTGGAAAGAATTTAAAAAACTAGTAGCTTATTAAATCAGAACTTATAAGCTACTTGGAGTAGTTTATAAGTTAGTGTAAGAAACATCTCTAGAGGTTAGCTTATAACTTATTGACCAAGTTAATAAATTATAAGCTAACTTATTTATTACACAAAACGGAGCCTTTAAGAAAATCAATAATTCATATTTCACATGATTAGAGTTTTCTTGAACCGTGAGCATTTTATTCAAAAATTTACATATGTGTCTTTTTTTTTGTCTCATGTCCAAAGTAACTTATTTTTTATGTCTAATTCATCATTTGCTCAATTTATGTCAAGCTTTCTTTAACTAATCTAAATTCTTGTAGTCATTTAGTCCATTTTGCTTTTAATTACCATTTATGTCCTTGTGTTAAGTGTTGTACACCTTATTTTTCAAGTCATGTTGCAAGCTATTTTGTCAATTTCAAAGCCCAATTATGTCATTGTTATGTCTTAAGTCTCATTTTCCATCAATTGTAATTAGGGCTCCTATTTAGTTTTAATTCATTTATTTACTTTGAGGTGTCATGCCATTAGGTTATCCTAATTGAATGCATATACTATTATGTTTTGTCAAATCATGTTTAGCATTCTATTTTGTTCTATAAGCAACTCTATCCAAATAAACTTGAGAACTTGATTAGTATAATCGAGTAGTGCCAAAATAAGTATTATGGTTGAATTCAATATTTAGTTATTTTAAATTAGAGAGCAATATAATCATGAGTAATCAATTCTTATATTAAAGTACTTTTTCAGAAGCACTTGTAGTTGAGTATAGTGCTTAAATAATGAAAGGCATAAGTCACAATAAGTACAAGTGATTATTGTGTTTGAATACTTTATTTTCATTTAAGATATTCAATTATAGGAATCTGATACCCTTATTTTATTAACACAAAATGTTATACAATTAATTTTAGGGTATAATTTAGAGGTGAATAAAAAAAGGAAGCAAAAGTGAAAGTGAAAAAAAAGTTAATTCAAAACAAAAGCAAAGTAATAAGTCAATAAAAAGTTACAAAAGACTAAAAAGAAGTGGAAAGAAACATAAGTGAATGAAGAAAAAAAAGATAGTATAGAAAAAATTGTTTAGTTAAAAAAATGAAAAGAAAAGTTATTTAAAGCATGGAAAGCAAAAGAAAGTTATTACTATTCATTGAATGCACAATGCTATACTTCGATTTCTTATTCTAATCCAATGTCCATTGTCTTGTTTGAGTCATTATTAAAGTTTATGCTTTGTATCATTGTTGTATGTCTTAATCCTTGAGTCCTTTTGTCTTAAATCTTTTGTCAATTCATTTTTCTTCTTTGAGTATACTTTATTTTAATCTTGGTTATAGTCTTGAGTATTTTTTATTTAAGTCTTCTATAACTCATTTCTTTAACTTTTTATTTTTAAATCTTTGTGTCTTAATTAGTCCCCTTTTCTTTGATGTTTTGCTCAATGAATTTTAATTAGTTTTCTTCTTGATTTTGCATTTGTTGATTGTCTAAGTGTCTTATTGGATCCTTTTAATTGTTTGAACTTTGATTGGTTAGATCTCCTTAATTCTTAAATAATTATAAAAGGAAAAAAGTGAAGAATGAAAAAAGGTAAAAGTGTGTGAAATCTTTTAAGGGTAAAAGCCTTAAGTGAGTAATGTGCTATTGTGAGGTCTTTTCTTTTATCTAACCTTTTCTTGTAGGTTTTATCGTTTAAGGATATTAGAAGATAGTGAGAAAAAATAATGATAGGTTCACATTAGAAGATTTGCTATAATAGCTTAAGAGAATCAATATAAGACTTAATAAGATTGAAAGTTAGCAATCTCAAAAGAGCCAACATGGTGAGAGAAATAAAAGAGAAAGAAGAGATGGAAAACAAAATGAGAAAGAAATATTGAAGAAGAAGGAGTTAAAAATAAAAATGGAAGAAGTAAGAGAGAAAGAGGGAAAGATTATAAGTCTAATAGGAGTGATAAATTAAGTGAAAAGAAGAAAGATATAAGAGAAAATGATAAATAAAAAAGAGATAAGGATGATTATAGTCTTGGCAATATAAAAGAGAAGAGTCTTATATCTTAAGAGAAGAGTTTATCATATCAACAAAATGCAAGTTCTTCATTGGAGTCTAGAAGTGAGAAAGATAATTCTTCTAGACATGGCCACCATTCTAATTCTTTATGGTTACTTAAATCTTCTTCAAAGCATAAAAGTCAAGTGTTAAAGAGAAAAGATAAAGTTGAAAAGCATCAAAAGCATACCTATGACAAGGGCTTCAAGTTTTTGGAGAATGGTCAATATGTTATTGATTATTCAATTAAGAAAGCCTTAAAGATCCAAAAAGTCTTAGAAGAACAAGCTAAGGAAAAATGTGAAAAGTAAAGGAAGAACATTTTTCATATTAGATTCAACATTAAGGGTGAGATGTGTAATGTGATTATTAATAGTGGAAGTTATATTAATGTTGCTAATACCTTTATGGTAAAGAAATTGAACTTGCCTACTTTGCCACACCTTACTCTATACAAGTTGCAAGAGTTGAATGATAATGGTGAATTAAAAGTGACAAAGTAAGTGTTAGTTTATTTTATACTTGGTGAATACTAATATGAGGTGTTATATGATGTTACTCTTATGAATGCTAGCTGTTTGTTGCTTAGGAGACTATAGTAATTTGATAGAAGAGTAACTCATGATGGAGTCTTCAATTAATATAGTTTTGAAATAAATGGGAGAAAGATGATTTTTAAACCTATAATCCTAAAATAAGTGCATAAGGACCAATTGAGGATGCAAAAGAAAAAAGAGAAAGAAGAAGAAAGTAAAAAGAGAAAGAAAGATGAGAAAAAAGAGGATGAAAAGAATAAAAAGAAGAAGAAAGTATAGAAGAGTGAAAACCATGCAAAGAAAAGGAATGATTTTGAACAGGAGAAAGAAAATTTGAGTTACAAGAAAAAGAAAGTGATTGTGTGGAAAAAAAGAGAGAAAAGAAAAGTCAAAGGTTATTAGAAAAACTATTAGGATAAAGAGTGTTTTCTATGTTTTGTGGCCACTATCTATTTTTATGGTTTAACTAGATTTTATAGGAAGCATGTGAGGAATTCTTATGTTCCAGTCATCCCATTGATTTTAATTACTTTTTACTAATTTTGCTAATATTATATTTGATTTGGATGTGTAATACTCCAAATAGAGCAAGAAAGTATAAGAAAGAACTTTGACTAGAAACCTTTCGAATAGAAATTCGGTTAAATAATTGGGTGAAATTGAAGTAAATTGTAAAGACAATTTAGAGGTATATCTAGCTAGAATTTTTGTACAAATTGTATTAGGCACTATTATGAGTTGAAATATAATTAAATACCTAACACTAAGTCTGAAAAAATTATACAAAGGCTTAATAGGAAATTAGGGACTTAGGTAGCTGAAAATACCTAAGTTGATTAAAAACCTAAAGAGGGAGCCCAAATTTGAAATAAATCATCTTAACTTATTTCGAATGACTTAACCTAACTTTTCTAGGCTTAAATATGATTTGGAATGAAAAAAAAAAAGGCCTAACAAGGCCCAATCTTTGAAAAGAAGCTTATGATATTTTGGTGAAAAGATGAAAATTAAAGGCATTTGTTAGCAAGTAATTATGGGCATTTTATTTACCTAAATTTTAGTGGATTTTTGAAGAAAATATTATAATTTTAAGCTATATAAAATATGCAATTATGTGGTAGTTTATCAATAGAATATTTACAAAAAAATAAAAAAAAAAGTTAAAAGGAAGCTTATAAAGAAAGCTTTAGAATTAAGGTTTTCTATAAAAGCTTTTGGCCTATTTTTTGCATAAATTCTTGAAGTTACATCTAGCTAAAACTAGGATTTTCTACTAGAGTTTTCAATCCTATAATAATTTTCAAAAAAATTTTCAAGAGTTTTCATCAAATTCTTGTAAGGTAACTTAAATTTTCCTACATCCTTTTCAAGTTTTTATGGTAATCTTCTCTTCAAAATTCCTAAAATTTAGTTTATTTTAGTGAAGTTTCTCTTTTACTATTCTAAAATATCTTTAAAATTTTAAAAATCCAAGAAGTTGATATGAGTGGCAATTATCTCTTATTTTCATGAGTCTTCCTATGAAAAGAGAAAAATATGATGGTATATGCCATTATAGATGTTTGGTTAAACTATGATGCTATATGGCTTGAATTTGGTGTTAAATAAATGTTAATATGAGAATATGATATTGATATCATGGTGTTAATATGATTAAAAGATGATTCATTAAGTTTTTCCTTTGAGAATGACCATAAGAAAATATAGAAATAAAATTTTGGCAAGAAAGTTTAATGGTATATTTTTATTCCTCTTTAGAATTAAGGATTAGAAACTATTAAAAGTTTAATTTCTGATGTTTTAATGTTATGAACAATTAAGTATAGGTTTCAAAAAAATTGAAAAATTTTATGAAATTTTAAAGTTACAAAAAGTGCAATTAAATGGACTTTGGATACAATAGCTTAAAATGGAATTCTAGATTCTATATGCTGCTGTTTGGTATCATTTATGCCATAATTTGATTTAGAAAAATTAATGTAATTGATATTCTTAGGTTATCAATATGTTAATAACTGTGCATAGAAATTTGGTAACAATTATATTTGATTTGGATGCTTAGAAGGTCCCTTTTCCACAACAACTCCAAAACTACCTGGAATTGACAAATTTAAGTTTTTTTATTTGTATGAATAGTAATCACATGAAGTTTTTGTGAAATAATTGATTTTTTTTTAAATTTGGTAACAATTGGAAGTATTTTCGAATCTTAAAAAAAGGTTTTTATAATGATTGTTCTTGTGCTATCTTGTTTGAATTTTATCTTTTTAGTACTAAGCAACTAGTACTTGAGGATGACTAAATAGTAAGAACATTGTTGTTTGATATTCATTAATGTGTTAGAGGCGTTAGATAAAATTTTAGTAAAAATTTGAGATGATTTAAAAGCCCACAAAGGCTTTAAACCTTGATAGTATTCTTACTACCTCATTTGTTTAATGTTTGATACTTTTTATTGAAGAATATTACAAGTAATTGAAATTATGATACATTTGATAATGTTTGAGTTATAAATTTCTATCCATTCAAATAATTAACTATTGTCATTACTTTGAATGGAAATGTTGTGTATCAACCTTAGATATAATGTCATGTAAAGACGAGATTTGGATATGTATGAGAATAACAAAATTTTATAGCATAGTTGATACTTCAACCATACCTGATGAAATAAATAAGATGAGTAATTAATGCTATAGCTAGCATCTTGATATTAGTCACATTGAATTCGATTTTTAAGGGGAAATTTACATCCTTTACAAAGAAGGAAAGGTATGGTAAGGATTGAAAGGATAAGGTTGGTAGCCTTGGTCACAACCTAACTTGATCATAACCAGCATGGATCTCGATACCGGTTTCCATAAGCTTTAACAATTTTTTGCTTTTTTTATTTAACAGGAGTTTCCAAATTTCTAGGGAGGCTCCAAACTTACTTTAAATTTTTGTTGAAAAATAGATAAAGTCTCCTCAATTTTTGGACATTTTTCGAGGGTCACACACCCTATAATATAACATCTATATTTATTTCTAGGTAGAATAGTTACTAATATGCACATAATACCATGCAATTTTAATATATATGTAAATAAATAATTCAATACATCAATGGCTGAATTAATGAAAAACCTATCTCTATTTTTTATCCTAATCCAATTGTCAAAACTCTTCAACAATGTGGTCGTGGATCTCTATAGATGCAATAGGCTTAATTTTACCTACCATAACTTGAAAACATTGAAGATAAAACCGAGTGAGTTACAAGAACTCAATAAGCATATATTTAGCACTACTTTGTAGGTGATTAGTGTTATGTATATAATAATCATAAACTAAATTAGAGAATATTAGCAAACCCATTTTCATGAATTTCTTAAATATATGAAACCATACTTTGAAAAGGGAGTTCACTTGTACATGACTTAAATTCTATACTTCTCATCATAAATCATAATAATTTCAATTATTCAATAGTACATAACATCATGTTCATATCACACATTACCCCTTTTGGGTAGATATCACAATCACAAATAGCCATTAAGGCTCTAACACAAACAAACCATTACAGTCACATCAAATTTTTGTAATCATGTCAAACAGTGATAACTAATCACAAACTTAGTTATAATATTACATCATATCATGTAATCATTTATAACAACTATGGATGTATCCATCTTTTTGATCTCTTGATCATTATCATTCTCATATGATTTGCTGAGAATTTCCATCTGACTTTCAGATCAATCTTATTTCTTTCACATCTATTTGCTAAGAATCTTTCATCCGGCTTTCACATCATGGCTCCATCTTCATTTATAATTTCCAATGTTAATACTCTAACACAATTCATAATTTCCTATAGATAACATATGCGAGAACTTAACTCTCACATCATAATTGTTTATATAATTTGAATGCAAAATTACTAATTTATCGCTAGATGACACCAAGTAAATAGCAATTTATGCGTGGATATTCAATAATGTTCATAAATTGATACGATTATAAAACATAGATATTATTGAACTCAAGCACAATTCATCAATAGATAGAAAAACTACTAACATGCTTTCGCTACACACTCTGAGCTAATAATATTTCTTTAATTGATCACGGATTCGAGTTTATGTATGAGTATAAATATATATACAAGGTTATAAAGTCGGTATTATTAATAAGGAAAATACAATTTATAACATTTAAATAATACTTTATTTAGATAAAAGTTTAGTGATGAGATATGTACTCACCTGGTAATGCTGATTCGACTTTAGTAGGTTTTGAAGCATCCATAATCATCTTTTCATAATTTTCTCCTATTATAATCATTTGCAAAATAAACTATAATTATATGGACACTAATTATTCTCTTTTCACATATTAGAAATCCATAACCTAATCACAATATAATAATATTCCATCTTATTCATTTTTTATATTTTCCAATATTAACCAGTAATCCAAATATGCCATTGAATTATTTTAGATGCTCATTTCCTTGATTTTCTTTTAAACTTATTATTGAAATATTAGAAATTCTTATATATATATAATGACCTTTATAACTCAAAATACTAAACCACCATAACATTACCACTCATATTATTATATAAAATCATACATCTATCATCTCGTATCTTTAACTTTTTGTAAAGAACTGGAAATCATTTTTTTATTAGAAACTCTCACCTTGATGATATAATTATATTCTATATATACTAATTTGACACTTTTAATCATAGAATCCTCATTTTATTGATACTATACCAAGCATTTGATTAATATTATAAAATAAGTTTTTCTTGGATCAAATTCACTAAAATATTAGGCAAATAACAACTCAGAAATATTTTGATTATATTGTTTCAACATTATATATCATAAAACTATTTTCTTATAAGGCCATTATCATATATGTACATATAATTACAACTTAGGTTTTCTAAAACTATATAACCATTACTAAAAATATTGTAACATAATACTCTCTAGTGGCTCTGCTTATACTATTTAAGCACTTAATAATATAAAATACACACATATCGATACATCTCTATAAGTTATCATCATAAATGTTCGAATAAAATTCTCTAAAAAGACTCTAACCACATTATTATATCATTATATAATGTAAAAATCATAGTCTCAGAAATATCACCTATAACTCCATAATTTTCATAAATAAGGATTCTTAAATTATATGTGAATCCTCTAGGGTAATTAGTTGCAATGCTCCAAAATCACTTTAATGATGTTTTCTACGAACATATTAACATAAAATCATATTTTCATAACTAATACCATTTACTTCAAAATCTATAAAAATAAGGGTTTTTGGAATTAACTTTAATCATCATAAATATTAGAATTTTTTTATAAGGAAGGGTTTATTGTTGTTAAAGGGAATTGCTGACCAATCATTGGTGATGGGACGTTGCCAAAACTTCAATAGAAGCAATGGCTAAGATGCTTTGTCATAAACAGGGCTTGTTGTCATGATAGTTGCTCTTCCATTTCCCGTAGTGGCTGACTATAGAGTAGGGCGAGTAGAAGGTGCAACAAGTGTAGCTGTAGTCCATGGCAATCGAAATGAAAAGATCATGCCAGGAAAGCTTGATGTCTAAAAAGCTGTAGTTAAGCTTTGATTGAGCTTTTTTCCCTATGTCAGCAAGCTGCAATCTTATAGAAAAATGAAGCTTCATTAGTAGTAACTCACAATGGCAGCATGTTAGCTAGAAAGGCAATGAGAGAATAAGAGGAACAAAAGAGGAAAAAGATACTGGATACCTAGAGAAGAAAAGAGGAAAAAACAAGAAAAATATAGGGCAACTAGATGTCAATAAAAGAGGAAAGAGAATGTACTAGATTTTTTTTGTAAAAAGAGAAGGAGTTGCTACTGTACTTGTACCAATTGAGGAGAAAAGAAAAAAAATAATAAGAGTAAGGAGGAGTAGCTAGTAGGAAAAAAAAAACTAAAAAGAGCCATGGGTTTTGATTCTATGCTTCTTGTACATTTAAAGCTCATTCTAACATAAAATTTCAACCTTCCATTTAAAATTCAAATTCATCCTCACTAATGATTTATTTTATTATCTTATTTTTATAAAATTAACTTTATGACATTATTTTCAAACTTCCCTCAATATATATATATAAATATTTTTATAATAATTTGATAAATTTACTAATCCTAAAATAAATATTTTAATCTCCTATAATGTTAAAAGAATGATTTATTAAATATAAACAATTTATTTTGTAAATCTTCATACTCTCCATGATTAAAACTATTCTAAAAAATAATGTCTAAAATACATACAAATTATTTCATAGATTCTTGCACCCATGATCACTAAACTATTTCAACTTATAGAAAATTCTTATAAAAATCATTTTAAACTAATCTTAAGTTAACAATAGCCATATATAAAAATAAAATTTAAATATTATTATAAGTATCATTTTCAATATTTTAGAATTTGTTAATATGAAAAATAAATTTAAAACCAATATTAATTAATAAATAAATAACTATCCATAAGCTTCAAAATTTATATAGATTTATATTTATATTTAAACTTGAGATATTACAGCCTTGTACTTAAGGTGACGAAGGATATGGCTGGACTGAAGATATAAGGAGAAACATATGTACTAATTATTGATATTCTTTCTAACAAACTTTATAAACTATTTACACAAGAATTTTTAATCATTCATTATTCTATTTTGTTGTATTTATGTCCGTGATTTATAATGGTGAATACTCCCCAGAAAAAGAAGAAAATTAGCCACTCATTGAGTATTTTGAATACTCACATTCTTTGTTATTGATCTTTTATTTATAGATTCTAAACATAGATATAAAGGAATGACTAACATTTGTACAAGAACCTTCCTATCACTCTGGGAAACTTTTCAAGTTGTGTTTCATTATAGATTCCAAATGACAACAATGGAGCCTTGATTTGATTATATCATAGAACTTAAAAAGCTAAAATATAAGTCAAATGTCATGACCCATTCTGATCGTGATTGGCATAAATTCCATTATTGATTTCTACAAATGTTAACAAATTTTCATTCTTTTTATCTAACATGGGTTTCCAAATTCTAGGTGGATTTAAATTTTATTTTAAAGTTTTATGGAAAAATAGATAGAGTTTCCACTATTTTTGGACACTTCCTAAGTACACACCCTAAAACATAACCTAGATATTTTTCAAATATAACAAAATCACACATATACACAGTATAATATAATTTTATATTTTTACACACATAAATGATTCAACACATCAAATGTTAAATCAATACCATTTTTATTCTTAAATTCTATTCCTAATCCAATAGAATCCCAATTATCAAATATCTTTAGTAAGGCAGTTTTGAATTTCCATAAATGTAATCAAGCTTAAATATGCTCACCATAGCCTAGAAACATTAAAGATACAACGAAATGAGTTTTAAAAACTCGGTGAGCATACATCTATCACTATTTTACCGATGATTAATTATTTATAATAATTATAAATTAATCATATCAACAAACCCATTATACTTGGATCTTTGTGATGTACACAATGAGTCTTATGTCAGAAGTTCACTTGCAAATAACTTAGATCTTGTATCTTGTATCACAAATTGTCATAAACTCAACCAAGTACTCATCACCCATTCTTGGTAATCATCATATTCATAATTAGCCATTAAGGCTTAAATATAAATAAATTATTACAATTACATCAAGTTTTTGCAATCATTTCAAACAATGATATCCAATCACAAACAATTTCTAACATCATATTATATTACACATCTAGTTACAATAAGTATACATATAGTCACCTTTTAATTTCCAAGCCAATACTGTATTTCTATTCAACTATTTGCCGTGAACTGCTCATCCACCTCTTATATCAATCTTATATCCTTCATAACTATTAGCCAAGAATTTTTTGTTTGAGTTTCATCTCACTTCTTCATCACAGTTCACAATATCTGATGTCATTGCTCTAGCATAGTTCATAATGTTCCAATGCCTCATAAGGCTTAGTTCACAATGTAGTCAATTCATTAGAGCTTCATTTTATTCATATCACTAGATCCAATACAAGCCCATATGGATAACTATTCAACAATTATGGACAATCAAAGTAGGTAGCACAATTACAATATGATCTAGTGTAATCCTATCACAATCAGTCAGTCAATAGCTAATATTGACTTATCCATGCTTTTGCTATGTACTCTGATCAATTACCATTCATCAACAGCTAATTACTCTTATACCATAAAACTAAGTTCATATAATAAATATGAAATCTATATTATCAATAAAAAAATACAATTAAGACATCTTTTTATTAAAATAAAATTAATGGTGAGATATATACTCACTTGATAATGCTAATCCACCCTTAGAGTTCTGAAACATCCATGTTCATCTTTTCATATTTTCCTATTCACAATTTATAGGAATAATTTATAACTACAGGAGCATCACTAGTTCACTTTCTAGTTATTACAATTCCAATTTCATACCTTAATATATTAACCATCTAAGTCATTAGTTTCAAAGTCAACTATGCTATTATATAAGATTTTACAAATTAAGATCATACAAAAATAAAAGATCCATTTTATTTCATTTAATCCTTCTAGATTATTCATTTCCTTTATTTTCAAATGTTTACTTATAAGAATGGAGATGTGTCCTTGGATAATGATTTCTCAACCATACAATTTAAATATAGATATTAGAATTTTAAGGATCTAGACATATAACATTTTAATACCTTATGACACAATATCTTCATATCCTTAGTTATAATCAAATTCCTTAGAATGTATGTACATATATATAAGTACTTTCTTCAATTCACCTTTAACTCATCTATGGATAGTAAAGTTAGCAGCATAAAAAGACTTTTATTAAATCATTCAATCATCTTGTAATATAAAATATCCACTTTTCAAAAGCATTATCTCATACTGTCAATACATATTCATAACCATAATTTCATCATTATAAAATTGAGGGTCAACTAATATTTGGAATCAATATTCCTATGCACCATAAATAATTTTTTTTTGTAAGTATAATGAATATATAAATTATAAGTATTCTAGACCTTACTCAAATCTATCAAAATAATAGCATATAATACTTCATATATGCTTTACTCATCTTCTTTTTTGCATCTTGCATTACAAAGATTAGGTTTTTATTTCATATGGTTCATCATATATATCACACACATAAGTACATTTATCTTCATATTCAAGTTTTCAATAATAGAAATATAAGTATATCATGACATAAATCTGCTTACCCCCACTAGTTGATTTCACTGGAGCTTTGCTAGTGGCAAAGGGACATTAAGATGTTAGTAAAATGGAGGAAAGTAGCAACCTTGACCGTTGATTAGTGCCACATGTGTACTTCATCCACTCACCAGAGATTGTTATAGCTAGTGGAGGATGGGGATAGCAAGGATATAGACCATGCCAAAGAAGGAAAGAGACTTGGATTCCTTACTTGTTGCTATGATCCATAACTTTTCTTATGCCTAGGAGCTATTAAACTAAAAAGAAGTAGCACACAAGCTTAGCTTGTGATGATAGTAACCAGTAAAGATAACTCAGTGATAGGGACAGAGAAAAGAGTGTTGTAGGGTTCTATTCTAGTTCACTGGGAAAGAAAGAAAAAAAAAAGAGAAAAAGGTAGGAGGAAGGTGACAAGAAAAAGAAAGAAGAGAGAATGACAGTGAATGGAGAGAGAGGCTAATTATATAGGTATATGTGTGGAAAATAAGCTATTGGAAATTTAAAAAAAATAAATAAAAAGAGAGTGTGGTAGTAGGAAGCCCAAAAATAGGAGGAAAATTTTGGACAAATATGAGAAAAAGCAGGATAGGACAACAACCAATAATTTAATAAAAAGAAAGGTACAAGAATCGAGAAAGATAGAAAGATGTTCGAGTTTTACCAAAAGGAGGAGAGAGAAAATGCAGACAAGTTATCTATGAGTTTTTATTTTGTATGGCCGAAGTATACTCACTAACCTACATTTAAAATTTTAGCCACTTATCTTAATTACCCACTTTTCTTCACTAAATCCTAACCATTTATATGACTACTTATTTTATTTAAAATACCATTTCATGTATTTGCAATCCTTCCTAATATATTTTGATATATTTCAAATAGGCTTAAAATAAGTATTTTTATCTCCTTCAATTCTAAAAATAAATTTATTAAATACCAAAAATTAATTCATAAAATCCATATTATTTCTAAGTTATAGGAAATTCCTTATAAAATTATTTTAAACTAATTTTAAATTAGTAATGACCATATATAAAAGTACATAAATTTCAAATATTATCATAGGCATCATCTTCAACATTCTAAACCTTTAATATGGAAAATAAAATTAAAGCAACATATTAATTAAATAAATAAATAATTCCTCGCAAACATCAAAATTTATAAATATTTAAACTTACGATATTACATCAAATCCTCTTGCCATTAATCTTATTTTACCAAACCATTCATAAGTGGATATATTAATAGCTTTAACTTTAGGGTTTAGGGAAACAAGAAGGGTCAATAATGTCTTCCTTATCTATTCAATCTAATCTCGAGGAAGATCCTGAATGGAAACAAGAAGGGTTAAATTAGTAGTTTTACTAGTCGCATCATATGTATATAATCTTTATTTTTTGAAGAACTTTAGTATTCTTGTATAAATCTTTTGATATATGAAAATTATATTTTGATCTTCTAAGTACATGTGCAACTAGTTTTACTTTTTATCTTACTTTCAATAAAGTCAAGTAGTAAAAGAGTCAATAATGTCTTAAAGGCTTGTAAAGACTTTTAGTTAGTATTATATCATTAGTTAGGTGCTTTTACACTAGTCACGTTACTCAAAAGTTAGGCTATGATAGAATTGGTATTAGAGCATGGTGTAAGATAATTATTACAGTAAAAAATCAAAAGGGGGCCTAATTAAATTATGGAGTTTATGGACGATTGAAGGAAGAACAAATGTTAGTCATGATGGATACATGAAGCTTAATAGGTATCTCTCTTATTCTTTTTCTAAAAAAAGTAGTATTTATTGATTAAAGCTATTTTATAAAATTATAGCTAGGAAGAAGCAAACATAGGCTAGAGTGCCCTAAAAACATGCTAAAGCACATCCAAAAGCAGCGAAGCATGAAGCCTCTGCGAACATGCCTCTAAACAACTTCCATAGGATAGAACTAGAGTAACTTGAAGCCTTAGCATAGGCTACAATGTTACAATAGGCTTTAATAAGAGTCTTAGCTTAAACCTGCAACCTCTTGGTGCACCTCCAACTCTACTAACACCAAAGCAACAAGTTACTTTATTACCCCAAAAGAATGTTACAAATAATGCATGAGTTTCAAAAATTGAACCCCATAAAGTATAGTAGTATGGATCCAATAATGGATCTTTATCAATTTGTAGATTAGATAGAAAGAGTTTGTAGATTGTTAGGATATAGTGAGAATATGATGGTGGAATTATTAGGCTACTAGTTAGAAGATGTGGCTCATTTTTTGTATGTTCATAATATTAAACCTATAATTTTTACTAATGAACTAATTACTGGAGGTAGTTTCAAGTTGAATTGATGGATAGACTTCTACCACAAAGTGTCAAAGAAGTAAAAGCCCAAGAATTTGAAAGGTTAACCCAAGGATCTATGATAGTAGCATAATGCGATGTGCAGTTTACTCACTTATCTTAATATGTAGAACATTTAATGTCTATAAAGAAGGCTAGGGTGAACCAATTTATGTATGGACTTTAAGATTATTTCTATGATCAAGTGGATGTTTCATATGAAAAAATATACAAAAATACTTTTGATCAAGCAATTAAAATAGAGAGATTCACTAAGAAGAGATAAAGTAGAGAAATAGGTTTAGGGAAGAGAAAGGCAAAATTCTAGGAAAGAAGTAGTAAAAAGATAGGGAAAGCAGTAGCCATTTAAACTATTCCAACTAGAAGTGAGTGAACGAGAAGGAACAAATTTCAAGATCAAAGAATTTTTAGGGTAGAACTTTCAATAGTAAACTAAAAGTGGGTCCTAATATTTCTAATAGGACTTACTGATTTGTAAACTTGTCCAACAAATTTCCTCATCGCCAACAGTGTAATTTCAATCATTTTGGATGGTATGGATCCTACTTTAGATGAGGACAAATGGGACACCAATCTTTTAAGTGCATAAAAGCTACCAATAACATTAAATAAGAAGAATAAATGAAACAAGCTAACTAGGACCTAAACAAGAGTGTTATTATGACACACCAAGAGGTCCAAGCTTCTAATATAATTGTGATAGGTACTATATCAATTGAAACTTTTTTAGCAAAAGCATTATTTGATCTTGGTCTTATTCATTCATTTATATCTATAAATTTAGTAGCTAAACATTGAAAACCATTGAGTGAATTAAACGAACTCATAATGGTGAACACACCAGTGGGGGGACTTGTCACAACCCAATCTCTATCATGACCAATGTGGATCCTGATACCTAGTTTCTATAAGCCTTAATATTATTTACACTTATTTTACTTATAAAAAAATTCTATTTCCATAGGATGCAAAATACATCTTCAATTTTACAAAAATATGGATAGAGTCTCCTTTATTTTTAGATACTTCCTAAAGGTTATATGTCCTAAAAAACAAGACTTGTAAATTTTTCTCAAACATAACAATAACATTAACATGTACAATACTACATAATCTCAAAATATATACATATATAAAAAATTCAACACATCACATGATTAAACAAATCTTTATCTTTAATGTTAATCCTAATCCCAATGTCAAATTTTTTAATAAGGTGGTCTTGATTCTCCATAAATGCAACAAGACTCAAAGGCACTTATTTTAACCTAAAATCATTGAAAATAAGATGGAATGGATTACAAAAACTCAATAAACATATCTCTACCGCTATCTTGCAGGAGATTAGTTATATAAGTACATACCTAATAGTCACAGGCTAATCATGTATTAAATCAAGAAATAATAGCAAACCCATTTTTTAGATTTCTAAGATGTACGAAGTCAAGCCTCTATTGAGTTTACACCTATGCACCACTTAGTTACTATATTCCACATCATAAGTCATAATAGTCTTACTTATTTGCTGATACACGCTATAATTATTATATCACACACAACCCATTCTAGGTGGTCGTCTTATTCATAATTAACCATTAAGGCTTAAAACTAAACAAATCCTTACAATCACACTAACTAATAATATCCAATCATAAACACAGTTCCAATATCATATCATATAACATTCAACTCAATTCAAATAGTTATCAAATATTTGGATGGTTGTTAAGCCCAATCATAAAATATTTATTAGGAATTCCCCATTTGGCTTCTACATTATCATTCTCATCACCTTTCTTATTTCAAATTTACCATTCGTAGCACAATTCACAATGTAATAAGTATGATAGAGCTCAGCTCATTATATCACAAGATCTAATACAATTTCATACAAAGTAGTTATTTATCCTCATAGGGCTAATTCAAAGCATGTAGCACGCTATACTTATGGAATAACATCACCATGCCCTTTTTGCATGGTCACAATAGTTTTCCTCATTCCAATGTAGATTGCACTATACTTTTTAGCATGTACATAATGTTACAATTTAATCATGATGCAATTTATATTATTTATCATTGTAATTCCATCACATTCTGTTAACAACTACTAATGGCATTACCATGCCTTACCAAAATGGTGATTCCATATTTATTCATGTAGATAACTGCTTCTTTATCATAGATAGCAATCATGTATTATTTATGTATAGTTACAAGGAATATTTAAGAATAATCTATGCTATTTGATTGTAACTTAAAGAAACCCACACATGGAAGTATGTATATATTTATGACATTTAATTAAAACTTTATTAAAAGAGCAATTAAAAGTGAGATATATACTCAGTTGATGATACTCGTTCATTCTTGGCAGCTCTAAAGCATCCTTACTTATTTTTTCACACTTTCCTCCTACTTCACAATTTATAAAAATAGTTTATAAATACTCAAATGTATTCATTTTCTTCCCAAATCTCTATTTTGGGATTTATTTTGACTATTTTAGTTTCCTATATTATACCACTTTCTTGAATTAGTCGTAGAAAACTAAAAATGTATTATTAGAGTGTGATTTGAAATTAGACTCACATGTAAAAATATTGAAGTTCTAACTCTAGAATATTGATGTAGTTATTAATGCTTTAAGCTAAAAAGCTTCTAAATCTAAGGGAAATAAGTTGAAAGAAAATAGAAGATCAAATTTGGCTTTTATAACGGTACATTATACTATAATAGATCAAATTAAAGCATTCCAAAAAGAAGATCCTTAATATAAGCAACTAAAGAAAAAGTTATGAATAAAGAGGAGACTAACCTAGTGATGGATGAAGAAAAAGTGATAAAAAAATAGAAATTGATTATAGGTGCTCACAATCCTAAGAAAAGAAGTATTGAAAAAAAGACATGAATCATCTTATACAATACATCATGGTGCAACCAAGATGTACCAAGATTTGAAAAATATATATTGTTAAGATAGAATGAAGAAAGATGTACAAAAATATGTGATCAAATGCTTAACTTATCAACAAGTAAAAGTAGAATACCAACACTCAGTAGGACTTTATCAAAATTTTTACACTCATGAATGGAAATGAGAGTATTATAATAGACCATATAGTTGGCTTATCATGAACTAGTAAGGGGTGTAATTCCATAGGAGTAATAGTGAATTATCTTACGAAGACCATGCATTTCCTACCCGTGAAGACAACATACACTATATTTCAATATGCATAACTATTTATTCTATTACATGGCATACCATTCATGATCATTTTGGATCGACGATTGCAATTTACTTCTTGATTTTAGTAGTAATTTTAGGAGACAATGGGCACTCGACTATGATTTAGTATAGCATTTCATTTATAAACTAATGGATAGTTTGAAAGAATAACTCAGACTTTAAAAGATATGCTTAGAAATTGCACGATCAAATTTGAAGGCAATTAAGACAAGCATTTTCCATTAATAGAGCTCACATATAATAACATTTAACCATACCTATATATAAATGGTTGCATATGAAGTCTATATGATAGAAAATATTAATCACTTATTGGATGGTTTAAACCATAGGAAGCTATATTAATTAGTTTTGATTTAGTGAAGGATGTTATTAACAAGGTCCAAATCATTAAAGAAAAATTAACCTTGAGATATATGGGTCCTTATATGATCATCAATTGAATCAGAAAAGTCACTTATTAGCTAGAACTACTAGAAATTATGAAAGCTATTCATCTAGTTTTCTATGTGTCAACATTAAGGAAATATATTCTAAATGAATCTTATGTATTGAAAGAAATATTGGTGGAACTAGATCAGAAACTAGTATATGAAGAGTGACATGTACAAATCATTAACAGATAAGTAAGGAAGCTACATTCCAAAGAGGTCCCAATGATAAAAGTGATATAGGAGAAAAAGCACACGAAGCTATGTGGAAACTAAAAAAGGATATGAAAGAAAAGTACTCAATGTTATTCGATAAGATTCTACTTAAACTTCATATATTGGCCGTTGACAATTCTATTCATTACCATCTAATTTTTTTCAAAAATTAAAGATGAATTTTCTTAAGGGGGAGAGCTTATAATACTCCAAATAAGGCAAGAATGTATGAGAAGAAACTTTAACTAGAAACCTTTAGAATTGAAACCTGATTAAGTAATTAGGTGAAATTTTGATAAACTTTAAAGACAATTTAGAGGTACATCTAGTTAAAATTTTTCTAAGAATTATATTAGGCACTAGTGTAGGTTGAAATATAATTAAAAAACCTAATATTAAGTTTAGAAAAAAAATTATATAAAGGCTTCATAGGAAATTAGGGGCTTCAGTAGTAAAAAAATGGCTTAAGTAGCCTAAAAACTTAGAGATTGAACTTAAACTTGAAGTAAATCATCTTAACTTGTTTGGACCAACTAAGCTTAACTTTTCTAGATCCAAATATGATTTTGGAACTAAAAAAAAAATCCCAACAAGGCCTAATCTTCCAAGAGAAGCTTATGACATTTTGGTGAAAAAGTAAAAAATTAAGGGCATTTGTTAGCAAGCAATTCTAGGAATTTTATTTAGATGAGTTTTAGTATATTTTAGAAGAAAATATTCTGGTTTTAAGTTCTAAAAAAATGCAAGTTTATTAAGAGAATTTTTACTAAAAATATTAAAAGGAAGCTTATAAAGAAAGGTTTAGAAATAAGGTTTTTTATAAAAGCTTTTAGCCCATTTTTTGTATGAATTCTTCTTATTATCTATAGCCACAACTAAGGTTTTCTATTAGGATTTTCAATCCTCTAACAATTCTTAAAAAGTTCTCTAAAAGATTTTATCAATTTCTTGTAAGGTAACTTAGGTTTACCCACATCCTCTTTAGGTTTTTTTATGATAATCTTCTTTTTAAGATTCTTAAAATTTGGTTTGTTTTAGTGAAGTTGCTCTCTTTCTATTCTAAAATATCTTTAAAATGTTAAAGAGTTAACAAGTTAAGGTGAGTGGCAACTATCTCTTGTTTCCTTGAGTTTTCCCATGAAAAAAGAAAAATATGGTGATATATGCTATTATAGATGTTTAGTTAAATTATGATGCTATATGATCTGGATTTGATATTGTATGAATGTTAATACAAGGATATGATGTTGATATTATGGTGTTAAGTTAAGTAGGAGATGTTTCATTAAGTTTTCCCTTAGGAAATGACCATAGGAAAATGTAGAAATAAAATTTTGTCAAGAAAGTTTAATGGTGTGTTTATGTTTCTCTTTGGAACTAAGGATTATAAATTATTAAATTTTTAATTTTTGGTGTTTTAATATTACTAATATATTAGGATAGGTGTGGAGAAATTTGAGAAATTTTAAGAAATTTTAGAGTTATGAAAAGTGCAATTGAATAGACTTTGGGTAAATAGCTTAAAACATAATTATGGATTCTAAATGCTATTGTTTGATGTTGTTTGGGTCATAATTTGATTAAGAAAAATTAAAGTAATTAATGTTCTTGGATAATTAGCATGTTAGTAACCTTGCATAGAAATTTAATAGCAATTATATTTGATTTGGATACCCAGAAGCCCCTTTTTCCACATCAACTTGAAAATTATTTAGAATTGGTAATTCTACCCCTTTTCCACAGCAACTAGAAAATTGTCTAGAATTGGTAATTCTAAGTTTCTGGTTTTATATGAATAACAATCACATGAAATTTTTATGAAATAATTGATTTTTGCATCATTTACATGTTATGGATATTTTGTCAAAATTTAGTAACAATTAGAAGTAGTTTGAATGTTAAAAAAGGGCTTTTATTGTGATTACTCTTATGCTATCTCATTTGAATTTCATCATTTTGGTATTAAGTGAACAATATATAAGGATAACTAAATAGTAAGAAAAATGATGTTTGATGTTCACTAATATGTTAGAGGCATTACATAAAATTTTGGTAAAAATTTAGGATGAGTTAATGATACTTGAGTTACAAATTACTATCCATTCAAATAAGTAACTATTATCATTACTTTGAATAGAAAAGTTGTGTATCAATCGTAGATATAATGTCATGTAATGATTAGATTTGGATATGTATGAGAATAGCAAAATTTTATGGTATAGTTAGTATTTTGACCACACCTTATGAAATAAATTAGATAAGTAATTAATATTATGACTAATATCTTGATATTAGTCACCTTGAATTTTATATATGGGGGAAATTTATATTTTTTATAGAGAAGGAGATGTGTGATAATGGTTGGAGGGATAAGGTTAGTGGCCTTAGGCTTAAGGTAGTAAAGGGATAAGGCTGGACTAAAGATATAAGAAGAAACCTATATACCAACTATTACTATTCTTTCTAAGAAACTTTGTAAACTATCTACATAAGAATTTTTAATCATTCCTTATTCTATTATATTATACTTATGTCCTTGATCTATAATGGTGAATACTCCCTAGAAAAAGGAGAAAAATAGCTATTCACAAGTGTTTTGAATACTCATACTCTATATTATTAACCTTTTACTTATAGATTATGACTATAAATCATATAGGAATGATTGACATCTATACAAGAATCCTCTTATCATCCTGGGGAACTTTCTAGGTTATATTTTGTTATAGATTCTAAATGACAATGATAAAGCCTTAATGTTAGTATATATGTCTTAAAACTAATCATATTGATGATTATAAATTTGAATCATATTATTTAATGGCAATTCCAATTATCATATTTATACATATATTGTTTGCATAATATATTTAATTATCATAATAACCTTAAAATAATTGTATTCTTAAATATCCTTAATCATATATCATTGTGGATTGGATTGCTTTGATATGTTAAGACTAACATATGTGGTAACTTATATGAGATATTAAATTTGTACATGAGTACAAATTAGAGAACTTGTATACTAGATCGATCCATCTTTAGAATACTACATGTTAAAACTAGCATGTGTGGTGACTTGCATATGATTGCTTTGATATGTTAAGACTAGCATGTGTAGTGCTTTATATAAGATATTAAATCTTCACATAAGTACAAGTTAGAGAACTTGTATACTGGACTGACCCACCTTAAGAATATTACATGGATCATTGTATGAGTTTTATGAGTGATTCTTAATGATTATTATTAATATGATCCTTTAACTTGAGATCTCCAAGGTTCCCTAGTGGTGAGTTTCATATTTTGATATTACTCTATATCACTTATGGTTGAGTGAATGCAAGGATAGTTATTGGATATGTCATATATCATGTGGAGGGATTTGTATGATCAAGATGGAATTTGTCCCTCCTATATAATAGGAGTAACATCTGCGGGCCCCTTGCTTAACTAAAGCTGAGAAAATGCATAGCCATGCTTAGATGAATTGACATGGGATGTCAATTACATTTGCTTCAATCAGTTTACTTAGGAATTAAGAAACCTTTAGATTGGGCTATACGGGAATGACACGGTTCATGTCTTATGCTCAATCTAGATGTCTAGGATAAAAGGACATAGATAATGATCACATGTAAAGGTTCAATCGAATCACTAACTTTCTCATTACTTAGGTAACAATGATGTGTTGCTAGACACCGCTCATTGTTTATGATCATTAATGTGATTTATGATCATTACTAATATAATTAAAGCCTAAAAGGTTACACACTTAGAACTCAGTAGATTTGGAATTAATGGACTAAATTATTTAGGCCTAATATTTGAGAATTCCATATTATAATTATAAGGCCTGATAATAAGCATATAATTATACATGGAACAAAGTTCAATTAGTTAGGATTTTCTATGCACCTATTTAAATAGGCTTGTTGGGTAATAATGAACATTATTCACGCAATCCAAAGCATTAAAACCCTAGCAACCCTCCTTGACCATAATCTTTGAATAGGCGTAGCTAGCATTACGAGACAAAGGAGGAGAATTTCAATCAATGGTTGTGGACATTCACTGATGATCTACTAGTTCGTGTGGATACCTTGAAGTTTTCAACCAAAAGGAAGTTGATAAGGTGATTAACGAATGAGTTCCTGAATCATCGGATTGATCGAATCTTTATTTTAATCTAATATTTTGCATGGATCCTTTGGTTGGGATTGGTTAATTTTCTCTACATTTGTTTGACTCCTGATCCCAATAGTGGCATCAGATCTATTTGTGAAATGTTAAATTAGGATTTTGTTTGCTGATTGCGTGGTTTATAATTTGATGAACTATTTTGTACATCACACCTCAATGATTTTCAATTAAGATTAGTGAGTTTAATCCTATGAATTTGATTTTATGCATTCTAGTTCAAGTAAAATTAATATAATTAATTTTGAACTCTATTTCTAATTTGAATCTAATTTTGAATTCTAATTTAAATTCGAATATGTTTTTGGGCTTTATTTTAAATTTCAATCTATTGTAATGATTTTGGGTTTTGGTTTTAATTTAAAATTAATTTTTGGGTTCTATTTTGAATGAAATCAAAAGAATTAATTATGTGAATTTGATTTAATATATGAAAAATGGTTTTTGATTAAAACATAGGTTCTATTATGAATCAGAATTAATCAAATTAACTCCTTAAATCTATATATAAAAAATATGTGATATACCTTGTATTCAAATACTTAATCTATTTTGCATAGAATTAATGTGATTAGTTCTGAAACAGTCTTCATATATAGATTTGTTTAACATGTTTAATGTGATTTAAAATAAATCTAGACTCATGTATAAAGTATATGTGTGAATGGTTTAATGTGTTTGAACTTCATTGGATTTATTTAATATGATTAAATCTATCCACTATGTTTTGATATAAATCCTATTTCAAAATTGCGATTTGAATGTTAAATATTATCGAATTGTTCGATTAAAGGGGTGTGTCAATTGTTGATAAAATGAATTGCAATCTGAATGTCATATGTAATGAATTTTTCAGACAAGGGGCTCTACCACCCTCACCTCCCGTAGAGGTGCTGGCCCTTGACCCCACCCTCTAACCAGCTAACAGGACTGTCGTAAATTCTTTACATAGCATGACATTAAGTAATTAATTAATTCAAATTTTGATATTGAACATATATTTGGATATATGTTTCACTTATCATGTTGTTTTGTTGCTTGATGTATGGTGTATGATTATGGCCTTTGATTTTTGTTGCAATTTTAAAATATGCCTTACGTGTCGTGCGTTTCTATTACTTCTGGTTGTACATTCTCTTCTCATCTTACTCCTTTCAAATGTAACTCGAGGTTTCTTTATTATTATGTAATAATTTTGTTAGAGAACTTGAAGAGGCAATAATGGAAGTGGAGATCAAACCATGAAGAAAGAAGAAGTTTCTTAGGGAGAAATTTTTTCTTTCTTAGTTTTATTTGATATTCTTAAGCTTTAGAATATCACTTAGGTTAGGCTATGATCATGTCACGTTTAATTTATATTTTATGTATGAGATGCATATGATGAATGTATGAGATGCCTATACTAAATGTATGTGATGCATGCTAAATAAAACCAAATACAATAATGGTGAGATCAAGAATATTAAAATCCTTTAAACAAAATATTAAGTCAAAAGAGATGCCTTCCAATAATAGTACTTATCAAGATCTTGATCAATTATAGGTGGGTTTGCCAAAGCAAAGTGCCTAAAGTCTATCTTGGTAAGACGCGATGGGATAAAAGTGATATCCAAATTGCTAATTATTGGATTTGACTTAACTAGGCTATACCAATAGGATTGGGGCCTAGTGGCATAGAGTTAGTTATGAATTCTTGAGATGAATTTGAATAAGTGTTATTCATCTAACTATCCAAGAGTTGCATAAGCGATAATTGACAAGGAGTTATCTACCTAAATAGCCACCTTTTAAGTGATTAGCCAAAGCTAACATAAGATTCAGTAAAATATAGATCTTAGCTTACTAGAAAACATTGACAATAAGGTTTTTTGAAATAATAGTGAGGGCTATTATTTTGAGAAAAATAGTGGGAGTATTATTAAATAAAAGACCTTATTAAATAAATAAAATGCATGATTCTCATTTTGCATATTTTTCTATTGTAGATAACCATAGCATCAAATGCATCAAAGTTATCACTGTGATCTATCCTTGAAAAGGATAAACTGAATGGGACAAATTTTCTTGATTGGTATCGAAACTTGAGAATTGTCCTCAAGCATAAGAAAAAGCAATATGTCCTAGAGCAACTTACTTTAAATGAGTGTGGTGCTAATGCTCCTTGAGTAGAAAAGGATGTTTATAAGAAGCATCTATAAGATGCTTTGGATGTCTGTTGTCTTATCTTGCTACTATGAACTCTGAGCTTTAAAAGTAACATGAAAACATGGAGGCGTTCAATATGATTGATCACCTAAAATAGCTTTACTAAGAGTAAGCAAGACATGAGAGATATGATGTATCTAAAGCATTGTTTCAATGCAAGATGGTTGGAGGAACAACTATTGCTATACATATGCTTAAGATGATTAGATACATTAATAGCCTTGAAAGGTTGGGTTTTCCTTTACAGCAAGAATTGGCTACTGACATAGTTCTACAATCGTTGCCTAAAAGCTATGTCAATTCATCATGAATTACAATATGAACAAAATTGATAAGACTTTGCTTGAACTGCTTAATATGTTAAGAACTATTGAGCAGAACTTGAAAAATTTCAAGCCCAATTCCATCATGATGGTTCAAAAGGACAAAGGAAAGGGCAAGTCTAAAGTCAAGAATAAAAAGAAAAGAGACAAGACTGATGGAAAGTCCAAGTCAAGTTCCTCTGTATTGAAGCCTAAAGGTGGCATGGCTAAGGAAGGGTAATGCTTCCATTGTAAAGTACCAGGACATTGGAAGCGAAATTGTAAGCTTTATTTGGAAGAGCTTAAGAAGCAAAAGGGAAGTGGGATTTCCAACTCAGGTATTTATGTTATAGAGGTTAATTTATCTACTTCTACATCTTAGGTATTAAATACTAGATGTGGTACTCATATTTGTGTAAATATGCATAATCTTAAAGGAAGTAGATCATTAACCAAAAGTGAAGTGGACTGGCACATTGGAAATGGAGCAAGAGTTGCTACATTTGCTGTATGGACTGATTATCTATCTTTACCTAGTGGATTAGTTTTAGAATTGGATAATTGTTATTTTGTACCTACTTTTAGTAGGAATTTGATTTCTATTTCTTGTTTAGATAAGAAAGGCTTTTCATTTATAATAAAGAACAAATGTTACTCTATTTATTTAAATAAAATGTTTTATGGTAGTGCACACTTAACAAATGGTCTTTATGTTCTAGACCTTGAAAATTCAATCTATAACATAAATATCAAGAAGGTCAAAACTAATAATTCAAATCTAACTTATCTTTAGTATTGTCATTTAGGCCATATAAATGAGACATGCATCTCCAAACTTCATAAGGATGGATTTTTGGACTCATTTGATTTTGAATCATATGAGGTATGTGAGTCATGTTTATTATATAAGATGACTAAAGCCCTTTTTACTGGGAAAGGTGAAAAGGCTAGTGATTTACTGAGCTTTATACATAATGATGTATGTAGACCTTTAAATACACAAGCTAGAGGTGGTTATCAATACTTCATTACTTTTATTGATTATTTTAGTAGATATGGTTATATGTTTCTTATGAAACACAAGTTTGAATCTTTTGAAAAGTTTAAAGAATTCAAAAATGAAGTACAAAATTAACTTAGTAAAAGTATTAAAGCACTTCGATTAGATCGTGGTGGTGAATACTTAGATCGGGAATTCCTTGATTATCTAAAGGAGTTTGGCATTGTATCATAACTTACTCCACTAGGAACACCTCAATGGAATGGTTTTTCTAAAAGGAGGAATCGAACATTTTTAGACATGATTCAATCAATGATGAGTTAAGCTAAATTTCTAAATTCCTTTTGGGGACATGCTCTAAAGACTGCGACCTTCACACTAAATTGTGTTCTGTCAAAATCAGTTCAAAAGACACTATATAAGATATGGACTAGGAAACATCCTAATTTTTTTATGAAGATTTGGGGCTGTGAAGCTTACGTGAGATGTCAAACTTTAGATAAACTTGGACCTAAATATGATAAATATTTTTTTATTAGATATCCTAAGGAGACGAAGGAATATTATTTCTACAATCCAACTGAGTAAAAAATATTTATTCCTTGAACTGGTGTCTTTATAGAGAGAGAATTTCTCTCAAGAAACATCAGTGGGAGGAGAATAGAACTTGAAGAAATTTAAGATTAATGAAAGAACATTGAACTTGAGATGGAACCTCAGCCAGTTTGATAACCAGTTGTAGAAGAATCTGCTCATGTAACACAAAACCCACATAGGTCTAGTATGATACATCGTGAGCCCAAGAGATATGATTTTCTCATAACTCATTACAATGATATGTTGCTTATGGACCAAGATGAGCCCACAACCTACCAAGAGGCTATGATGGACCCAGATTCTGAGAAAACGGCTAAAAGCTATGAAATTAGAGATGAATTCCATGTATGCAAACCAAGTTTGGACCTTGTTGACCACTTGAAGAAGTAAAACCCATAGGGTGCAAATGGATTTTTAAAAAAGAAAACTGATATGGATGGTAATATATGTATCTTTAAAGGACAACTAGTTGCTAAAGGTTTCAAATAAATCTATAGTATTGACTATGATGAGACTTATAGCCATATATTATGATCATGAGATCTAGTAAATGGATATCAAAATCGTTTTCCTTAATAAAAATCTTCTTGAGGATGTGTACATGACACAACCTAAAGGTTTTGTAAATCCAGAAAGTGCTAAAAAAGTTTGCAAATTGCAATGATCCATTTATGAATTGAAGCAGGCTTCTCATAATTGGAATCTTTATTTCGATGATGCAATCAAAGAGTTTGGTTTCATCAAGAATGAAGATGAACCTTGTGTGTACAAGAAGGTTAATGGGAGTGCAATAGTCTTTTTGGTATTGTATGTAGATGACATATTATTAATTCGGAATGACATTCCTACACTACAGTTTGTAAGAATTTAGTTAGAAAATTGCTTTTCTATGAAAGACTTAGATGAAGCTTTCTATATATTAAGTATTAAGATCTATAGAGATAGATTGAGAAAGTTGCTTGGCCTAAGTTAGAGTACATACATTGATAAGGTACGAAAGAGGTTTAGCATACAATATTCTAAAAGAGGATTCTTGCCGATGTCACATGGCATAATTCTCTCAAAAACTCAATATCCTTCCACAGAGTATAAGAGACAATGCATGAGTAAGATCCCTTATGCATTTACAATTGGGTCTATCATGTATGTTATGTTATGTACTCATCCTGATATCTTGTATGCTTTGAGTATGATGAGCAGATACCAATCAGATCTGGATGAAAGTCATTAGACAATTGTCAAGAATATTCTTAAGTTCTTAAGAAGAACTAAAGATATATTCTTGATTTATAGAGGTGAGGAAGAGCTCACTGTAAGTGGTTAAGTGGTTACATCAATGCTAGCTTTCAAACTGATAAAGATGATTTCATATCCCAGTCAGGTTATGTATTTTGCCTCAATGGTGGCGTTGTAACTTGAAAGAGTTCAAAGCCAGGGATAGTGGCTGATTCTATAATAGAAGCTAAATACATTACAACATCAAATACCACAAAGGAGGGTGTTTGGATTAAGAAGTTCATCACTGAACTTAGAGTTGTTCATAGCATTGTTGACCCAGTAGAGATCTATTGTGATAATAATGGAGCCATTACACAAGTTAAGGAACCTAAATCTCATTAGAAATCTAAACATATACTCATGCATTATCATCTTATAAGAGATATCATCGATAGAAATAATGTTAAAATATGTAGAATACCGATCGATGATAATGTCACTGATCCACTAATAAAAGCCCTAACGCAATAGAAGCATGATAGTCAAATGAGATCCATAGGTATTAGATACGTGGATGATTTGCTTTAGTGCAAGTGGGAGATTGTTAGTGTGTATACCCTAAAACTAATCACATTAATGATTGTAAATTTAAATCATGTTATTTTAATAGATTTCAATTATCATATTTATACATATATTATTTACGTAATATATTTAATTATGATAATAATTTTAGAATAATTATATTCTTAAATAACTCTATTCATATATTATTGTGGATTGGGTTGTTTTGATATGTTAAGACTAGTATGTGTAGTGACTTATATGAGATATTAAGTCTGTAAATGAGTACAAGTTAGATAACTTATATATTGGACCGACCCACCCTAAGAATACTACATGAATTATTGTATGAGTGTCATGAGTGATTTTTAATGATTATTATTAATATGGTCCTTTGACTTGAGATCGCCAAAATTTCTTACATGTGAGTTTCATATTTTGATACTACTCTATATTACTCATAGTTGAGTGAATGCAAGGATAGTTATTGGATATGTCACATATCATGTGGAAGGATTTGTGTGATCAAGATGGAATTTGTCCCTCCTATATAATAGGAGTGACATCTATAGGCCCTTTAATTAAGTAAAGTTGAGAAAATACATGGCCATGCTCAGATAAATTGACATGGGTTGTTAATTACATTTACTTCAATTAGCTTACTTAGAAATTAAGAAACCTTTGGATTGGGCTATATGGGAATGACACAGTCCATGTCTTGTACTTAATCAAGATGTCTAGGATAAAAGGTCATAGATGATAATTATATATAAAGGTTTAGTTAAATCACTGACTTTCTCATTACTTAGGTAATAATGATGTGTTGCTAGACACCGCTCATTGTTTATGATCATTAATGTGATTTATGATCATTACCAATGCAATGAGAGCTTGTAGGGTTACACACTTAGAATCTAATAGATTTGAAATTAATGGATCAAATTGTTTAGGCCTAATATTTAGGAATTCCACGTTATAATATAAAGCCTAATAATAAGCCTATAATTATACATGGAACAAAGCCTAATTAGTTAGGGTTTCTATGCACCTATTTAAATAGGCTCTTTAGGTAATAATAAACATCATTTATGCATCCTAAAGCATAAAAACCCTAGCAGCTCTCCTTAACCATAACCTTTGAAGAGATGTAGCTAGCACTACAAGGCAAAGGAGGAGAATTCCAATCAGTGGTCGTAGACGTTCACTGGTGATTTGCTAGTTCATATGGATACCTCGGAGTTTTCAACTGAAAGGAAGTCGAAAAGGTGATTAACAAGTGAGTTCCTAAATCATCAGAAAGGAATTAATCGAATCTTTATTCTAATCTAATATTTTGTATGGATCCTTTGGTTGGGATCCATTAATTTTCATTACATTTATTTGATTCTTGATCCCAACACTTAGTTTGATTGTATTGTAGAACATAGAAAGTTAAGTTCTAAGTCAAAATGTTTTGTCAAACCATTCATAGAAGGATATATTCAATAGCTCTAGCTTTGTTTATATGTTATATCTTTTGTTTTCCACATTTATTAAATATGACCTTGAGAAAGATCCTAAACTTAAACAAGAAAGGTCGAATTAATAGTTACTAATTGTAGTATATGTATATAATCTTTTATTTTCAAAAACCTTTAGTGCTCTTGTATAAATCTTTTGATATATGAAAAATATATCTTGATCTTCTAAGTGACGTGTAACTAGTTTTATTTTTTATAAATATCTATTCTTACTTTTAGTAAACTCAAGTAATAAGAAAGTTCATAATGTCTTAAGGGCTTGTAAAGATGTCTAGTTACTATTATGTCATTAGTTAGGTGTCTTTATGCCAATGAGAATACCCTAAAGTTGGGTTATGATAGCGTGGTTGTTTGTTAATGATGTGAGTGGCATAGAATATTCCTGGATCCAAGGAAATCCAAGCTACATCTAAGTAATGATGGTTTATTCCAAATTCTTAAAAATATAATGATTATGTTTCTAGTTTGAATTCTTATGTTGAGTTTGTTGTGAGAGCTTCTTTTAATGATTCTAATCTTACTTCTTTTTCTTTAGGCTTCGAAGATTCAAGGATGAATCCATTCAAAGAAAGAGGGAATGATATGATCCTAGGGGGTAATCATAAAAAGCTAGCTTAAAGAATTAAAGATGTGATTCAAGGGTTATTTCAAAATGTTTGGATACATGAAAAGAGGGCTTGGAAAAGCTTTGAAAAGTTAAATATATGCATTTTGAGACTTTGTTCCTTTTATTTTCCTTTGTTTTTAAGCCCATTATTTTAGCATGTTATTTTAAACATTTTATTTACTACCTATTTTAGGTTAATTAGTATGATATCTTTGAGCTTAAATTAGTCCATTAGAGCCTAATTAAGTAGTTAACTTGTTAACTTTCTAGGATATATAAAGAAGGTTATTCCTTATAGAAAACATATTAAAGATCTGGTAAATTAAGAATTAATTGAAGCCTTTTTATGAAAGAAAGTTCTTTTTTAAGTTCTTGAATGAACTTTTGACTTACTAAAGGGATTCAATCTTTATGATGTTAATCTTCACTAATCAAGAATTCATCCTTGTGACATAATGCTTCTTCACTTATCAAATTATTTTTCATCCTTTGTGGCATGTTTTTCATCATTTATTGCTCCTATTCTTCCTTTTTTGGAACATGGCATAACTATCATTTTCTTTTTGTTTGATTTGATGAATTTTGGGACGATCCGTTAGTTAGATTCACTTCACATTTTTATTTATCGAATAATCCAATGATAAAAACTAAGACTAAGAAGATCAAGGAAGGATGTTAAGGGTTGATAGAGAGAACTTAGATGCATGAAGAAATAAGGAGGAGTTTAGGCTATGCATATTTTGCTTAGGAAAAAAATAACTAAATATTCAAATATAATACGTGACTACTAGATTTGGAATTCAATTTTTTCTACTATTTGAATACAACATTCAAATACCTATAGAATTCTACACAATATTTGAATATTGCAACTGAATACTAAGATGTTAATGTATGTACTATTCTTACTTCTTGTGGCTTAAGTCATTGTTGGGCCTTATGTTAGTTTAGCCCATTAGTTTATAACTTCATTTTAAAAATTAATAATATTTTAATTAGCTTTCTAAATTAGGCTTAATTAGTCTAATTAGAGCCTAATTAAGTTGTTTAAGTTAGTCACTTTTGAACTATTTGAAGGGGGTTGTTCCTCATTATCATAACCTTTTGACATTTTCAAATTAGAAAACTTTGCATGAGCTTTTCCTTTTATGGTTCTAGCAAGAACTCTAGACTTATCAAGGAAATTAATTTTTATCGTGTTAATTCTCACTTATCAAAAGATCAACATCTTTTGTAGTTTAATTTCTTCTCACTTATCTCCTTTTTCCTTCTTTATTTTGAAGCATGTTGTGATTATCTTTCTTTTTTCATTTAATTTTTGAATTTTTGGGATGATTCAACTATAGAGATTCATATCAATTGATATTCAAAGCAAATGTTTCCTATTTTTCAAGTTGTATTCTTGATATATTTACTATTTTGTTTAAGTTTTTCATTTCTAATTTTTTAATTTAGTTTTATTGTTATTTTTGCTATAAATTTATCTTTAATTCTAGTGCTCTTGTATTAATTTTGTTGTTCCTTGTTGATCTTATGTTTAAATTCAAGATCAAATTGAGTTCCTTTATTTTGGTTTTTGCATAATTGCTATTGTAGTCCATGTTTTAATCCTAGTTTCTTAATTGGATTTTATGTTCTAGCTTAATTTTTTGTTCAATACTTGAATCTGTTATTATTCCTTGCACTTTGTATCTTAAATTTGTGCAAATTTATGTGTTTTATGTCAGAGTATTTTGTGCAAATTTTGTTAAGATTAATTGGTGTAAAAGTTTACTTTGAAACTATTTGAAAAAAAGTTCAAAATCATAAAGGTTAAGTTCAAGTATTTGAGTAGCCTATTCAAATGATGCACAAAATAGTATAATACTCGAATATTGTAGTTGAGTAATTGAAGGTAGATAGCACCACTTTTTGTGGCATTTGAATCCTATAGTCATATTCTCCAAATTTTTTAGTATTTGACTATAGTAGTTGAGTAATGCAAGGTAGAGCTACCTAACCTCTTATAGTTAAGTATAGTAGTTGAATGCCTTTCTTGTAACTTGAGGTAGTTAATTATAACACTCTATTACCTTGTTTAGATTAACTCCAAAAGGTGTTATAAAATGGTTGAAGGTTCAATTCAAAAGAAAAACAAAATCAAAAAGGAAAGAGAAAAAGGAAATGAATTAAAAGTAAGAAAAATAAAAGCAAAAGTAAGATTAAAAAGCAAAATTAAAGAGCAAAAATATAAAAAAAATATAAAAATAAAGTGAAAGGAAGAAAAAAAAATAAAAAAGAAAGAACAAAGAAGAAGAAGTTAATTGATCAATGTATACTTTATTTCATCTTTTAACTTCTAATTTTAAAATAACTTTTCGTTGCTTCTTTCATTCATCTAAATTTCCATTTCCATTAGTCTTTTAATTCTTAGTTTTCTTTCCTTATTATTAATTGTACCTTTATGTTTTTGCTTGTGTTTGCTTTTCTTGAATTCCAAGTGATTATCTATTGATTCATTGAATTATTACTCTTTGTTAAGTGAACTTGTTTGTTACATTTGTTGAATCTTATTAGTTATGCCAACTAGTTCCTAGAGAACTAAAAAAGGGAAATATAAAAGTGGAAAAAGGCAAGAGGGTGTGATATCATTTAAAGGTAAAGAATTTAATTAGAGTACAAACACAACTAGTGTGTTTTCTTGAGGTCATTTTTTTCTTTATCTAACCTTCCTTTATAAGTTTATCTTTAAGGGATTTTGAGAGTTAGCTTCAATAATGATGATGTATTATGGGTTATACAACAACAACTTGAAGGTATAAATATGAGACTTAGAAGTGTTGAGGGTGAAAAGAGGGAGAAAAAAGAGAGGAGACAAATTGAGAAACATTATGAAGAAGAAGTATAAGATAATAATGATGGTGAAAGTGAGCAATCAAGTAAATCCAATGGAAGTGATAGAAAAAGATATGCAAGCAGAGATAAAAGAAGAAGAGATGATAAGTGAAGAAAGGAAGGAGTTAATGCTAACCTTAACAATATCAAAGTGAAGATCCTTTTTTCCAAGGGAGAAATGATCTGGATCCCTACCTTAAATGGGAAAAGAAAATAGAATTGGTCTTTGATTGTCATAACTATTCAGAAGAGAAGAAGGTGAAACTTACCATGATTGGAATTCCCTGAGTATACTATTGCTTGGTGGGATGAAATTATAACAAGTATCCAAAAAAATTGTAAAAGGACTCTTTACATTTAAGAGGATTTTCAGTTTGTTATAAGAAAAAGATTCATTCCTAACCATTATCATAGAGACTTGTGGAAAAAATTACAAAGCTTTAGTTAAAGTTCCAAAAGTTTTTAAGAATACTATAAGGAGATAGAGTCTACTATGTCTAGAGCCAATGTGGAAGAAGATCAAGAAGTTATAGTGGCTAGATTTCTCTATGACTAAAATAAAGACATTGCTAATGTGGTGGAGTTACAACACTACATAGAAAAAATGGTTCATATGGCTGTGAAAGTGGATAAGTAACTTAAAAAAAAGAGTATTTCCATATATGGTTCCTATTTAAGTTCCTTATGAAAGCTTTAGGAGAAGAAGAGTGACAAAAAGGAGGACAAGAAGAGAAAACACAAGAAAGAATCTTTTTCTAATCCAAAAAGTGAAAACCCTAAAGGAAAAGATAAAGTTTAAGAGCATTAAAAGTTTTCAAACATTAAATGCTCTAGATGCACATAAAGAGGGCACATTGTTAGTGAGTATCCTAACAAGAGAGTTATAATCTTGAAGGATAGAGATTATGACTCTACAAGTGATAAGGAAAATAAAGAATCCACAATATCTTGTAAGGAGAAGAGTGAAGAAAGTAGGAGTCCTTTTGACAGAGATCGTTTGGTAATTAAGAGAGCATTGAATGTGCAAGTTAAAGAAGAATGTGAAAAAACAAAGGGAAAGCATCCTCCACATTGGTCTAGTGTCAAGGATAGAATGTGTATTGTCATATTGATAATGTAAGTTATGCTAATATGGCTAGTACCATCTAGGTAGAGAAATTAAATTTGCTCGCTATGCAACACCCTATTCCATACAAATTGTAATGGTTGAATAATAGTGGCAAAATAAAAGTGATAAAATAACTATTGGTGTTTTCCTCCATTAGAAAGTACCAACATGAGATACTTTATGATGTTGTTTGTATACATACTTGCCTCCTATTATTTGGAAACTTAGCAATTTGATAGGTAAGTTACATATGATGATATCCATAACAAGTATCAATTCAAAAAAGATGAGAGATAGGTGATCTTTAAACCCTTAACCCCATAGCAAGTTTAAGATAATCAAGTGAGGATGCAAAAGAAAGGAGAGGAAGAAGAAAAAGAGAAAAAAGCATGGAAAAGAATGAAAGTGAGAAAGAGGAAAAAAGTGTGAGTGAAAAGAAATAAAGATGAAAGGAGAAAGGAGAGAGTTCAAAACACAAAAAATGAAAAATTGAATGTGTTTGCAAAAGTGAGTGATGTAGGGAGTCTCATTATGCATTTAGACCAATGTTAGTACTTTTGTACAAAGAAGCCTATCTAAACACTAATCAAGAAAACCTTGTTTTACCAAGAGTAATAAAATTTGTTTTGTAGAAGCATGAAGAGGTGTTCCCAAAATAGGCTCCAAGGGAATTGGCTCCCAAAAGAAGGATTGAGCACTAAATTGGTTTTATTCTAAGAGCTTCAATTCTAAACCATCCCACTTATAGGACTAATCCAAAAGAAGCTAAGGAGATCCAAAGACAATTAGAGGATCTCATGATAAAAGGATACATAAAAGATATTATAAGCCTATGTGCAATGGTGATCTTATTAGTAATAAAAGAATGGATCATGAAGAATATGTGTTCATTGTTGACTAATCAACAAAATCACTATAAAGTAAAGACATCCCATTCTAAAACTTGGTGAGATGCTTGATGAGTTACATAGGTCTTATGTCTTTTGTAAAATTGATTTGAAATAATGATATTATCTAATTAGGATAAGAGAATGTGATGAATAGAAAACTACTCATAAAACAAAACATGATTTATATGAGTGGCTTGTCATGACTTTTGGTTTATCTAATAAACTAAGAACTTTTATGAGATTGATGAATCATGTTTTATGCCCTTTCATTGTAAAGTTTGTTGTCATCTATTTTGATGATATTCTTGTATATAGGAAAAATATTGATGAACATGTTGTGCACTTAAGATGTGTTTTGTAAGTTTTAAAAGAAAAAATTGAATAACAACATGGAAAATTGTTCCTTTTTTCTTGGATAAAATTGTGTTTTTAGGCTATATTGTAAGTAGTAAATGAATTGAGATGGATGGAGAAAAAACAAAAGCAATTAGGGAATGGCCTACCCCTGAGAGCGTTAGTGAAGTAAGGAGTTTTTATGGGTTAGCTAGCAAGGTTTGTGAGGGATTTTAGTATTCTAGTTGCACCTTCGAATTAATTAGTGAAAAAACAGGTGAATTTACTGGTGTGTGTATCTTAGGAGCCAATCATAAGATGATTATAATAATGCACAATGTATTATGTTTTATTTTAGGAAATGTAATCATTATATTTTGTTTCATTTTTGTGCAATTTATAACTTCATATAATAATTATTCCTATAATAATTTTACTATTCCTAAAATGTCCCTAGTTGAGTATTATTACGAAAGGGATAACAATATTGCATCGAGACTAGTATATATCATGATTGATGATTATGAATCATGGATATGTGATATCAAGTTAATACATGAATACATGTCACGACCCAATTTCAGGTATCATGACCAGCGTAATGACATCTAACTGGTATCTAACTAATCAAACATCTTTACAAGCCTGTAGAAAAATATATCTGACTATTTTGTAAAAAAAAAGGGGATACATGATAGCATCAAATAATATAAGTAAATTGCATTGCACGTGCAATGAAAAAGTTAATATGTGATATTAATATGCAATAGCATAACAAAATTATTTATCACATACATAGACTTTAATTGTATAGAGAATAACTCAAATATATTAATTTTTTATTACACTATGCCCCATGGAGATTAGAAAGTTCTATGCAATGTATTAGTCTTCTGTTAGAGCTCCTTGTTTTTTATTTGTAAAATAAAATAACACAAAAAAGGAGTGAGTGTATAAAATACTCAGTGAGTAGCTACTCAATCTTTATTCCCATAGTTTTCCATTATCAGTTCTCTATGATACGAATTTAGAAAAACTAGATAAATTTCTATATACTTAGCTTTATTCAAATCTAATAACTACCATCTATCATATGCATTATGTTTTAATATTACATTAATAAATATGACTAGTATGATATACAGGTTTCCTTCTTATTTCTTCAAGCCATCCTTACCTAACTCGCCTCCAACCTTTTCCCTCCACTTCTTGCCGCCCCTCTCCTTCCTTTAAAAGGATGTTGCAAGCTATTAGGCTAAATTCTTCCTCCTACATATCACATTTATAATATCATATGAGCCATGAAAGGCATAAGTGGAGTAATGATGATATTTCAATAACATATCATGTAATCCATTTGGTAAGGTTAATACCAACTATCCATAAGTGTTTCATCAAGTTTTGATCTTTAATTCTCATCAAGGATATTCATTTTGTACATTCAATATACTAATTCCATAAAATCTCATATATTCTCAATAAAATATATGTTACTCCTAATATCCTAAATTACTAAGTTGAGTTTAAGTTTGCACAAAAACCCTGCTGATTTTGCCCAAAAAATTCGTGGAACTTCATCCTTCCAAATTGGTTCTAGAATTGGTAGCACTAGAGCTCTGAAATTGTAGGTATTTATTCACCAGGAAAATGAGCTTAATTATCACAAAAATTGACTATGTTTTAACCAACATATGGGATGTTATCCAGGAATCTTTTTGGAATTTTTTCTAATCATTTAGTACTCCAAATAATTCAAGAATAGAAGTGAAATTATTCATGTCCTGTTTCTTGATGAGCCACACCTTTGTGTAGAAATGTCCCTTGTTCAGGTTTCTAAAAAATTTTAAAAATTTCCAATAAATCCTATATGTATCCCAACATCATAAGAGGCTAGAAAATAGGTGGATTTGAATTTTTAAGAGGCTCTAGTATGTCCCTAAAATTCTTAGTTTATTTCTGGATTTTCAGAAATTCTAGAAGCAAAAATCAGCAAAGCAATTTCTAAGTTCTTTGTATTCCATCTTTACTCAAGGTTTAATAAATGGGTAATCTAATCACTTAGTCATGCTAATATTGTTCCAATATCTTCAATACAACTTAAGAACACAAGCTTTCAACACCGTGCCTTTATTGCATGGCCACATACCTAGTTTCATGAAATCACAATTCTAGATAGCATTATTGGCAATTTTGTAATCAAAATTCAATGGAAAATCAAGTGAGTTACTACTCACCTTAAGTTTTATACCTTCTAATATGCTAGAGGATCCTTAGAGGCAGCTGAACTCTAGTCAAAATAATAAACCAAATTTTAGAGAATTTTGAAGAAGATCTTCCATGAAAGCATGAAGTAAAGAAGGAAGTTGCATGATTACCTCTTGAAATCTTGTAGGAAATTCTCTTATGGAAATTTTTGGTGAATTAAAAGTGAGGTTGAAAGTTGGATAATATGGAGAGAGAGCCACGGTTTTTGCTGAAGAAGAATGCATAAAATTGGTGTTTAGGAGTGGTAAAAAGAGTTTAGAAAAAAAGGTTAATTTGGAAGTCAAAATATGAACTAATCATTTTCAAATATGTGGAGTTGCTTTAAGAATTTTTGCTGATTATTTGACCAGCATGGGAACACGTTTTTGCTGTTAAAAATGACCAAAAAAATAGATAAAAATGAAGAGAAGTCTAGAGACAAAACTTTTATTACAAAAATACCCCTTACTTTTCTTACTTTTTCCACCTTTATCCTTGACTTTCCTCCTAAATTTTTCCTATTGGGCTGCATGGTTTTGGACCTTCAAAAACTCAATTTTGGCTTTTAGAAAACATGCCAAATCATCTCAAAAGGAATTTAAATAATCCAAATCAAATTATATTAATTTCGAACTTATTTTATCGAATTTCGGCTCACCTGAGTCCTTAAAATCGAGTTAAATTTTATTAAAATTCTTATAATCTTTTAGGCATATTTCTAACAATATTTTAACTCAAGTTTTATCTCTATTAATGTTTCAAAGGGTTTGGAAAATTTTTTGGCCCATTGGAACTCAATTTGCCCCTTTTCAGCTTGTCTAATTAACTTTTGTATAATAATTAGAGTTTTTATATTCTAAAATTTTCTAAAAATACTTTTACTTTCTTCTTGATATTTTTCATCAATTTTTTTAATATTTATTACTTGAGATTAGCCTTTTCCAAAGAATTTTTTTTTCAATCTACATAAATATCCTATCTCTTCTTTTTTTATTTTTACCCGATTTCCCTCGAGTAGTCCACCAAGGAAATTTCTTTCTTTCAAGTGGCCTTATTGTACTTTCATTGCTAGTTTGAGTCATCATTTAATTTTTTTTAATTGAATTGGATATTTGGAAAAACTTCCTATGAGGTTACCCATTCTTAAAATTTTCTTAGGCTAAGCACGCTTAACTAGGAAGTATTAATTTACTTTGATACTTTAGGAGTAGTTCTTGGGAAATGTCTCCTAGGGATATTATAGTACATTATTAGTGAACAGATGTACTGGACTGACTTGCTATGAGAATATTACATGGTTTGTCATGTGCCATTAGTTATTCTCATATGACCACATTGTACATAGTCTTTTGATCTAAAGTTACTATAATTCCCTACATGAGGAATTGCACACTTTGATGTTGTCCTGTGTCGCTTTTAACTGGGATGGCATGTAAGGATTAATTGGGTATGTCACAAATCATGTAGAGGGATATGAATGACGTAGATGAAATTTTGTTCCTCCTATATAGAAGGAGTGATATCATTAGGTTCCTTAATTAAGTAAGATTAAAAAATACATGGTCGTACTCAAATACATCAATATGTAAAATTGATTATTTGCTTAAGTTAGTCTACTCGGTATTAAGAAATATGGATTGAATATGTTAGTGTATATGCCTTAAAACCAATTGTATTGGTGATTGTAATTTTGAATCATGTTATTTTAATGGCAATTCCAATTATTATATTTATATATATTATCTGCGTAATATATTCAATTATAATAATAATCTTAGAATAATTGTATTCTTAAATGTCCCTAGTCATATATCATTGTGGATTAGGTTGCTTTGATATGTTAAGACTAGCATGTGTGAAAACTTATATGGGATATTAAGTTTACACATGAGTACAAGTTAGAGAACTTGTATACTGGACCGACCCATATTAAGAACACTACATGGATCGTTATATGAGTGTCATAAGTGGTTCTTAGTGATCATTATTAATATGGTCCTTTGACCTGAGATCACCAAAGTTCCCTACATGTGAGTTTCATATTTTGATATTATTCTATGTCACTAATGGTTAAGTGAATGCAAGGGTAGATATTGGATATGTCACATATCATGCGGAGGGATTTGTGTGATCAAGATGGGATTTGTCCCTCCTATATAACAGGAGTAACATCTATGGGCCCCTTGATTAAGTAAAGCTGAGAAAATGCATGGCCATGCTCAGATGAATTGACATGAGATGTTGGTTACATTTGTTTCAGTTAGCTTACTTAGGAATCGAGAAACCTCAAGATTGGGCTATACGGGAATAACACGGTCCATGTCTCGTGCTCAATCTAGATGTATAGGACAAAAGGACATAAGTGATAATCACGTGTAAAGGTTTAGTCAAATCACCGACTTTCTCATTACTTGGGTAATAATGATGTGTTGCTAGACACCAATCATTGTTTATGATCATTAATATAATTAATGGTCATTGCCAACGTAATGAGAGCCTATAGGGTCGCACACTTAGAGCCTAGTGAATTTGGAATTAATGGACTAAATTGTTTGGGCTTAATATTTGGGAATTCATGTTATAATTATAAGGCCCAATAGTAAGCCTATAATTATACATGGAATAAAGCCCAAATAGGTTAGGTTTTTCTATGCACCTATTTAAATAGGCTTATGGGGTAATAATAGGATTGCTATTCTTTATTCACACACCCAAGCAAAAGCATAGAAAATCCTAGCACCTCTCCTTTACCAAAATCTCTGAAGAGGCGTAGCTAGCACTACGAGGTATAAGGAGATCAATTCCAATCGGTGTGTGTAGCGGACATTCATCGGTGATTCACGGGTTCGTGTGGATACCACAGAGGTGCAGCCACATAAACGTTGTACTGGTGATATGATTTATTGGTTTCCATTCCGGTTCGTGATTTGGAAGTAGATCGGATTTGCTGTAGCGGTCAGGAGATTTTTGCCGACAGGTATAAACCCTAATCTCTAATCTATGGCATTCGAAATTCGCATGGATCCTTGGTGGAAATCGTGCAAAAATTTTATTCCGCTGTGCATGTATGATGCGCGATTTCCAGCAGTGGTATCAGAGCCGCTTGCGAATCCATAGATTAGTTTTCTGTGTTATGCGTTTAAATCTGGATAATTCGTGTTTAATCAGATCATGCATGATGCAATTAGGGTTCTGGATTAATATAATTTTGTATGTTGATGAATCGGTTTTGATTAGATTAAAATTAGATTGAAACATACATAATTAATGATTCGGTTTTAATGAGATTAAAAACTGGAAACGTAGCTGATGAAGGTTTCAATTTTAATGAGATTAAAAATCGAACAGAAACATGTCTGATTGTATACATGTGATGTATGCATTCTGTTTTGTTTAATGAGATTAAATTAAATAGAACATGGACTAATGTTTGAGTTAATATGGCGGAACATCAAGAAGTAGGATTTCGGAAGAGTTCTGGAATTAGGGTTCTTGATAAATTCTAATTTTGGCCGATTGTTTTAATGGTTAAAACAGAAACCGAAACGTTCAAAATTTTCTGGATTTTGCCTGAAAGTCCTTAAAATTTTGAACATAAGATGCATAAAATTTTTTGGGAAGGGGGCTCCGCCGTACTAACTCTGCGTAGCGCAATAATTGATAGCCTAAATCTAAGCTGCGTTTTAAAATCAATCTTTTCATAACCTTCTAATTTTAAACAAGTTAAAATTGGAAACAAGATCAATTTCAATAAATACCTATGGTTGTTTGTATGCTTACATGTGATGTTTGCTGCATGATGCATAGTTATGGCCCTTACACCATAATGTATGGTTATATTTCATTTATTAGTTTTGGTTTTATTGTAATTAAATACGGCCTGCGTGTCGTGCCTTTCTCTATAAATTCTAGTTGTACATTCTTTCTCTCACCTTACTCCCCTCGAATGTAACTCGAGTTTTCTCCTTCATTATGTATTGTAAAGTTAGAATAGTTTACTTTCAAATGTACAATATGTTTAAGCTTGGAGCTTGCTGCCATGGAGACAAGGAGCCAAAATCAATATGAGGACAACCGTGGAAGATGCTTAAAGAAGATATCTTTACCCTAGGTTGACCTTTTGGTTTTCTCATTGGCTTGGGAAAATCAAAGTAGTTGGGCCATAACTATGCACATTTATTTTATGCTTTATTACATGTTTTATATTAATGTATATGATATGTTAGATATAGGCATGTATGGATGGCAAATAATGGTGAGATCTAAAATAGACATTTAAATCCCTCAATGCAAATATTAAGTCCATAATAAAAGTGATGCCTTCCAATGAATGGCACTTGTCAAGGCCTTGATCAACATAAGGCAGGTTTGCTAAAGCAAAGTGCCTAGTTTATCTTGGTGAGACACGATAGGATAATAGTGATATCCAAATGCCAATAATTGGGTTTTTGACTTAACTAGGCCATCTCAATAGGATTGGGGCCTAGAGGCATGGAGTTGGGCTTAAGTCCATGAGATGGATTTGAACAAGTGTTGTTCACCTAACTATCCAAGAGTTACATAAGATGTAATTGGCAAGGAGTTGCCTACCTAAATAGCCAAAACTTGAGTGATCAGCCAAAGCTGACTTAAGTCTAGGTGAAATATGGATCTTGGCCCACTAGAAAATCTCAAACGCTACGATTTTCTGAAATAATAGTGAGGGCTATTATTTTGAGAAAAATAGTGGGAGTATTATTTAATAAAAGACCTTATTAAATAAATAAAATACATGATTCTCATTTTGCATATTTTTTTATTGTAGATAACTATGGCATCAAATGCATCAAATTTATCGCTGCGATCTATCCTTGAGAAGGATAAGCTGAATGGGATGAATTTTCTCGATTGGTATCGAAACTTGAGGATTGTCCTCAAGCATGAGAAAAAGCAGTATGTCCTAGAGCAACCTACTCCAAATGAGCCTGCTGCTAATGCTCCTCGAGTAGAAAAGGATGCTTATAAGAAGCATCTAGAAGATACTCTGGATGTCAGTTGTCTCATGCTTGCTACCATGAACTCTGAGCTTCAGAAGCAATATGAGAACATGGAGGCGTTCAATATGATTGATCACCTTAAACAGCTCTACCAAGAGCAAGCAAGACATGAGAGATATGATGTATCTAAAGCATTATTTCAGTGTAAGATGGCTGAAGGAACACCCGTTGCTACACATGTACTTAAAATGATTGGGTACATCAATAGCCTTGAAAGATTGGGTTTTCCTTTGCAGCAAGAATTGGCCACTGATATAGTTCTGCAATCGTTGCTTGAGAGCTATAGTCAATTCGTCATGAATTACAACATGAACGAAATTGATAAGACTTTGCCTGAACTGCTTAACATGTTAAGAACTGCTGAGCAGAACTTGAAAAAGTCCAAGCCCAATTCCATTATGATGGTTCAAAAGGGCAAAGGAAAAGGCAAGTCTAAGGCCAAGAATAAAAAGAAAAGGACAAGACTGATGGAAAGTCCAAGTTAAGTTCCTCTGCACTGAAGCCTAAAGGTGGCATGGCCAAGGAAGGACAATGCTTCCATTGTAAAGAACCAGGACATTGGAAGCGAAATTGCAAGATTTACCTAGAAAAGCTTAAGAAGCAAAAGGAAAGTGGGACTTCCAACTCAGGTATTTATGTTATAGAGGTTAATTTATCTACTTCTACATCTTGGGTATTAGATACTGGATGTGGTACTCACATTTGTGTAAATGTGCAGGATCTTAAAGAAAGTAGATCATTAGCCAAAGGTGAAGTGGACCTGCGCGTTGGAAATGGAGCAAGAGTTGCTGCATTAGTTGTAGGGACTTATTATTTATCTTTACCTAGTGGATTAGTTTTAGAATTGGACAATTGTTATTTTGTACCTACTGTTAGTAGAAATTTGATTTCTGTTTCTTGTTTAGACAAGAAAGGTTTCTCATTTATAATAAAGGATAAATGTTGCTCTATTTATTTAAATGAAATATTTTATGGCAGTGCACAATTAATGAATGGTCTTTATGTTCTGGACCTTGAAAATCCAATCTATAACATAAACACAAAGAAGGTCAAAACTAATGATTCAAATCCAACCTATCTTTGGGATTGTCGTTTAGGCCATATAAATGAGACACGTATCTCCAAACTTCATAAGGATGGATTTTTGGACTCATTTGATTTCGAATCATATGAGGTATGTGAGTCATGTTTATTAGGTAAGATGACTAAAGCCCCTTTTACTAGGAAAGGTGAAAGGGCTAGTGATTTATTGGGCTTTATACATAGTGATATATGTGGACCTTTAAACACACAAGCTAGAGGAGGTTATCAGTACTTCATTACTTTTACTGATGATTTCAGTAGATATGGTTATGTGTTTCTTATGAAACACAAGTCTGAATCTTTTGAAAAGTTCAAAGAGTTCAAAAATGAAGTACAAAACTAACTTGGTAAAAGTATTAAAGCACTTCGATCAGATCGAGGTGGTGAATACTTAGACCGAGAGTTCCTTAATCATCTAAAGGAGTGTGGCATTGTATCACAACTCACTCCACCAGGAACACCTCAATGGAATGGTGTTTCTGAAAGGAGGAATCGAACTTTGTTAGACATGGTTCGGTCAATGATGAGTCAGGCTGACCTTCCAAATTCCTTCTGGGGACATGCTCTGGAGACTGCAACTTTCACACTAAACCGTGTTCCATCAAAATCAGTTCAAAAGACACCATATGAGATATGGACTGGGAAACGTCCTAGTTTGTCTTTTATGAAGATTTGGGGCTGCGAAGCTTACGTAAGACGTCAGGCTTCTGATAAACTTAGACCCAAATCTGATAAATATTTTTTCGTTGGATATCCTAAGGAAATAAAACGATATTATTTCTATAATCTAACCGAGCAAAAAGTGTTTATTGCTCGAACTGATATTTTTCTAGAGAGAGAATTTATCTCTAAAAGAATCAGTGGGAGAAGAATAGAACTTGAAGAAATTCAAGATCAACGAGAAAACATTGAACTTGAGATGGAACCTGAGCCGGTTCCACAAACAGTTGTGGAAGAACCTGCTCATGTAACACAGAACCCACGTAGATCTAGTAGGATACGTCGTGAGCCCGAGAGATTTGGTTTTCTCGTGACTCATCACGGTGATGTGTTGCTCATGGACTAAGATGAGCCCACAACCTACCAAGAGGCTATGATAGGACCATATTTTGAGAAATGGCTAGAAGCTATGAAATCAGAGATGGACTCCATGTATTCAAACCAAGTTTGGACTTTGGTTGATCCACCTGAAGGGGTAAAACCCATTGGGTGCAAATGGGTTTTCAAAAAGAAAACTGACATGGATGGTAATGTGTGTACCTTTAAAGGATGATTGGTTGCAAAAGTTTTCAAACAAATCCATGGTATTGACTATGATGAGACCTTTTCTCTAGTTGTCATGCTTAAATCCATCAGGATTCTTCTAGCTATAGCAGCATATTATGATTATGAAATCTGGCAAATGGATGTCAAAACTGCTTTCCTTAATGGAAATCTTCTTGAGGATGTGTACATGACACAACCTGAAGGTTTTGTAAATCCTGAAAATGCTGGAAAAGTTTACAAATTGCAACGATCCATTTATGGGTTGAAGCAAGCTTCTCGGAGTTGGAATCTTCATTTCGATGATGCAATCAAAGAGTTTGGTTTCATCAAAAATGAAGATGAACCCTGTGTATACAAGAAGGTTAGTGGGAGCACAATAGTCTTTTTGGTGTTGTATGTAGATAACATATTACTAATTGGAAATGACATTCCTACACTACAGTCTGTAAAAACTTGGTTAGGAAATTATTTTTCTATGAAAGACTTAGGTGAGGCCTCCTATGTATTAGGTATCAAGATCTATAGAGATAGATCGAGAAAATTGCTTGGCCTAAGTCAGAGTACATACATTAACAAGGTGCTAAAAAGGTTTAGCATGCAAGATTCTAAAAGAGGATTCTTGCCGATGTCACATGGCATAAGTCTCTCAAGAACTCAATGTCCTTCCATAGAGTATGAGAGACATGTTGGGAATTCGGATTATCACATGCAGCGGAATTTTAAATTTTGATCCGAATTCTACCTAGGATCCATGCAAAAAGCATGAGTCAATGATTAGGGTTTTACCTATTGGGCACTCGTGTTTCTACTGATCAAAACTTGAGAGCGGATGAATCAAACGCCGGCCGGAAGGTACAGCGTCTCTACGGTATCCACACGGAGTGAACAACGACCTCTCACCCTCCACGCGTCTGCTAGGATGCGTTTTTCTCTCTAAGAATTAGGATTGGATGTTTTTTGAGTGATTTAGGGTTTATATGGAAGCTTAAAACGTGATTCTTAAGTGCTGCCCTCAAGTCCCTTTTTATAGAACTTAGGCAAGTCATAATCCTAGTCCTACTAGGATAATGCTTCCAAAATCCTAATCACACTTAACAACTCATCTTATCCTTATTCTAGAGATAATGGGAAGAGATAAGACTTATCTATTAATTATCTAATATTAGATAATGATATTATCTCATAATATAAATATCTTAATATTAGATAATTGCATATAGTTATCAAATATCAAAATAATATTATCTCATAATATTTTTATCTAATATCTGATAAGATAATTACTTGATATTACTTTAATATCAAATAATATCACATAATATATATATATATATATATATATATATATAAACGTGAATTTATTATTCTTAATAATATATATGCACGAAAATAAGTCCAATTAATTGGATATTAATATAATTAAAGTCCAATTAATTATTGTCTTATTCCTACTCCTTTTGTGTGACCCTATAGGTTCTTACTACGTTGACAATGACTTATTATTGAGCCATAGACAGCGAGCGGTATCTAGCAATACATCACTGCCACTCAAGTAGTAAGAATGTCTGTGATTCGACATCCACCTAATACATGATCAACGTTTTACATCATAACCCTTTTGTAATAATATCCAAATTGAACTGGAGGCATGGAATGTGTCATCCTCGTCAATGTTCAATTTATATTTCTTGATACTGAGTAGACTTAAAATAAATAATTAATATCACATATTAATTCAACTGAGCATGGCCATGCATTTCTAAGTCTCACTCAATCAAGGGGCCCAAGGATATTTCTCTTTTATACAAGAGTAACAAAATTCCATTTACATCACTCACTTCCCTCTGCATGATTTATGATACACCCAATCAATGCCCTAGTTGTCACCTGATTAAAGGTGACATAGGACAATATTAAAGTGAGTAATTCCTCATGTAGGGAACCGTAGTGACTTCAGGTCAAAGGTTTATGCGTAGTTGTGATCATATGAGAATAACTTATGACACGTTTATCCATGCAATATTCTCATAGTGGGTCAGTCCAGTACATTGTTCACTAGCAATGTACTCATGTATTGACTTGATATCACATATCCATGATTCGTAATCATCAGTCACTATACATGCTAGTCTCGATGTATTATTACTATCCTTTTTCATAATAATACTTGACTAGGGGCATTTTAGGAATAGCAAAGCTATTCCAAGGATAATTATTATATTAAGTTATAAATTGCGCATAATAATAATAAAAACAATATAATAATTAAATTGCCTAAAATAAAATATAATACATTGTGTATAACTCTAATCATCTTATATGATTGGTTCTAGGACACACACCAACAAGACAACGCATGAGTAAGATCCCTTATGCATCTGCGATTGGATCTATCATGTATGCTATATTATGTACTCGTCCTGATGTCTCGTATGCTTTAAGCATGACGAGCAGATACTAATCAGATCCTGGTGAAAGTCATTGGACAGCTATCAAGAACATTCTTAAGTACTTAAGAAGAACTAAAGACATGTTTTTGATTTATGGAGGTGAGGAAGAGCTCATTGTAAATGGTTACACTGATGCTAGCTTTCAAACCGATAAAGATGACTTCAGGTCGCAGTCAGGTTATGTATTTTGCCTTAATGGTGGCGCTGTGACCTGGAAGAGTTCAAAGCAAGGGACAGTGGCTGATTCTACAACAGAAGCTGAATACATTGCTGTTAGTGTATATGCCCTAAAACCAATTGTATTGGTGATTGTAATTTTGAATCATATTATTTTAATGGCAATTTCAATTATTATATTTATATATATTATCTGCGTAATATATTCAATTATAATAATAATCTTAGAATAATTGTATTCTTAAATGTCCCTAGTCATATATCATTGTGGATTAGGTTGCTTTGATATGTTAAGACTAGCATGTGTGAAAACTTATATGGGATATTAAGTTTACACATGAGTACAAGTTAGAGAACTTGTATACTGGACCGACCCATATTAAGAACACTACATGGATCGTTATATGAGTGTCATAAGTGGTTCTTAGTGATCATTATTAATATGGTCCTTTGACCTGAGATCACCAAGGTTCCCTACATGTGAGTTTCATATTTTGATATTATTCTATGTCACTAATGGTTAAGTGAATGCAAGGGTGGATATTGGATATGTCACATATCATGCGGAGGGGTTTGTGTGATCAAGATGGGATTTGTCCCTCCTATATAATAGGAGTAACATCTATGAGCCCCTTGATTAAGTAAAGCTGAGAAAATGCATGGCCATGCTCAGATGAATTGACATGAGATGTCGATTACATTTGTTTCAGTCAGCTTACTTAGGAATCGAGAAACCTCAAGATTGGGCTATACGGGAATGACACGGTCCATGTCTCGTGCTCAATCTAGATGTATAGGACAAAAGGACATAAGTGATAATCACGTGTAAAGGTTTAGTCAAATCACCGACTTTCTCATTACTTGGGTAATAATGATGTGTTGCTAGACACCAATCATTGTTTATGATCATTAATATAATTAATGGTCATTGCCAACGTAATGAGAGCCTGTAGGGTCGCACACTTAGAGCCTAGTGAATTTGGAATTAATGGACCAAATTGTTTGGGCTTAATATTTGGGAATTCATGTTATAATTATAAGGCCCAATAGTAAGCCTATAATTATACATGGAATAAAGCCCAAATAGGTTAGGTTTTTCTATGCACCTATTTAAATAGGCTTATGGGGTAATAATAGGATTGCTATTCATTATTCATGCACCCCAAGCAAAAGCATAGAAAACCCTAGCACCTCTCATTGACCAAAATCCCTGAAGAGGCGTAGCTAGCACTACGAGGTGTAAGGAGATCAATTCAAACCGGTGTGTGTAGCGGACATTCATCGGTGATTCACGGGTTCGTGTGGATACCACAGAGGTGCAGCCACATAAACGTTGTCCTGGTGATCTGATTTACTAGTTTCTATTCCGGTTCGTGATTTGGAAGCAGATCGGACTTGTTGTAGCGGTCAGAAGATTTTTGGCCGAAAGGTATAAACCCTAATCCCTAATTTATGGCGTTCTAAATTCGCATGGATCCTTGGTGGAAATCGTGCAAAAATTTTATTCCGCTGTGCATGTATGATGCGCGATTTCTAGTAATTGCAGCATCAGATGCCGCAAAAGAGGTTGTTTGGATTAAGAAGTTCATCAATGAACTTGGAGTTGTTCCTAGCATTGCTGACCCAGTAGAGCTCTATTGTGACAATAATGGAGCCATTGCGCAAGCCAAGGAACCTAGATCTCACCAGAAATCCAAACATATACTTCGGCGCTATCATCTCATAAGAGATATTGTTGACAGAAATGATGTCAGGATATGCAAAATACCGATTGACGATAATGTCGCTGATCCACTGACAAAAGCCCTGACGCAGCAAAAGCATGATAGTCATATGAGATCCATAGGTATTAGATACATGGATGATTGGCTTTAGTGCAAGTGGGAGATTGTTAGTGTATATACCCTAAAACCAATTGTATTGGTGATTGTAATTTTGAATCATGTTATTTTAATGGCAATTCCAATTATTATATTTATATATATTATCTGCGTAATATATTCAATTATAATAATAACCTTAGAATAATTGTATTCTTAAATGTCCCTAGTCATATATCATTGTGGATTAGGTTGCTTTGATATGTTAAGACTAGCATGTGTGAAAACTTATATGGGATATTAAGTTTACACATGAGTACAAGTTAGAGAACTTGTATACTGGACCGACCCATATTAAGAACACTACATGGATCATTATATGAGTGTCATAAGTGGTTCTTAGTGATCATTATTAATATGGTCCTTTAACCTGAGATCACCAAAGTTCCCTACATGTGAGTTTCATATTTTGATACTATTCTATGTCACTAATGGTTAAGTGAATGCAAGGGTGGATATTGGATATGTCACATATCATGCGGAGGGATTTGTGTGATCAAGATGGGATTTGTCCCTCCTATATAACAGGAGTAACATCTATGGGCCCCTTGATTAAGTAAAGTTGAGAAAATGCATGGCCATGCTCAGATGAATTGACATGAGATGTTGGTTACATTTGTTTCAGTCAGCTTACTTAGGAATCGAGAAACCTCAAGATTGGGCTATACGGGAATGACACGGTCCATGTCTCGTGCTTAATCTAGATGTATAGGACAAAAGGACATAGGTGATAATCACGTGTAAAGGTTTAGTCAAATCACCGACTTTCTCATTACTTGGGTAACAATGATGTGTTGCTAGACACCAATCATTGTTTATGATCATTAATATGATTAATTGTCATTACCAACGTAATGAGAGCCTGTAGGGTCGCACACTTAGAGCCTAGTGAATTTGGAATTAATGGACCAAATTATTTAGGCTTAATATTTGGGAATTCATGTTATAATTATAAGGCCCAATAGTAAGCCTATAATTATACATGGAATAAAGCCCAAATAGGTTAGGTTTTTCTATGCACCTATTTAAATAGGCTTATGGGGTAATAATAGGATTGCTATTCATTATTCATGCACCCCAAGCAAAAGCATAGAAAACCCTAGCACCTTTCATTGACCAAAATCCCTGAAGAGGCGTAGCTAGCACTACGAGGTGTAAGGACATCAATTCCAACCGGTGTGTGTAGCGGACATTCATCGGTGATTCACGGGTTCGTGTGGATACCACAGAGGTGCAGCCACATAAACGTTGTACTGGTGATCTGATTTACTAGTTTCTATTCCGGTTCGTGATTTGGAAGCAGATCGGACTTGTTGTAGCGGTCAAAAGATTTTTGGCCGAAAGGTATAAACCCTAATCCCTAATTTATGGCGTTCTAAATTCGCATGGATCCTTGGTGGAAATCGTGCAAAAATTTTATTCCGCTGTGCATGTATGATGCGCGATTTCCAACAGAATATTAATAAGGATGACACACTTTATATCTCTAATTCGATTTGGATATTATTACAAAAAAGACTGTATTGTAATGTTGTTCATACATTTGGTAGCTGTTAAATCATAGACGTTTTTACTATTTGGGTGACAGTGATATATTGCTAGATACCATTCATTATCTATGGTCCACTAATGGGTTATCACCAATGAAGTAAGAACCTCTAGGGTTACACAAAATGAGTAAGAATGAGACAATAGTTAATTGGGATTTAGTTGGACTAAAATCCTATTAATTAGGCTTCTTATTTTCTGCATATATATATTATTAAAGTAATAATATATATAATTCACATAATATATAATATATTATGTAATATTATTTGATATTAAAGTAACATTGGATAATTATGCCATTTGATATTAGATAATTATATTATAAAATAATATTATTATCTAATAATATTTTATTATTAATGTTAAGATAATATTAAATAACTATCAGATAAGGCCTATCTCTCCTCATTCTCATCATAATGGGGATAAGGTAGTAGTGGTTGAGTGGAATTAAAATTGGAGGCACTTTCCTAGTAGGACTAGGAAAGTGGTGTGTTTTAGTTCTATAATACTAGGAAAGTGGTGTGTTTTAGTTCTATAAAAAGGAATGAAGGTGTCACTTTGCTGTATGAATAAAATTGTCACAAAAAATCACACTAAACCTTAAAACCGCCCTAAACCCTAGTCCTTTTATGAGAGAGACGATTCCTAATAGTTTCATAGAAGTTGAGAAGTTATCATTCATTTCATGTGGACATCATAGAGACACCATCACTTGATTGTACTTATGATTTACATCTGCACCTTAAGAGGTAACCTTTGATATTGATCTATGTGCCTGTACATTGATTTTGGGAAGATTTCACATGATATACAATTTTGAGAATATGTTTTCTAGTGCATTATATGATACGTGTGAAACCTAATAGAATTTGAATGGGGAGAAGAGCAACAAAGTGCCTTTAAATTGTTGAAGGATAGGTTAAGTTTGACTCCTTTACTTTCTTTTCCTAATTTTACTAAAACATTTAAAATTGAGTATGATGTCTTAGGTACAGGTATTGGAGCTATTTTGATCTAGGAGACAAGACTAATTATGTACCTATGGCCAAAGGAGTTTACCATTCATATCGACCATACATCATTGAAGCATTTGAAAAGTTAAGAAAAATTAAATAGGAAGCATGCAATGTGGATGGAATTTATTGAAACATTCTCATATGTGACACAATACAAGTAAGGTAAAGACAATGTTGTTGCTAATGTATTATCTCAATGATATCTTTTTATCTTTACTTTGCAATTTAAATTGTTAGGATTTGAGCATATAAAGGATTTGTATAGGAGTGATTATGGTTTTTCCACTATTCATTGAAAAAAATGGAGTGGTAAGAGGTGGTTACAACTTTTGTATGGTATGGTTTTAATTGCCACTTGTATGGATAGTGATGGTTAATCGAATTGCCAAAAAATAGGCTGCTAGCAACAAATAGCAACGATAAAGGATAACTGCTATATTCACTATCCGAGACATATTGTGGTGATTTATAATTACCGTTAAGTTTTAAATAAAATATTTTTATTGTATTGCAGCAGTTATAAACTACAGTTAAGTAAGAAAAGTTTTTTAAAAATATAGCGGTGGCTTAGAATAGTCGCTAAAATCCTAGGAAATTTTTTAAAAAATAATGGCAGTGGCATTTAACCACCGCCATTTTTTACGAATAATTTAAAGAAGAAACAAATTGCAAAAGCTCTCCTCTCCTGCATATACCACAATCCACTTGTTAATAGTAAACGAAGCCATTAAGTGTTTAGAACAACAATAGGCAGCGAAGCTTCAATTATTACCTGTAAACAAAGTATACAGAACTGATAGTCAACTGAAAATTATAGTAGAACTACAGAAGTACTACAAATTATCCTTCCAATCTCGGGTATTTGAAGTGGCTTGAATTGTGCACTTTCACACATCCAACTCTGCCTTGAAGCTATATTATCAAACCACAATTCACCCTATTTCCCACATCAAAAGATAATTGAAAGTAATAGGCAAAAGTACCAGGTGATTGGTGATTGCCAAAAGCAGCAAGAAAAATGTTTCAAGAACAATAAATATTGTGGCAACCAGTACCCTGTTAAAGACAAAAATTTGGCCACTAGAAGCAGGATTACATAAAAAATAGGATTGTTCATACATATTACTCTTCACATTGGAGCTCATGTCATATTTCGAATTATTCTATTTACATAAAATAGGAATAGTTAGTTCAATTTTAATTATAATTATGTGTATTAATTAATACATGAAATGGTTTTATTTACAGGATAGAAAATTTCTTACAGATTGCTGATGCCTCATGTTTCCTGATGCACCCTCCACGTAAGATAAGCCTAGGGCCTTAGTCGAAGCGGGGAAAGAGAGTATTTTCAGCACTTGAAAAAAATAAAAGCTTATCAAATGTGAATGGAATTTTAAAAGCACGCCATCACTGTCTCCGATGGTTGTCTGAAAAAGTAATACGAGTAGAAGAAATATCACCTTGATTTGACTTTGAAGGAGTCTGATATATACCCAATTGCTTCTAAGAAGATGGAGGTTCCAATCCGACTGTTCTTATATAATTAAGCAATAGGTGAAATCAAAATTGAAAGAAAAATGTATTTTTTGTTGTGTAAACTTTTGAATGAAAACGGAACAACACAAAAGTTACATCCAATTCTGTCATTAACAGTATTGCCTAAAGCAATATACTATTAAGTAGCCATTTCATCAATCTCAGAATTGAATACAAAACTTGGGAATGTTGTTGTTATGTCCCTGCATTAATTCACCCAAAAAAAGCATTCAATTAAAATTGAAATCTATTAATAAAACTGTTTTATGTAAAATCAATTTGGCACATACCTCAGGTAGGGTTAGGTCATGATTTTTCCAGTAGAGATGGATTTTTAAGACAAAGTTTCGCCACACTAACTCGTCCATTTTCCCATCAGAATTAGACCTTAGTTTTGTGATGTCGCTCATAAACAATGCAATTTAGTATTTTTAACCATGGCGACCACAGCGTATTTGCTTCTTATCTTAGTACATAATGCAGTGAAGTAGGATGTTTAAAACATAACTCTTATCAGGTATTGTTTCTATCGTCTCATCTGCCCACTTCATTTCTTGGATAATACCTTCTCATACGCCTTACCCTATTCTAGTTCTAGTTTACTAATTTGGCTGGATCTTTGGTAATTTTAACATCTATATTAGCAAATATCATGGGTTTCATATATATACAAGGTAATATTATGTGCATAAATGAGAATTCATTTTAACTGGACTTGAGGATGCCACCTAAACAAAAACATTGTTTAAGTGATGTAATGTAGAAGTAGATGATGAATCAAGCATCAACAGCCTTGAAGTTCCAGATAATGAAATTATTGTTCAGAATGGTATGACATACTAGTTAAATGATTCAATTCATAGGCTATGAGTAATTAACCAGCGTATTCATTTGTAAAGCACATATTTGACTGGTTATACTTACCATCATATGCCATCCCCATTCTAGTTCTTGTTTACTAGCTTGGCCGGATCTTATGTACTTTTAACATCCAAATTAGCGATTATCATGTGTTTCATATACAAACAAGGTAACATAATGTGCACAAATGAAAAGTCATCCAATCTGGGCTTGAGGATGTCATCTAAAAGTTAAGTAAAGTAACACTTGGACAAAGGAGAAACATTGTTATTTTACAGTCTAATTGATAAAACATAGATTAAAAAAAAAAAAAGAAAAAGAAAAACAATGTTGCTTGTCATTCTCCCACCCCCTTCAAACCGAAATATCTAGGTTTATCTGTCTTAAAGGGTTATGGAACCAGCACTTAACTTCATTCCAGCCTAGGGTGACATGCTTTCCCATAGAAAGTCCAGATCAAGCAAAATCCAATGTAAAAACTATAATATTAAAACCAACTAAGAGACGGTAATTAACTTCAGCGCATTAAAACAAGAAGCCTCACATTGGCCTTTTCGATATATGCTGTCTTCCTGCCACAGTACCATGTTTCTTTTTCCTTGGCGTTCACTCCCTCAATTTGTATAAGATAAATGTTTGGGTGCTAGTTTGATTTGGACCTGTACAAGAACAACAACACCTTCTTAGCACTAAACTAGTTAACTAAAGGACCGAGGTTGATTGAAAATGATAGGAAATAAGACAAGAACACCCTATCTCAAAACCTCCTATCCATCAGATCACATAACAGGACCCCTAACCAACTAACGCCAGAAATTTGATTAAAAAACCACCGAAGTTAGCAGGACCAAGAAAATGTTACCTCTTGCATGCGATGATTGTGCCTTTCGCATAGAGTCTAAAATGTAAAAGGAAATACAACATTGGATTACTTAGAAGCATAATACCATGTGAAATATGAATAACCAAGAGCTCTACTTATATATTCATAGACATGATTTAGAATTAGTCATGATACATCCTCTCTTCTTATGCATGAAAAAGCATCCAAGTTTCAAAACTAACAATTCCTTTTATCTATAAAGAAATGCAACGCATTGTTCCTAATAGTTTAATGTTTTAAACTGCAAAGTCCTTTTCGGTAAAATGTAACCATTAACAAGTAAAGCACTTGCTCGAAATCAAATACTTCTACTCACAATCAAAAGCTAACAAATGCCAGATCATAACTAATGAGTGTATAAGTATAACAACACAAATTATAGTCCTTTTTAACTTATTATTATATGGAGACATACACCAACCAAAGCATAATGTAGAAAATAATAACAAGCTAAAAAATGAGTATAGGCTAATGTGTTTTAGAATTTGGAGTACCATTTAATGCTTTCCTTTCTTAATACAAGCTATAGATCACCTTCCTATGAAAAGAATTGCATCAAATAAATCATCGAAGAGAAGAGCTAGCTATCTATCAATGGATTTCCTAAAAAACAAAAAGAATATATTATTACAAATAAATGAAAAAAAGAAGGGAAAAATTGTTCAATCCCTTTTTCAAATCACATATAATCCCACAAAACTACAAGCAAAATAGTGAATTGCTATATGTCCAATTGCAAGGCATCTCAATGAATGGTTAATGTAGATAGTAGGCAAACAAAGTATTTGAGATAGATGAAGGTGAAACAATGCATTTAGAGAGCAAAGTCTCAAAAAAAAAAAAAAACCCTAAACCTTAATGTAAATTCCATAAAAATAGAGAGAAGTACATTATGCTTGTTATCGATAATTGATGTGCAAGATTTTATCTATATTATTTTCTACTATTTTGTGCCTCTCAGTTTGTTACATATGTTTAATTTTATGGAATTGACCTTCTTATGTGATTTGTGGATGACTTTCCAATATTTTGAAATTATTTGATTAATGTTGAATTTTTACACTATTTCAAGTTTTTAGGTGTAACTTGAGTTATGAATATTGGATTTAGGCGATCTTTACATTGTTGGAAAGATAATAGAAAGCTCTACAACTTTCATGTTATGGTCAAAGCCTAGTTTGGATGTCTAGAAGGTTGAATTTAGCCAAGAAATTGATGCTCTATTTCTATTTAAGTTCAACCAATTTCTTTTTAGAGTCATATCTAGAGCTCTGGAGGTTCAATGAAGGTGAAACTAATTCCTAAAGTTTCTTAAAACCTAGACCAATAACTTTCATGTTTAGAGTTTAGTGAAACTATACAGTTTTGGTGGTAACCTTAGAAGGAATATGATCTTGGTCTGTTAGGTTTGAAACACTAGGAATTGTTTCATGCTTAGTAATGAACTTTTAATTTAAATAGCCTTTTTTGATACATTATACTCAGTCTCTAAGGTAGAATCGGCTAATTTCAAGCTTTGGACTTTTTTCGCTTTTAGCACTGCCATTCAAACAAAACACATAGCCTAATTATGATATGAAGTCATCCTTATTACATCAGAAATTGGCATTAGTATAACCTTTTACAACTAGTTCCACCTTACCTCTATATATTAAGAATAAATCCTTAGTCCTTCTTAAGTACTTAAAGATATCTTAATATCAATCTAGTGATACTCACCAAAATTTGACTAGAACTTGCTTGTCATGCTTAAGGCATATAAGACATCTGAACGAGTACATAGCATGGCATACATGATAACTCCCATTGATTATGCATATAGAATCTTATTCATTTGGTCCATCTTATCTTATGTTGTAGGACATTAAGCTATGGACAAACTTATACTATGTGACATGAGTAAGAATTCCCTTTTGAAATCTCACATGCTAAACTGTTTCAACACTTTGTTGATATATGCAATCTAACCTTGGCCAAGCAATTTTTTTAATCTATCTCTATTGATCTTGATACCTAGCACATAGGTAGTTTTGCTTAAGTCTTTTATTGAAAAACAATTACTTAACTAAGTCTTTACACCCTATAGGGTAGGAATTTCATTTCATTAAGTAGTATGCCATCCACCTAGAATGCAAGGGAAAAAATTGTGCTCCCACTAACTCTTTTTTAAACAAAAGATTCATCTTTATTTTTTATTAAATCAAAATCTTTAATCATATCATCGTAAGAAAAAAATATTCTAGCTCCAAAAAGCTTATTCCAATCCATAAATGGATCTTAGTAGCTTACATATTTTTCCCGTTGATGTGAATTTATAATGAATTGTCCTAAAATTCAATGGATTTAATCAAAGAAGAGAATCATAGTTACACCACACTTTGGAAAAGGAAGGATAGGAATGGTAAGTGATGATGAACACGCACAAAAGATGCAAATTCTTTGATTAATGTAGAAAAATCACACCACTAGGGTGAATTCTTGATTAGCTAAAATTAATGCTATAAAAGGTGGATCCCTTTGATAAGTCATAAGTTCATTCAAAAATTCAAGAGAAAACACACTTTCACAAAAGAAAGCACTTAGCCAATTCCATTTCTCTAATTTTGGAATCTCAATTCCACAAGAAATAACCTTCCTTGCCCTGTGTTTTTATTTAAAACCAATTGAGATCTAGTGAATCAATTGACTAATCGATTTACCATGTATTGAATTTAAATTGTATAACTAAGTGAATTGATTGACTAATCGATTCATCGTAGCTTTTTCAAAAATTCGCAAGTTGCCTAAATCAATTAACCAATTAATTCACAAGTGCCAACTACCACGTAATGGTTATATTTTATTTGTAATGGATTTTTTACCTCTCCAACCTTTATCTAAATGCTTTTATTTCAATTTGAAAATATAAGAGAATGCTTTCTCTATTACATAGACATAAGAAACTTCTTCTCTCATTAAAAACTTGAAAATTCTTTGAGCTCATCAAATTGAAATTCTTCTCTTAGTGCTTCACTATGTAATCTTGTTAGGAATTCAGATTATTATATGCAGCGAAAATTCAAAAATTTGATCCGAATTCTACCTAGGATCTATGCAAAAGACATAAATCAATGATTAGAGTTTTACCTATTGGGCACTCGTGTTTCTACTAATCAAAACTTGAGAGCGGATGAATCAAACACCGGCCGGAAGGTACGGTGTCTCTACGGTATCCACACGGAGTGAACAACGACCTCTCACCCTCCACAAATATGCTAGGATGCATTTTTCTCTCTAAGAATTAGGATTGGATGTTTTCTGAGTGATTTAGGGTTTGTATGGAAGCTTTGAGCGTGTTATTAAAATGCTGCCCTCAAGTCCCTTTTTATAGAACTTAGGCAAGCCATAATCCTAGTCCTACTAGGATAATGCTTCCAAAATCCTAATCACACTTAACAACTCATCTTATCCTTATCCTAGAGATAATGGGAAGAGATATGACTTATCTATTAATTATCTAATATTAGATAATAATATTATCTCATAATATAAATATCTTAATATTAGATAATTGCATATAGTTATCAAATATCAAAATAATATTATCTCATAATATATTTATCTAATATCTGATAAGATAATTATTTGATATTACTTTAATATCAAATAATATATATATATATATTATGTGAATTATTATTCTTAATAATATATATATGCACGAAAATAAGTCCAATTAATTATTGTCTTATTCCTACTCCTTTTGTGTGACCCTGTAGGTTCTTACTACGTTGACAATGACTTATTATTGAGTCATAGAAAGTAAGTGGTATCTAGCAATACATCACTGCCACTCAAGTAGTAAGAATGTCTGTGATTTGACATCCACCTAATACATTATCAACGTTTTGCATCATAACCCTTTTGTAATAATATCCAAATTGAACTGGAGGCATGGAATGTGTCATCCTCGTTAATGTTCAATTTATATTTCTTGATAATAAGTAGACTTAAAATAAATAATTAATATCACATATTAATTCAATTGAGCATGACCATGCATTTCTAAGTCTCACTCAATCAAGAGGCCCAAGGATATTTCTCTTTTATACAAGAGTAACAAAATTTCATCTACATCACTCACTTCCCTCTGCACGATTTATGACACACCCAATCAATGCCCTACTTGTCATCCTGATTAAAGGTGACATAGGATAATATTAAAGTGAGTAAATCCTCATATAGGGAACCGTAGTGACTTCAGGTTAAAGGTTTATGTATATTTGTGATCATATGAGAATAACTTATGACACGTCTATCCATGTAATATTCTCATAGTGGGTCAGTCCAGTACATTGTTCACTAGCAATGTACTCATGTATTGACTTGATATCATATATCCATGATTTGTAATCATTAGTCACTATACATGCTAGTTTCAATGTATTATTACTATCCTTTCGTAATAATACTTAACTAGGGGCATTTTAGGAATAGCGAAGCTATTCCAAGGATAATTACTATATTAAGTTATAAATTACACATAATAATAATAAAATTGTAAAAACAAAATATAATAATTAAATTGCTTAAAATAAAATATAATACATTATGTATAACTTCAATCATCTATATGATTGGTTCTAGGATACACACCAACAAATCCAACTCTTAGATACATTTCCTATATATTAGGGTGAGGTATCCCTAAGAACATCAAGAATGCTAGATCTTTTGATAGAAAAAAGCTTTGAGAGATGATTCTTAAAGGGATTTTAGAAGAAAAGTAAAGAATTGTGTTGAAGTTTTTTCAAGTGCCCTCAAACTTGAAGAGATAATGGATTAGAGTTTAAATCCAAGTCAAAAAGACTTAATAATGGATGTACACTTTGGAGTGTTAGATCTTCAAGGTTGGAATTACTATAAATAGCAGTGTTTGAATCTCCTCTTCTCTATCTCTCTATTTACTTATTTTATACTCTGTTGTTTTTAATCTTATTTGCTATTATGCTGAGTTTGCATTTACTTGTTCATTAGTTTCATTCTTGAATCATTTGTTTACTCACATTATCATTATTGTGCAAAAAGATTTTAAACCTAATTCACCTCTTATTAGGAAAAATACTAAACAAAATTTGGTATTTGATCCTAGTTCTTGGAACAAGATCTTACGATCTCAAGAGGATCCAATGGATATAAATAGTGCTAATATTTTTCCCAAATATCCTTCATTAAACAAACCACTAATTTTTAGTGGACAAAATTATACTTATTGTAAACAAAAAATGAAAGATTTTATAGAAGCTATTGATATTGATATGTAGGAATTAATTGAAAATGATTATAATCCACCAAGAAAAAAGGAAAATAATATAGATATTCTAAAACCAAGATTTAAATGGAGTGAAGAAGAGAAAAGAGAACATTAACTTTCTTTTAAAACTAAATAGATTTTATCAAATGCTTTATGGTTCAATGAATATGAGAATGCATCAAATTGCTTGACTGTTAAAGAAATGTGGGATGTGCTTGAAGTAGCTCATGTAGGAACCACATAGGTCAAAGAAAGAAAAATACATACCTTAGTTTATCAATATGAATTATTAAGTATGAATGATGGAAAATCAATTAAATATATAATGCAAAGGTTTATAACTTTAGTTAACTAACTTTCCATGGTGGTCCTATAATTTTTAAAAATATCTAGATAGGTTAATTGGATTTGTTTAGGTTAATTTTTCATAGTGCATTTGCATTTTGGTATTTTTTGTGTTCTTATAGTGCTCTTATAGTTTGTTTTGTGTAGTGCTATGTGGTGACTTTGTATGACAAGAAAAACTACTACTAAATTGTTTGATTTTGATTCTAAAATTGATAGGACTTTTCATTCTATTCGGAGGAATGAAAATATAGATAGTTTTAGCCTTTATACTTACCATTCTATACCTGTAGATAACTTAGAAACCATGGCTCATAATAGGAATTTAAAGGAATTTGTTATCCTTGACGTTACATATTAACAATTAGGCATTCAATATCCTGAGTTAGTTGCTAATTTTGAGTTAATGTCTAGTTTGATACATTTGCTTCTAAGGTTTCATGGTCTTACAGGTAAAGATCCTTATAAGCATTTAAAAGAATTCCATACGGTATGTTCAACAATGAAGCTTCAAGGCATTTCTGAAGATCATATCAAGTTGAGGGCTTTCCCTTTCTCCTTTGCTGATGCTGCTAAGGATTAGCTTTACTACCTATAGCCGAAATCCATGACTTGCAGGAATAACATGAAGTAGCAATTCCTTGAAAAATTCTTTCCTATATCTAAAGCAACTACTATTAGGAAGAAGATATGCAGCATCATGCAAATAAGTGGTGAGACACTCTATGAATATTGGGAAAGGCTTAAAAAGCTATGTGCAAGCTACCCTCATCACCAAATTAGTGAGCAACTTCTAATTCAATACTTTTATGAATGCCTTCTTCCTATGGATAGAAGCATGATAGATGCTACAAGTAGAAATGTGTTAGTGGATAAGAATCCTATGGCAACTAGAAATTTGATAGCAAATATGACAGCCAACTCACAATAATTTGGCACTAAAAATACTCTTGTTGGTGTGTATGTCCTAAAACCAATCATATGGATGATTGTAAACTTGAATCATGTTATTTTAAAAGCGATTTCAATTATCATATTTATACATATATTTTCTATGTAATATATTTAATTATAACAATAACCCTAAAATAATTGTATTCTTAAATGACTTTAGTTATATATCATTATGGATTAGGGTGTATTGATATGTTAATACTAGCATGTGTGGTTACTTATATGAGATATTAAGTCTACACATGAGTACAAGTTAGAGAACTTATGTACTGGATTGACCCACCCTAAAAACACTATATAGATCATTATATGAGTATTATTAGTGATTCTTAATGATCATCATTAATATAGTCCGTTAACCTGAGATCGTCAAGATTCCTTACATGTGAGTTTCATATTTTAATACTACTATATGTCACTTATGGTTAAGTGAACACAAGGGTAGTTATTGAATATGTCACATATCATATGGTGGGATTTGTGTGATCAAGATGGAATTTATCTCTCTTATATAATAGGAATAACATTTGTGGACCCTTTGATTAAGTAAGGTTTAGATAAATGCATGACCAAGCTTAAATGGATTAACATGGGATGTCAATTACATTTGCTTTAATTAGCTTACTTAAGAATAAAGAAACCTTTAAATTAGGCTATATAGGAATAACACAGTCCATGTCTCGTGCTTAATCTAGATGTTTAGGATAAAATGTCATAAATGATGATCACATGTATAGGTTTAATCAAATTACTGACTTTCTTATTACTTAGGTAACAATGATGTGTTACTAAAAACCGCTCATTGTTTATAATTGTTAATATGATTTATAATCATTACCAATGTAATGAAAGCTTGTAAGGTTGCACGCTTAGAACCTAGTGAATTTGGAATTGATGGACCAAATTATTTAGGCCTAATATATGAAAATTTCATTTTATAATTATAAGCTTATAATTGTACATGGAATAAAGCCCAATTAGTTAAGGTTTTCTGAGAACCTATTTAAATAGGCTTGTTAGGTGTTAATTCAATAAGAATTCATGAATCCAATAATACACAGAAAATCCTAGCAGCCTTCTTTGACCATAATCCTTGAAGAGGCAGAACTAGCACTGTGAAGTAAAGGAGGAGAATTCTAATCAGTGACTGTAGGACATTCATTAGTGATTTGCTAGTTCATGTGGATACCTTAGAGTTTTGACTAAGGAAAGTCAAAGAGGTGATCAACAAATAAGTTTTTGAATTGCTTGTAGAAGGTAATAACAAAACCCTTGTCCTAATCTAATTGTTTCACATGGATCCTCAGTTGGGATCAGTTAATATTTTGCTACAATTGTTTGACTCCCAATCCCAATAATTCTCTACCACCAGAAGTGTACAAGAAATGAGTTTCTTTTCCTATGCAAACCAGTAAAGAATGGAGCATAAGATAGATGAATTAACTCCCCTAGTATGGCAATTGGCCATAGGACAAAAGCAGTAGCAATTATAAGCTCCTCCACCTACCAAACTTTATGGCATATGCTCTTGCCCAATCCATCCTACTAATGCTTGTCCAACCTTACAAGAAGATGATGACCAACACTAAGCTTATGTTGTAGTAGTATTCCGAAGGAAGCCATAATACTAGTAACCAAACCAATACTAACAGTAACATCAACTTAAATATGATTCGTACTCAAATTTGTATAATCTTGGTTAGAGGGATCATCTTAATTTTAGATATAGCAATGCACTAATCCAGTAGCTAACCAAACTAGCACCATAATAGAAGAGAGCCTCATTTCAATAGCAACTATCTAAGCCAATCTAGTAATAACAAAATTTCCAAAACTAACAAGCAACCTCATCATCTCAACCATCATTTAAAGTGTTAATCAAGAAAATGGCTACTAATAATTTATAGTTCTAATAGAAGGTAAAAGCCACATTGCAGGACTTGTAAACACAAATTGGTTAGCTTGCTTCCACCATAAAAGAGCTCAAAGAAAAAAGGTTTGACAGATTACCCTTTCAAATAATTCCTAACCCAAGAGGTAATGTATCTGCCATTATGTTAAGAAATAGCAAGGAAGTTCAAACTCCTCACAATCCTCCACTACAAGCCAAAAAGATAAAGCAAAGCAACCAATAGCTGTTGGAAATTTTATAGAAAATTTCCTTCAATCCAACTAGAATTTAGATGAACCAAAGATAATGCAAAAAATAAAAAATTTCACAAGAACCCTTCCCTTCCCTAACAGAATTACATAATCCAAGAAAATAGATGAATTCAATAAAGATAAAGAGATCCTAGAAACTTTTAGGAAGGTGGAAGTTAATATTCTACTACTAGATGCCATTAAATAAATTCCCAAATATGATAAATTCTTTAAAAAGCTATGCACATGCAAGAGAAAGCTTCATGGCAATGAAAAAATGAGTTTACGCTAAAATGTATCAGCCATCCTTTAACCAAACTTACCACAAAAGTGCAATGATCTAGGGACTTTTGACATACCCTATGTAATAGGCAATAATAGATTTGAACATGCTTTGATTGACCTGGGAGCTTCCATAAATGTCATGCCAATATCTATATTCTTTTCTCTATATCTTAGTCCTTTGAAGCATATAGGAGTTATTATACAATTAGCCAATAGAAGCATTACATAACTTGCTAAAGTTATTAAAGATGTGTTGGATCAGTTAAAGAGTTAATATTCGCAATGGATTTTTACATTCTACTAATGGAGGATGAGTCTTCAAATAGGCCTGCACTTTTAATTCTAGGAAAAGCATTCCTCAAAACAATAAAGACAAAAATTAATGTAGATATTAGCACTCTTTTTATAGAAGTTAGAGATATAATAGTGAGTTTTAACATTTTTGAGGCAATGAAATTTCCTACTAAAGAGCATTCTATCTCCCAAATAAATGTGCTTGATGAACTTTCTATAAATGCTCTTGATGACATGCTTGCTTATTTTCCTCACATTTCTGAGTTTATATATAGTTTTGATGGTCATGAATGTACTTGCTATGATAATAACAACTAGTGTGATATATATGCTAAAATCTTTGAATTTATAAGTAAAGAAACTAGTGTTATTCCAGAACATGTAGAATTTTCGTGCAAAAGCTATAGAATCTAATGTCTAATAAGGAATTCAACTCAGTGAAGTGTTTCCCATGAAATTAACACCTTATGTCATCCAGCCATGAACATTAAAACCTAAACCTTTTCTAGAACATTTGAAATATTTATTTTTAAAGGAAAATGAAAAGCTACCAGTCATTGCTGTAAAGGATTTGCAACCTAAACAAGAAGAAAATTTGTTATAGGTTTTGAAAGCTTATAAACAAGCAATAGGATGGACGCTTGTAGACATCCCTAGTATTAGCCCTTCTACTTATATGTATAGAATTTTGCTAGAAGAAGGAGCCAAACTAGTGAGATAACCATAAAGAAACCTTAACCTCTTGATTTTAGACATGGTAAAGAAGGAGATTACTAAATTGTTAGAGGCTGATATTATATATCCAATTTTAGATAGCAAATGAGTGAGTTTAGTCCACGTTGTCCAAAAAAAAGTGGCTTAATAGTAGTGAAAAACTAGAACAATGATTTGCTACCTACTAAAGTGTAGAATAGTTAGAGAGTTTATATTGATTATAAGAAGTTGAATCAAGCAACTAGGAAAAACCACTTCTCACTACCTTTAATTAATCAAAATTTGAAGATATTGGCTAGAAAATCCCATTATTGCTTCTTAGATGGCTACACTAGTTACTTACAAATTCATATTGCTCCTAAAGATTAAGAGAAGACAACATTCACTTTCCCTTTTAGCACTTTTGGTTATAGGAGGATGCCTTTTGACCTATGCAATGCACCTAGTACATTCCAAAGGTGTATGATAAGTAATTTTTTTTTTGAATTTTTAGAAGATTGCATTGAAGTTTTTATGGATGATTTTTCTATTTATGGGCCTTTATTTTGATGTATGCTTGGATAATTTTTTTAAGGTGTTAAACAAATGCATTGAAACTAACCTTGTACTTAATTTTGAAAAATGTCATTTCATGGTGGAGAATATGATAGTTTTAGGATATATAATAAGTAACAAGGGCATTGAAGTAGATCCTACTAAGATTGATATGATTATCACTTTACCTTACCCTACTTCTATACAATAAGTGTATTTTTTTCTTGGTCATGCAACTTTCTATAGGAGATTCATTAAAGATTTCAACAAGATAGCTCTTCCATCATCCAAGCTACTTCAAAAAGAAGCAAATTCAACTTTGATTAATATTGCAAGGAAGCTTTTGATAAGTTGAAGCACATTCTTACCACTATAATTATGAATCAGCCACCATTTTAGGATTTGCAATTTGAATTGATGTGTGATGCATCCAACTATATAATTGGTGCTATTCTTACACAAAGAGTAGGAAAATAATCTCATGTGATTTACTATGCTTCAAAGACTTTAAATGTTGCCCAAGCAAATTACACCACAATAGAAAACAAGCTTTTAGTAATTATTTTTTCTTTAAATAAGTTTAGATCATATTTGCTTAGTTTTAAGGTAATTGTGTTTTCTCATATGTAGTTTTAAAGTTCGTTTTGAAGAAACCAAGGTAAAACCCCTTTTGATTAGATAGATATTGCTTATGCAAGAGTTTGATATTGAGATTAAAGATAGGAGTGGAGTCAAACACTTAGTAGCTAATCATTTAAGAAAAATTTTAAGAAATGGAAACACTTCCCATCCATGACACCTTTCTAGATGAGTAGCTTTTTCAATTGGTAGGTAAGGATCCTTAGTATACTAATTTAGTGAATTATTTAGTTATGAATGAGTTTCCTACATATGATAAGAAGCCCAAATTAATAAGTTCGAGTGTGAGGTTAAGTATTATGTATGGGATGATCCTTATTTATGGAGATTTTGTACTAATCAAATAATTAGGAGCTGTATACATGATTCAGAATTTCATTCCATACCTACATTTTATCATGATCATACTTATGAAGGTTACTTTAGACCTAAGAGAATAGCAAGGAAAGTGCTTGATTATGATTTTTATTGGCCTACTTTGTTCCATGATGCTTACATATTTTGTAAAAATTATGAACAATGTCAAAGAACTAGGAATTTGACTCATAAACATGACATACCTTAATCCCTATGCTTTTTTATGAGATTTTTTATGTATGGGACATTAATTTTATGGGCCTTTTTCCTTTATCTTTTAGCTTTGTTTACATTCTTTTTACTATTGATTATGTTTCTAAATGGGTGAAAGCTAAAGCCATAAAAATAAATGATTGCAAAGTTATTGTAGGTTTTGTCAGATCTCATATTTTTAGTAGGTTTAGCATTCTATATGCTTTAATTAGTGATCAAGGGACTTGTTTTTGCAACAAAGAACTTAAGGCTTTGTTAAAGAAATATGAGGTTTGTCATAGGGTTTCCATACCATATCATCCCTAAACAAATGGGCAAGTAAAAATTTCTAAGAGAGAAGTGAAGTTAATTTTAGAGAAAACTGTGAATCCTAATAGAAAAGATTGGAGCCTTAGATTAGATGATGCACTTAAGACTTATAGGATCGTATGTAAAACTCTTATTGAGATGTTTCCATATTGAATTATTTTAAGGAAAGCATGTCATCTTCTGATGGAGTTAAAGCATAAAGCATTTTATGCTATAAAAAAGGGCAACATAGATTTGAAAGCATGTGGAAAGGAAAGAAAATTCCAATCACAAGAATTAAAAGAGCTTAGACTTGAAGCTTATAAGAATTCTAGGCTTTACAAAGAGAAAACAAAGGCATTCCATGATAAATTCATTCTTAGAAAAAAATTTGAGATTAGCCAAAGAGTTTTATTGTTTAATTCAAGGCTTAAATTGATGCTAGGTAAACTTTATTCCTGTTAGGATGGACTTTTTATTGTTACTAACATTTTTCCTTATGATGTAGTTGAGATCAAAAGTGTGGAAAATAACAAAATGTTCAAGGTCAATAGGCATAGGCTCAAACCATTCTACGAAGGCTTTCAAGAGTAAATGGTGGAAGCAATGGAGTTGGGGATCCTGGTTTATTCTTGATGGAGGAGCTTAAGCATGATGTCTAGCCAAGGACATTAAAGAAAGTTGTTTCTTGGGAGGCAACCCAAGTTACTTTAGAGATTTGTTTTCTCTTACCTTTTTTTTTTTATCTTCCACATCCTTTATCTTTCTTGATGATGTTCTTGATGATATTGATATACTTTACATTAATGATAATATAAAATTTAAGTGTACGAGATACTTTTGGGATTTATTTTGAGTTTTATATTTTCATGCTTTTAAAAGTCTTCATACTTAAAAAAAACCAAAAAAATTTCATTTTTCATTTATTTTTAAGTTTTTTGAGTCCTTTTTAGTAGCTTTTCATTAATGGAGATTTTATATTTTTATGAGTAGAATTCAATTGAAGTTAGATAAGATTCATAACATGATTGAATGAGCAAATTTACTTTTTAAAATTGATTGATGTAGTGATGAATTTTAAATTGATAGATTGAACTTGGTAACATAACTTACCTTATAAGACTTTGAGCCTTATATTGAAAATTATACTATTCTCTTTCCTACATGTGCGATGCTTTTCCATAATTTGTTCCTCTAGAACTTATTTTGATTCTTTTTAAGATTACATTTTACACATACATGCATGAATATGATTAAGGTATTTTTTCTTTTAAGTTAAAGTGATAAAGCCAACCTTGAAGTTTTTACCTTTCTTAAGCCCCCTTAAACTTTTATTGCCTTTTCTTTGTTAATTAAACTATGAACATAATTTTCTAATGAAAAATAAATATCTTTATCTAACTTTAGGGATTAGTAGAGCATTTGAATTTTTTATGAGATGAGCTTTTGAATAAGTGTAAAGGTGTGTGAGTTTACATGTTGAAAAAAATAAAAAAAAATATCAACTTTGAGTTGAAAGGTTGGTTAAAAAAGAAGAAAATAAAAAAATAAAAAAGGAATAAGGAAAAAATAAAATTAAAGAAAAAGAAAGAAAGAAAGAAAAGTGGAAAGAAAAATAAAGAAGTTAATGAGTGCTTAAATTTGAATTTGGCTTGTTGTGTTGAGTTGCAATTTTTTATGATTCACCTATATATATTTGATTAAGTACTCTATTAATTTCTTTAGTTTCTAGCCTTCCACATCCTTACTTTTCCTACCCTTACCTTAGCCACATTACAACTATGAATAAAATTTTATTTATTTATGTTGAGTATGTGATTTGAGTAGTGGAGATTAAATGATTAACAAGCTTATGGTATAAAATTTCATGGAATGAACTTGAGTGAAGCACTAGCCTAAACACTTGAGAGCTGGAGAATGAAGTTTGTGAGAATCTACCAATTTTATCTACTTTTTTTTAATGAAGTTACTATATTAGTTAGTTCCAAGTTTGTCAAAAATTTTTTTCATGATGTGTTGTGTATCTTGCTAGCTTTTATTGGTTTCTTTCTCATAGATTTGTAATTTTGAAGTCTTTAGAAAATAAAGTCTTTTAATTCTTAGTTGTAAATAAAGTTATATCTTATTCGAGGATGTGCAAGATCAAGGTGTGAAGGAGTTAGTAAGAAAAATATGTACTATTTTATCTTCCCCTATTTTATATCTCTTAATAGATTACACATGCTTAATTTTAACAAATTGACCTTATTTTATAATTTATGATTGATTTTACAATAGTGTAGATTTATTTGGTAAATGCTGGATTTTGACATTATTTCTATTTTTTACTCATATCTTAAGCTTTGGACATTAGATTAAGGTGAACTTTATACCATTAGAAAGCTTAAAGAGAGGTTTACAACTTTTATGTTTGGCCTAAGCTCAGTTCAGATGTTTTAGAGGTCATATATGGTTGAGATGTTGAAGTTATGTCTCTATCCTAGCTGAGCCCGCCCATTAGGCCATATCTAGAGCTATAAAGGTCAAATTAATATGGAACCAATGCCCAAATTTTCATAAGACACAAGCATACAACTTTCATGTTCATCAATTTTTTATATTACCCTATTTTAGTTAGTCTTAAACTAATTGGAAATCAAACTTGTGGGAATTCACTACTGTAATTGTTTAAGTCAATTGTCTTGTTAAAATTAGGTCTGGGCTTCTAAAAATTAAGAATGTCCTATTATTGTAATCGTAAGAGACATGTAATCCAAGTTCAATAGGTTTTAGGTTAATTAAGTTAAATAAATAGATAAAAGTCATTAGACATTCAAACTTTACACACACCCAGCATACAACTCTCATCCTTCTTCTTCTATCTTATGTTTTCCTAGCCATAAAAGGCTAATTTTTAGAGTTAATTCAAGGAGTTTAAGGCTCTTCCCCACTGGATTATGAGATTATGATTTGTAAGTTGACTTTTCTTAATTAATTTTCCTCTTTCCCTATTTACTTGTGCTAAATTCTTGAAATTGCCTGTGTTGGGTGTTAATTTGATATAATTGATGTTCATCCTTATGAATTCTAATTCTTTGCTACTTTGATATGAAATTGTGGTTGATAAATTTTATACATAGAGATATAGGATTGAGGAATTAATTTAGATATTTCTAATTTAATTTCTCAAATCAATCAAATTTTATTTATAAATTAATTTCAATCTAGCTTAGAGATTATAGTGATTATTTAATTTAGCTAATCATAATTGATCAAATCCTAGATGATCATATAGCATAGGATTCATGAATTATTGTAGGGATTTTGAGTAATTCAAGGTTGAAGAACTAATTAGAAAAATTAAATCTCAAGTAATCTATAATTAATCTAAACAAAGCTCTTAATTTTCTTGAATTGGCTATCTTATTAGATTGAGTTCTTTTTGTTTACTTTCTATTTTGCTTCTATTTTGTGCTTGTTTAGTATGCAAACAACCTCTCAATCCTATATTTTATGTTTTGCATATTTTTTCATATGGCACATAACATATTGCACCCATTCTATTATAGCATTCTGTTTTATTGCATTTGCATTCTATTTGCAATTGTTTCTTTCTTTTTTAGTGCATTAATAATAAGTAAAATATTTACATATTTATTTTCCATTATATGATACATTTTAGGATATTATATAAGCTTAATTTAATAAATTTGATTGCATTTTTTGAAAAGTTTATGATTTTGAGATGAAATCAGATTTTACGAATAATGTTGGATTCTGACCTTGTTTTAAGTTTTTAGCCATATTTGGAGTTATGAATGTTATATTGGGTCATTCTTTATATTAATTAAAAGCTAAAAGAAAGCCTTAAAATTTCATGTTGCAGCTAAAGCCCAATTTTATCTCTAAAGATTTTAAAATTTGCTTAGAAATTGAAGCAATGGTTCTGTCCAAATCTGACCCATGCCTACTAATTTGACCATACCTGGAGCTATGAATGTCAAAATTCATACTTCTTAAGCACGTTTTGAAGCTAAGATCCTACTCTATAACTTTCATGTTGACAAAAAGGTGTGAATCCACGATTTTTATTAATAAAATATGATAATAATCCAGAAGCATGGTTATTGCAAAATCAAGATTGGTGGCTTGGCAAGTTGAAATTCTTGCACTCATTTATCTATAAATAGCAAGGAGTAGAAAATACAAAGGAGAAAATATTTTTATAGAGCAACTAGAGTTTAGTTCTCATGCATTCTTAGTTCTTTTTATAGCATGTCTCCTTAATGAAAGGCTAAGTAGTCCTCCTATATGGATGGTTTAAGTTGCCACCAATATGGATGGTTTTACCTCCTATATAGATGGCTAAAATTTCTATTTTCATGCATATGTAATCATATCTTTATGTTTTAATCATGAATGTTATGATCTTTTCATTTTATTTTGAGTTTGTTTTTAATTTCATTATGAACTAAATCTTCATTTTCCTAGGGTGATGATATAACTTAATAATAACAAATTGAATTCTAGCCTATTGAAACTAATTTCAATTTCTTCTCTTTAATTGAGTTTTAATTATTATTCTTAATGCTTTCAATTAATTAACCACCTTTTGGATTATCTTAATATACATGTTGAGACCGGAAGAAGATACATGTGCGTGGATCCTATAATAAAAATCATAAACTGCATATGAAATAAGAATATATTCATATGGTTTATATATTCTTAATGAGTTTCATAAATCTTAATGCATGATTAGTTGCTTTAATTCAAATAGGAATATAGTGAATTAATAATTAATGATAAAATTACTTGACCTTGGAAGAGGCTAGTAATTAATTTAGAAAAACTCGACTATCAATTAGGAAGATTAAAATTAGATTAGAGTAGATAGATGATTCAATCCAAAATTATTAAGTGAAGTTTGATCCCTAAGGCTTTTTCATATAGTTGCTTTTATTACAATCTCATTCACATTTGATTCTAATTACTTTGCATTATTTTCTCTTAGTTATTCCAATCTTCAATTAATTGATTTGCCAAATAGAATTAAGATTATTAATTTTGGTACTTAGTGATCAATCCTTGCAGGAATGATACTCTACTTATCACTTTATTACTTATTTATGATAGTGTACACTTGCGCTAATTGACAATCTATTTCACAATTAATAATTCAATAATTATGTAATTATTGTTAGGAATTCATAATAAAAGATAATGTCAAGGGATCACTAGGGATACAACTTGGTTTGTGCCACTTTATTGCATTACTTTCTAGTTAGCTAATTTTAGTGCACACCAGTATTGCATATCATACACTTAGCTACTTGGGGAAATGGTAATGATAATGAATCTTGTAAAAGAAATGACAAAGATGAAGAAGCTATTCTATGCTTGATGGCTTTGGGAGAACAAGATGAAGATAAGGTATCAATCTCTAGGTCATACAATGAATTATATTTTATCATTTCTTATTTAAATTTAGAATTACTTAAGGCTAAAAGAAATATTGAACTTTCAAAGAAGTTAATTTCTTCTTTGGAAGGTAATATTGAACAACTTGAAAAGGAAAATGAAGAATTAATTCAAGAAGTTGAAAACCTTAAGAAAAATACTCAAAAATGCAATTCTTGTGAAAGTTTCAAGTAAAAGCTTGATGATTTAACTAAAACTTTTGAGAAGTTCATAAGGGTAAAGATTCTTTAGACACTCTTAGTCAAACGTCTAGATTTAATGAAGAAAGCCTTTGTTACACACCAAATAAAAAGAATCATTTTTACTAAAACTTCTTTGCTAAAAAGACTATGAAGAGACAACTAAGAATAGCTTATTTTTACTATAGAGAGAAGAGGTATGGAATTTATTTTTGTGTATATAGAAGAAACATAAATGTTAGAATAAATAAAATTTAGGTCCCTAAAGGGATATATGTGCTAGCTAATAAAGATGGACCTAAAATTATTTGGGCACTAAAAGTAAAAAAATTAATGTCTCTTTTGTAGGTATGTTTAAGAACCCAAAATGAGATGTGGTACTTAGATGGTGGCAACTCAAGGCATATGACAAGGGCTAAATCCAAGTTCATCTCATTAGCACTTAAAGAAGGAGGCAATGACACCTTTGGAGATAATTTAAAAGAAAAAGTCATGGGAAAAGGTATAATGCGTATCAAATGAAGATAAGGAGCAAAAAGATGAAGAAAAGAATGAAGAAGCTAAAGAAGTAACTTTATCCATAGAAAGTGCAAAACAATAACTAACTCATAGATATAAAAAAGAATGGAGGATAATGAGAAGTCACCCTATTGATCAAGTAATTAGTGATATGACTTAAAGGGTAACTAGAAGTTCACTTAAAAATATCTATGGTCATCTAGCATTTTTATCATAAAATGAACCTAAGAACATAAATGAAGCAATAATTGATGAATATTAAGTCTTGACAATGTAAAAAGAATTAAATCAATTTAAAAGAAATGGAGTTTAGGAACTTGTGCCAAGACCAAATGATTATCCAATTATTAGCACAAAATAGGTGTTTAAAAATAAGTTAGATGAAAACAACATCATAATAAAAAAACAAAGCTAGATTGGTTACAAAAGGATACAACTAAGAGGAAGGCATTGATTATGATGAAACATATGCACTAGTTGTTGGATTAGAAGCAATTAGAATGTTATTAGCATAAGCTTGCATACAAGGTTTCACACTTTATCAAATGGATGCTAAAAGTACATTTCTAAATAGTATAATTATCGAGGAAATGTATGTTGAAGAACTCCAGGTTTTGAAAGTCATTTATTTCCAAATCATGTATTTAAATTAAAAAAAGCTTTATATGGCCTAAAATAAGCTCTTAGAGTTTAGTATGAAAGATTAAGCAAATTCTTGATGGGAAAAGGTTTTTTAAGAGGAAAAGTTAATATTACTTTATTTATAAAACAAAAATTTGATGACATCCTTCTTATGCAAATATATGTTGATGATATCATATTTGGTGCTATTAATAAGTCTATGTATAAGGAATTTGCTAAGTTAATGCAGAGTAAGTTTGAAATGTCCATAATATGAGAGTTAAATTCCTTTCTTAGGTTGCATCAAGCAATTAAGTGATGAATCTTCATTAGTTAAACCAAATATATAAAGAAGCTATTGAAGAAATTCAAGATAAGTGAAGCCAAATTATCTCCTAACCCTATGAGCATAACAACCAAGTTGGATCTAGATGAAGAAGGTAAAAAGGTTAAGATAATAGTGTATAGAGAAATGATAGGATCCTTGATCTATCTAATTGCTCGCAGACTAAGCATTATGTTTAGTGTGTGTATGTGTGCAAGATTTCAAGCTAAACCAAAAGAATCACACTTAACTATTATGAAAAGGATTTTTAAATATTTTACAGGTACACCTCATTTTGGTTTATGGTATTCCAAAGAAAAATTAAATTTTTAATAGGTTATTTGGATGTCAACTTTGCTAGTAACGAGTTAAATGGAAAGAGAACTAGTGGAACATGTCAATTTCTTGGATATTCACTAGTCTTTTGGTATAACAAGAAATAAAATAATATGGCATTATCCATTGTTAAAGTAGAGTATATAGCAGCAGGTAGTTGTTATGCTTAACTCTTGTGGATGAAATAATAACTATCTGATTATGGATTGAATTTTGAAAATATTCCTATAAAATATGATAATACAAGTGTTGTCTAAGCAAGAATCCTATCATGCAATCAAGATCTAAACATATAGAAATAAGACATCATTTTATCCATGATCATGTCTAAAGAGGAGACATTTCATTAGCATTTGTCCAAATTGATTTTGAATTAGCAAACATATTTACTAGGTCACCTAGTGAAGATCATTTCAATTTCATAAGAAGAAAATTGGGCATGTTGAATTTCCTTGAGAAGTAATCTATGCATTAATTTCATATTATGATCAATGGACTAACTTAAGCATCACAGATATCTCAAAAGTTTGTTTTGTAGGTACTATCCCTCATCTTTAGCAATATTAACTTAAAATTAAAGTTCAATCATCCATTAGGTCAAAAAGATGGATAAGAAATAATTTGAGAAATAGAATGATGGGAAAAAAGTTTCAACATACAAGGAATCGAGTGGTCAATTGATTCCAAGGGTAATGAATTGAGTGACCAATCGATTCAGAGTTTCATGTATGGTGGAAATGAATTAAGTGGTCAATCGATTCCAAAAAGGCAGTATTAGTTTTTAGAAGTCTCAAGTTGATTAGCCAATTAATTTACAGCATGCGGAAGGAATTTTGGAATTTGAAAATTTCTAGCCATGAATTAAGTGGTTAATCGATTCACAAAAGAACATATTCATCCATAAATCGATTAGTTAATCAATTCCATAAGGCATTTATTAAAGCCATGTTGTGTGGTAACTATACTATTTACTTTCTTGTTTCTCTCTCTAACTATTGCATAGTCATGCCCTTTCATCTTTCCATCATAACCTTTCATTTTTCCACATTAAAACCTACCAAAAACATCATTCAAAACCATCCTCTATTCTTCCTAGTACTTTTTATAACATTAAAATGTTAACATTATTAGATTTCTTATCTAACTCTTTTCTCCAAAACCCTTCAACTACAACCCATTTCAAAACTCCATTTCTCAAACTAAAACCTAGTGATCATTATTTCTATAGAAAAGAAAAGTATGGCAACAAAACACCCTTATATTGAATCATGCAGAGGCAAGGGCAAAGCCTCAAGGTCCTTATTTGAACCCTTACATTCTGCTAATCAAGTTCCAAAAAAGGTTTATTACTTTGAGTAATAGCTTTTAAGATATTTATAGAATGTATATCTAAGGAGATAGAACCGCAAAATTGTTAGGACATTAGGTTTCTGAGAAATGAAAATTTAGAGATATATCATATATTAAAACACTTGAGTTTGCTTAAATTTATTGGATATGCTGTTGATATCCATCCTAGCCTGGTATATCAGTTTTATGCTAATCTTAAGAAAAGTGGGTAGGAAAGTTTGCTATAATTGATCACTATTGTGAAGGGTGAAAGGTTCTCTATTAGTATCCATGAGTTAGCTACAAACTTTAACATGGATGCAAATTAACCTTTTATAGGAGTTAGAAACATTGCAGATTACTCTAATGTAGTTGCTACAAGACTATTTTGGCTTTATAATCACTCTAAAATCATAAAGAACAATTTGTTGATTATAAGGCTATCTATGAAAGATAGGATTTTGAATTACACCATTACCCAAATTATCCTTCCAACCAAGTATAACTTCACCTGGATTGATAACCATGAGTTATTCATAATGTAAGCCATTAGGCATAATGTCCTAACTAACTTCCCTTACTAGATACTCCTTCACATGCTATACATATGAAAACATAGACTTCTTCCCCTATGGAATGATCCTTACAAAGTTATTTAAAGTTTCTAGAATCCAACTTGTCTAAGAAGCCAAAGAGGACAAATTCAAGGAATAAAAAAGGTTAAAGACCAAATATATGAAATAAATGTCCTTCTAGAAGATAGAAGGTGTTTGACACTTCATTGAAAGAGGATATGTTGTTGAAGAATTTAACATGTAGGCTTTAAAGGATCACATACATTAAGACATAAGAAAGGAGTTAAAATCTTATATCAAATATCAATTTAGGAGGCAGCAAACTAAATATTGTTAAAGAAGAAAAAGATAGTTCTCTAGAAGAAGAACTAAAATTCTCCCCTAAAGTTGAAAGAAAAAACAAAGGCTAACAAGAGGCTATACCTTTAGAGAAGGAATGAGATGAAGAAGGAGATTCTGAAGACATTACTTTAAATAATGAAAAAGATAGGGACAATTTGGTGCATATAGTAGATGATTAGATATAATTGTTCCTTTAGTCCCATTATTCTTTTAGGTTTTATATTTCAGAACTACTAGATCTTTTGAATATTATCTTCTATGGTTTTATGTTTTACTGGTTATGCACATTTCAGATTGATTACTTTACTGGTTATTATGTTAATTATGCCTATTACCCCTTTATTACTAATTATTATGCTTTACTAAATATACTACTAACTTGTAAAATGATACTTAGGTATTGCTTATTATTGGATATTTTAGTACTTATTGTGTTCACTTTTTGACTAATGCTAAAAGGGGGAGAAAATTTAGAGATCTTGAAATTAAATGGCATAATTTAAGAGGGTAGTACTCTAGTAAGTGAGAGCCAACATGTGAAAATGTGATTTAATTTCAAAATGATTTGTCATCATAAAAAAAGGGAGATTGTTAACCTTAGCCCCATTAAGGCGATTTTAATGATAACAAAACATTTTAATATTCTTGAATTTAGCATTTGATCAATTGGAATCCTAATGCAAAAAGTGAAGATCGAACGATTGAAGAACATGTTTAGTTTAGCTAGGATTCTAATTAAGATCATAGGATAAAATTATATAAAAGGAATTAATTAATGAAGTGAAGATTGAAGTATTATAGAACATGTTTAGTGTAGCTAAGATTCTAGTTAGGATCATAGGATAAAATTATATAAGAAGAATTAATTAATGAGGAATTTTTTTTTTAAAATACTAAGATTAATCTTATGTTAAAAAGCTTTCAAATTGAGGTTTTGGACTGTTTTTCAAGAAAGAAATTGTATTTTAGAGATTTTTCTTGAATTAATTGACCAATCAATTCTGGAGGTCCAAAGAGGAAGTAGGGAAAAAATGAATCAATTAATCAATTAATTTAATGTTACAAATTTTCAAAATCAAGTTTTATGAATCGATTAATACACCTGCTTATTGCCCTATATTTTTATTCAAAATTAATTCTCCAAAGGTCAGAATTGATTGACTAATTAATTTTGAACTTCCAAAGCCGAATTGGGATTTGGTAACTTAATTGACCAATCAATTCACTATGTATTGAACTTAAATTGTATAGCTGAGTGAATTCATTAATCAAGTAATGAATTTTTTTACCTCTGTATCCTCTATATAAAGGCTTCATTTCAATTTGAAAATATAAAAAAATGCTTTCACTATTACATAGACACAAGAAGTTTCTTCTTCTTCTCTCATCAAAAACTTGAAAAATCCTTTAAGCTCATTAGATTAAAATTCCTCTCTTAGTGCTTCATTGTGTAACCTAACTCTTAAAGATTGTGAGCTACATTCTCGTATTCAAATCATACATTTATTGTATATTAGGGTGAAGTATCCCTAGGAACATTAAAAGTATTGGATCTCTTAATAGACAAAAGCTTTGAGAGAGGATTCTTAAAGGGATTTTAAAAGAAAAGCAAAGACTTGTATGGAGGCTTCTTCAAGTTCCTTTAAACTTGAAGAGATAGTGAATTAGCATTTAAATCCAAGTCAAAGAGGCTTGGTAGTGGATGTACATCTTGGAGTGTTGGATCTTCAAGGTAGAAACCATTATAAATAGCAATGCTTGAATATCCTCTTCTATCTCTCCATCTTCTTATTTTATACTTTATTTTTCTAAATATTATTTGCTATTGTGCTAAGTTTGCATCTATATGTTCATTAGTTTCATTCTTGAATCATTTGTTTACTCACATTATCATTATTGTGCAAAAAAATTTTAAACCTAATTCACTCCCTCTTGGGTAAAATACTGAACAATAGTTAGAAATTGTTGAAATTCTAATTCTTGGAATTTTAACATCATGTTTAGTGTTAGGATGAATATAAAAGAAATTAGGAAATTTTAAAAAATTTTAGATACATGAAAGACTAAGTTATAGATGGAACACTCAAAACTATCAATTCCAAAATCGTATTTTGTGTAATCTCGAGTTTGGATTTTTTTTAAACCTATAACTGATTGAGAAAAATCATGAAACTCTCCAAATATGATATTTAAGATGTTATAATCTTGCATCAAAATTTGGTAGCAATCAGAGTTGATTTTGTTGTCCAAATAACTATTTTAGTTTTAAAATTCCAGCATTGTCCAAATTTGGCAGCTTTATGCCCTTGGTGCATGGGTAAAGCTATGAAATTAATTGTACAACAATTAAGTTATTTTTTTTTTCAAAATGTTGAGATGTCATGTGAAAGTTTGGAAGCAATTGGTTTCCATTAGAATAATAAAAAGTGGCTTGAATTACAAGTGTTAGTATGTTATCCTATTTTGAAAGCATTGTTTTAGGTTCTATGTGAATAGTACTATGGGAAGAAATCATGCAAAATAATTGATGTTTGATGTATAATATTATGTTAGAAATATTAGGAAAAATTTTGATAAAATTTTAAATTGATTTAAGATCATAAAGTGGCCCTAAATTGTAGTATATACAAAGTAATTAGTATTATAGTTGCTTGAAATTCTCTTGAGGTATGTTGAAAAGAATATGAGTATATGCAAAAGTTGATAATAAAGGAATCATATTGTTAGCTATTCATATAAGTTATGCATTTCTATTAGTACAAAATATCGTCAAAAAATGACAAAATATGAATATGTGCAAAATAGTTAGGTATTATGGCAAGGTTGGTATCTTAACCATGTTTAATGAACTTGAAATGAGTAATTGATGCCATGGTTGACATTTTATTATTACTTATCATGTATATGACTAGTGAGGGGGAGATTTACATCCTTCATAAAGAATAAGAGGAGTGGTAAGGGATGAAAGGATAAGGCTGGGGACTTAATGCCTAGGGTGGCAGAGATAAGGTTGGATCAAAGATATAAGAAGAGCTTTATATACCAACTATTGCCATTCATTAGATTAATCCTTGCAAACATTATATAGAAAGGTTATAATAAATATAGTAGAGTTAAATTAGATCAATGCTTATCTAACTTAGATATTTTATATTGCTTATTGATATATCTTTAACTTTTATAATTAAGACTCCTTAGGAAAAGAAGGGCATAGCCTCTCACTAAGTATATTAATACTCATACTTTTGTTATTAATCTTTTATGTACAAACTTTGAGAATGATATGCCCAGGTATAATTGATACATGCACCAAAGCCTTTCTAACATCATCTACATTCTTGATAATATTTCAATACAAATTCCACATGACTACACAAGGGCTTCACATTGATTGTTTTGTAGATCTTAGAAGAATAAACTTTAAGCCAAATTTATTTGTAGTAAATCATATTTCGTCAAATCATCCATAGGGGGTGTATCAAGTAGTTCTAAACAAATCCTGAAGAAGATTCTAATTGGCAACAGGATGGTTCAAAATAGGAGTCTTTATATTTTTATTTTAGTGTCTACATATTAACTTTGGTATATTTGAAAATTTTTTAAACTTTACATAACTATTTTCATATATGTAAATTATATATTTGAATTCTAAGTGTGCAATAAATTTTATTTTCCACAAATGCCTATTATTATCAATAGTAAAGTTAAGTAGTAAAGAGTCAAAAGTATTTTAAATGCTTGTAAAGACATTTTGCTAATATTTCAATACTAGTTAGATGTCTTTATGCCAATTGTAATACTAAAAAATTTGGGTCATGATAGAGTTAGTATCAGAGCATGGTCTAGGATAATTATTATAATAGGAATATGGAATTTATGGAAGGTTAAAAGGAGAGCTGATATCAATTATAGAAAATCCATGAAACTTTATAAGTACATTTCTTATTTCTTTCTTTTCTTAGAAATGTAATTTTTGCTAATTAAAGTTATTTGATAGAATCATAGCTAGGAAAAGGCACTCTCAAACTAGAGTGCCTTAAAGACTAATTAGAGCATATCTAGAAGTACTTGAGCATAAAGCTTCTATGAATATACCTCTAGAAAATATGCATAGAGTAGAAAGAGAATAGCGCAAAGCTCTAGCTTGAGCTACAATGTTTGCAATAAACTCTAGAAAGGGTTTTAGCTTAAACCTAGCAACCTATTGCTCGACCTCTAGCTCTACTAGCACCAAGGTAACAAGTTCATTTATTGCCTTTAAGGGAATGGTTAGAAATAGTGCATGAGTTTCAAAAAATTAAACCTTCTAAAATACAACAATACAGATCCAACAATGGATCTCTATTAATTTATAAACTAGATAAAAAGAGCATGTAGGTTATTAGGATGTAGTAAAAATGTGATGATGGAATTAATGGATTAATAATTAATGGATGTGGCCCATTTCTGGTATATTCATAATATCGAACCAATAGTCATTGCTAATGAACTAATTACCTAGAAGCAACTTCAAGATGAATTAATGGATATGTTTCTACCACTAAGCATCCATGAGGTAAAGGCTTATGAATTTGAAAGATTGACTTAGGGATCCATGAGGGTAGCATAGTATGATGCGCAATTACCTACTTGTCCCAATATGCAAAACGCTTAGTACCTATAGAGAAAGCAAAGGTAAATTGATTCATGTACAATCTTTGAGATTATTTCTATAAGTTAGTAGATGTTTTAGATGGAATGACATATAAACAAGCTTTGAATCAAGCAATTAAAGCAAAAATATGCACTAAGGAAAGGCAAAGTAAGAAAGTAAGTACTAGAAAGAGGAAAACAAAATTTCACGAAGGAAGTAGCAAGCAAATAAGAATAATGATAATTGTTCAAAATACATAAACTAAAAGTAAGCAAATGAGGAGAAATAGATTCCTTGATTGAAGAAATTTTCAAGGAACAACTCTAAGTGGTAGATCAAAAGTAGGCTTTAATATGTCTAATTGGAGCTTCTCATTTCCTACTCTACCTAGTATACCTTCTCACTATCAATGATGTAATCTTAGTCATTTTAGGCCATGCAAATCTTGTCTCAAATGCAAACAAATGGGACACCGAGCTTTTGAGTGTCCAACTACCTAATAAGGGAGTAACGTTACTACCTTTAATATACAACCCAACTAAAATACAATTGCAACAAAGTTGCTAATAGCATTAACTAAGAAGAATAAAAGGAAGGAGTTAGTTAGGACCTAAGCAAGGGTATTTACTATGACATGTCAGGAGGCCCAAGCCTCTAATGCCATTATGATAACTACTATATTAGTTGAAACTTATATGATAAAATTGTTATTTAGTCTTAGTGCTACACATTCATTTATATCTAAAAGCTTTGTAGTTAAACATTTGAAACTGCTAGATGAATTAGATAAACCCTTATTAGTGAATACATTGGTGGGAGAAGTTATTCTCATAACTCATGGTATTAAGGGGTGTAGGATATGGATAGATGGACATTTAACTTCAATTGATATAATTATGTCAGAGATAGAAGATTAGGAGATATTTTTAGGAATGTATTGGTTATCAATATACCATGCTTGCATTGATTATTATCACAAAATTGTAACTTATAAACAAGAAGGAAAAAATCCAAATCTTTGAAGGTGAAAAGAAGGAAGGAATGCTAACTTTCAAGTCATGCATAAAAGTATGAAAATTAGTAAATAAGGGGTGCATTGTAATGTCCTGAATTTTCAATTCTATTATTTGAATCTTTAATTTCTGAGGCTGTAGAAACGAAGAGCATGTTTGAGTTAGCCTGGTGGGTGAATCTCAAGTTGAAAGGGATTAAGTGTAGGGTAAACGAAATTTTTGAAGGAAAAAGGATAGTAGGGAAAAGAATTTATTTTCATAAGCAGTATAAATGATCAGAGGAGGTTAGAGAACCCTAAAAAGGGGAGTTATCTAAGTCTGACAGTGTAAGGAATTTTAAACAGACAGAGACCCTATGGACTAAATTGCAAAAGTGCAGAATCGGGTGTGGTTAAAGTGAAATAACTAAGGAATTGGGATCTAATATGAATAACCAAGAGTTTTGGGGTGCAATATATGATTTTTATTAGTGTGACCAATGGATTTATGACAAGTGTCATTATTAGAAAAATAATGGCAAGAATAGCCTTACTTTTGGTGAAAAAGGACTAAAATACCCTTGAGAATTGTCAAAATGGCAAGAATGCCCCTAGAAGCTTCATGAAAAGTCTTCTTTCTTCTCCATTTCTCCAAAAAGCTGCAGCAACTTCATGAAGGAAGCTTGAGACGTGCAGGAGAGAGAGAGAAAGAGAGAGAAAGTTTCTTTTGAGTTTTTCACCCAAAAATAGTGAGTTTTAAGCTTAGTGGTAGAAGGGAAAGTTGCTCCTCTCATAAAGCTCTATCTATTGGTGTGTTTAGAGTGAAGAAAAGCTCAAGTTTGATTAAGTTTGGGGAGCTCCAAGTGAGGATTTTCAAGTTGTAGCAAGAGGTAAAATTGTTCCCCTCTAAAAGCTTTTATTGTGCTCTTCTTAATTTCTTGAAATCTTGAGGTTGGTGTGGTCAAGGGTGATTGAACATGGAGTTTAGGATGATTTGAATATGTTTAATGGTGTTTTAGATGTTGTTATGATGATTTATGGCTTGGGTTTGGTGTAAAAACAACAAGAAACATGATGTACACATTTAGGTTTTAGAGGCATAATGGTGCATGTGTAGTGTTGGCATGATATGTTTAGAACTTGGCTAAATTGATGAAGTTAAATTGGTTTCTATGAATTTATGAAGCTTATGGAAGATGAAACTTTGAGTTGTGAAAGTGTTTGTGTGCTTTTTCCCCTTTTGAGAAGCTAAAACCATAATATGGAAAAAAAGGAAGGAAGGAGTTTTAGTGTTTAAAGTGTTTTCGGAGGATCAGCAAGGTACACGGGGTAGAACACGGTCCGTGTTGTACCCCGTGTTGTACCCCGTGTTCTTCGTCGAAGCTGATCAGTGTGCTACACGAGGTGCAACACTCCCCGTGTTTATCTCAGGACTGAAGGGCAGTAAGGTACACGGGGTAGAACACGGCCCGTGTTCACTCCCGTGTTCTTTGTCGAGTAGCCCAGAAGTGAACCAGTAAGGAACACGGCCCTGAACACGGGGTATGAGGCCCCCGTGTTCTTTGTTAAGTGAACTTTTAGGCTTTAATTCTTCATGTTTTGCATGGCTTTATCCCTGGATCCTTTTCTAATGTTCATATGTGTCATTTCAAGGCTTGAAAGTAAAGTATAGAGCATCTAAGTATGCATTTAATTAAGTGGAGAAAGTAAAGAATACATGAGGATTAGGGAAAGTGATGATGTTCTAATAAGAAACTATGATATGTATTTGTATAGACTGAGGAGTGGCAACTTGCAAAGGCAAGAGGAAGTGTAAAGGAGTTTTTAGTGAGAGCAAAGGGAACATCACATTGGAAGCTTGTGAAAGGTAACTAGCTTTATCCTTAAGCTCTGATTTCTATTTACATGATTTTCGGTATATTTTGCCATTATATGGAATGTGTATGAAATAGTTGTGTGGTGCATACCCCGGGAAGACAGTGTGATACTGTGTGTGTAAGGCCTATGGCCCGAGTTTTTCCCGGGATGGTAATGAAAATTGTTGTGTGTGGTACCTATGGCCTTTAGAGTACCTCGGGAAGACAGTGTGATACTGTGTGAGTAATACTGTGTGAGTAAGGCCTATGGCCCGAGTTTTCCCTGGGAAGACAGCGTGATGCTGTATATGAGGCCTAGGTACGATTATCTGTGATGGCCATCTAAATATTGATTGAGATAAGTCCTTGAATGAGCTTGATGATTGTTGTGTACAGTGTATGTTTCTTACAATGGTACGGAATGAGATGATAAAGAGATGAGAAATGATTAGTTGATTTCGAAATGTACGTCTTATTTGCTTAAGGATCTGGAATGGCTTGAAATGTTTTTATGGCAATAGCTAGCTACTAGGAAACTTTGTTTCTTATGTTTTCTGTATTGTTACTAACCATTCCAGGTGATGCTTCCAAAGGCTCTCATGACAAAGGTCAATGATGTTTTGAGGTTGTAAATGTGATAAAAACAAGAATATGTCTATATAGTTAGTGATATTGTACATAATGGATGTACGAATTGTAAATTGAACTCTTTTGTATAATTATATGACTTTTAATCATGTTGTATGAAATACGCAAGCTTGAGATATCCCGAGTAGTTTGGAATAGAAGGCAAAGTAGTATGCGTTAATTACCTACTTAATGAGGGTTAAGGTGTTGATAAGTAAGGGAGTTACATTTTGGTATCAGAGCATGTTTTAGGGCCTTGTTGTATATGTGAGAATATCTGTTTTATTAATTGGAGTTGGTTGTTGCGTAAATGGAAGTGTGTTAATATTGGAAATTTCAGATAAGCATGGTTGGTAGAGGTAGAAAAAGAAAAGATACAAGTGAAGGAAGCATTAATGAGATAGCTCATGCCATGACTCTTATAGCTCAAGTATTACAAAGGCTTGAGCAGAAAATTGATCAAGGAAATCAACAGCGTCAACCCCAAGAGATTGGACCTAGTCAGACTAAGGAGGAGGTGCAGGCTAATAAATTAGCCAAGTTGGAGAATCAGACTAGGAAAAATGAACCCAGTCCTAGGAGAGTATGTTATTTTTGTAAGAAACCAGGACATATAGCTAGAGTTTGTAGATTTAGGAGAAAAGAATTTTCTTCAGGATCTCACCCAATTATGTCATTGAGGCCTAATCAGTTAGAATCAAGTGGTGGTCAAGGAAGACCCCCAGCCCAGGGCCGAGTGTTTGCTTTATCTAAGGAGGAGGCCAGAAAATCACCTGAGCTCAGCCAAGGTACAATAACATTATGTGGTTCTCTAGTAAATGCTATGTTTAATTGTTCTAGTAGAACTGTATCTGTATGTGCTAATATGCCTGGGGATATGGATATATCTTGTTTTGTGTTATCTATGGACAATATGTACCTAAACTATACCTGTGCAGAGAGTAGTCTGGAAAGTGATGCTAAAGGGTTTATGATTTTCTTTGTTGCACAAGCTGAGTGTGATGAAGATATAAGGGAAATACCTGTAGTTAGGGAGTATGCGGATGTACTCCCTAAGGATTTTCGTGGACTACCCCCTGATAGAGAAGTGGAATTTGCAATTGACTTAGTACTGGGTTCGACCCCAATTTCTAAGACTCCATACAGAATTGCTCCAGCAGAATTAGTAGAACTCGAGAAGCAGATAGGAGAGTTATTAGAAAAGGGATTCATTCAACCTAGTGTATCTCCCTGGGGTGTACCAGTTTTGTTTGTTAAGAAAAAAGGATGGGAGTTTAAGGTTGTGTATTGACTACAGGCAGCTAAACAAGGTGATAATTAAAAAATAAATATCCTTTGCCTAGGATAGATGATTTGTTAGATCAATTGGTGGGTGCTACTGTTTTCTTAAGAATTGATTTAAAATCTGGATACCACCAATTGAAAGTTAAAAATGAAGATGTACCGAAAACTGCATTTAGAACTAGATATGGTCATTATGAGTTTCTTGTTATGCCTTATGGAGTGACAAATGCACCAGCTATTTTTATGGATTACATGAACCGAATTTTTCGACCATACCTAGATCAATTTGTAGTTGTATTTACAGATGACATACTCATTTATTCTAAGACATTGGAAGAACATGAAACTCATTTACATATAGTCTTGCAAACTTTGAGAGAAAAGAGACTATATGCAAAGTTGAGTAAATGTGAATTTTGGTTGCCTGAAGTCAATTTTTGGGGCACGTAGTGTCTAAAGATGGAGTGTCTATTGATCCACATAAAGTGGAAGCGGTACTGGAGTGGGAAAGGCCCAGAATAGTGACAGAAATAAGGAGTTTTCTTGGCTTGACAGGATACTATAAGCGTTTTATCCAAGGTTTCTCTCAGTTAGCCTTGCCGTTGACTAGATTAACAAGAAAGGAACAACCATTTGTGTGGACAAATAAATATGAGTAAAGTTTTCAAGAGCTGAAAAATAGATGGACTTCTGCCTCAGTGTTAGTAATTCCTGATTCTAGTAAGCTGTTTACGATTTATAGTGATGCTTAGGATGTGTGTTGATGCAGGAAGGAAAAGTAGTTTCTTACGCATCCAGATAGTTGAAACCTCATGAGAAAAAAAAAATTTCCTACACCTAATTTAGAATTAGCAGCTGTTGTGTTTGCATTAAAGATTTGGAGGCATTATTTGTATGGTACACAGTTTGAGGTGTTTACAGACCACAAAAGCCTCGAATATCTTTTTGATCAGAGAGAGTTGAATATGAGACAGAGAAGATGGTTGGAGTTGTTAAGATGTATCAAGATTTAAAGAAAAATTTTTAGTGGCCGGGAATGAAATCTGATGTCACCCAATTTGTATCAAAGTGTTTAATATGCCAAAGAGTCAAAATAGAACATCAAAGACCAGCTGGATTATTACATCCTTTGGATATTCCTGAATGGAAGTGGGATAGTATAACTATGGATTTTATTACAGGACTTCCAAGAACATTCTCTGGGAATGATAGCATCTGGGTGATTGTAGATAGGCTTACAAAATCTGCTCATTTCTTGGCAAATCTGCTCATTTCTTGGCTATTAAGATTACGTATTCTTTGGATAAGTTAGTTAGAATCTATATTAATGAAATTGTTAGATTGCATGGGGTACCTAATAGTATTGTATCTGATAGAGATCCTAGATTCACTTCTAGATTTTGGAGAGCTTTGCAGGAAGCTAGATTTTGGAGAGCTTTGCAGGAAGCAATGGGTACGAAGCTAAGGTTTAGTACTGCATACCACCCAAAAACAGATGGACAAACAGAAAGAACCATATAGACGTTAGAAGATATGTTAAGATCTTGTGAGCTAGAAATGAAGAGGATTTGGGATTCATATTTGCCTTTAGCTGAATTTGCTTATAATAATAGTTTCCATTCTAGCATATAGATGGCACCATATGAAGCATTGTATGGTAGAAAGTGTAGATCTCCTTTGTGCTGGGTAGAATTGAGTGAAAGAACTGTCTTAGGACCAGAACTAGTGGACCAAACCACTTAGCAGATAAAGCTTATCAGAGAAAGCTTATTAGCAGCACAAAGTTGTCAAAAGAGTTATGTAGATAAAAGAAGGCGACCCCTAGAATTTTAGGTGGATGATCATGTCTTTCTCAGAGTAACTCTAGTTACGAGTATAAGCACATCACTGAGAGAGTGGAACCATTAGCGTATAAAATTGCCTTGCCTTCTGAATTGTCATAATTGCATGATGTGTTTTATATTTCTCAGTTGAAAAAGTATCATCCTGATCCCACACATGTCATAAATTATGAAGGAGTGAAAACACATGAGAACTTATCATTTACTTTAGAATCAGAAAGAATTTTTGGATGTACAAGTGAAACAATTAAGGAATAAAAGTATCCCTTTAGTGAAAGTATTATGGAGAAATATGACAGAGGAGGAAGCAACCTGGGAAACTGAGGAAGATATGAGAAATCGGTATCCGCATCTTTTTACTTGAAGTATGTATCTCGAATTTTGAGGACAAAATTCTTTTAAGGGGGTAGAACTGTAATGTCCCGAATTTTCAATTCTATTATTTGAATCTTTAATTTCTGAGGCTGTAGAAACGAAGAGCATGTTTGAGTTAGCTTGGTGGGTGAATCTCAAGTTGAAAGGGATTAAGTGTAGGGTAAACGAAATTTTTGAAGGAAAAAGGATAGTAGGGAAAAGAATTTATTTTCATAAGCAGTATAAATGATCAGAGGAGGTTAGAGAACCCTAAAAAGGGGAGTTATCTAAGTCTGACAGTGTAAGGAATTTTAAACAAACAGAGACCCTATGGACTAAATTGTAAAAGTGCAGAATCGGGTGTGGTTAAAGTGAAATAACTAAGGAATTGGGATCTAATATGAATAACCAAGAGTTTTGGGGTGCAATATATGATTTTTATTAGTGTGACCAATGGATTTATGACAAGTGTCATTGTTAGAAAAATAATGGCAAGAATAGCCTTACTTTTGGTGAAAAAGGACTAAAATACCCTTGAGAATTGTCAAAATGGCAAGAATGCCCCTAGAAGCTTCATGAAAAGTCTTCTTTCTTCTCCATTTCTCCAAAAAGCTGCAGCAACTTCATGAAGGAAGCTTGAGACGTGCAGGAGAGAGAGAGAAAGAGAGAGAAAGTTTCTTTTGAGTTTTTCACCCAAAAATAGTGAGTTTTAAGCTTAGTGGTAGAAGGGAAAGTTGCTCCTCTCATAAAGCTCTATCTATTGGTGTGCTTAGAGTGAAGAAAAGCTCAAGTTTGATTAAGTTTGGGGAGCTCCAAGTGAGGATTTTCAAGTTGTAGCAAGAGGTAAAATTGTTCCCCTCTAAAAGCTTTTTATTGTGCTCTTCTTAATTTCTTGAAATCTTGAGGTTGGTGTGGTCAAGGGTGATTGAACATGGAGTTTAGGATGATTTGAATATGTTTAATGGTGTTTTAGATGTTGTTATGATGATTTATGGCTTGGGTTTGGTGTAAAAACAACAAGAAACATGATGTACACATTTGGGTTTTAGAGGCATAATGGTGCATGTGTAGTGTTGGCATGATATGTTTAGAACTTGGCTAAATTGATGAAGTTAAATTGGTTTCTATGAATTTATGAAGCTTATGGAAGATGAAACTTTGAGTTGTGAAAGTGTTTGTGTGCTTTTTCCCCTTTTGAGAAGCTAAAACCATAATATGGAAAAGAAGGAAGGAAGGAGTTTTAGTGTTTAAAGTGTTTTCGGAGGATCAGCAAGGTACACGGGGTAGAACACGACCCGTGTTGTACCCCGTGTTCTTCGTCGAAGCTGATCAGTGTGCTACACGGGGTGCAACTGTAACTCGCTTACTTAATAACGCCTTATTCCTCATTTAATAGATAATTAGCGCATACTAAAATGCCATTTGCTCCAAATTACTCGGAATATCTCAAATATGCTTATCTCAAACACATGATCAAAAGTCATATAATTACTCACAAGTTCAACTTTACAAATTGTACATCCATCATATACAATGTCATCAACTATACAAGTATTTACAACGTCAAATACTATTGCCCTTTATCGTGAGAGCCCTTGGAAGCATCACCTGGAATGGTTAGTCACAATACAGAAAACATGAGAAACAAAGTTTCTCAGTAGCTAACTAGTGCTATAAAAACATTTCAAACCACTCCAGATCCTTAAGCAATTAAGACATACGTTTCGAAATCCAATAATCATTCATCAACATATTCAATATCATACTATTATAGGAAATACGCATCACACACACAGCAATTCACAACAATCATCAAGTCCATTAAAGGACTTATCACAATATCTAGATGGCCATCTCAAACAATCATACCTAGGCTTCACACAGCATCACGCTGTCTTCCCGGGGTTCCCGTGCCAAAAGGCCTAACACAGTATCACACTGTCTCCCCGAGGTCCCTAGCCATAGGTACCACAACACTCACAATATCATTCCGGGGACCCGAGCCATAGGCCGAACATAGTAATCTACTGTCTTCCCGGAATGCGCACACAGCAATTTCATATTCATTCCATACAATGGCATAAAACACATAAAATCATGTAATTAGAAAACAAAGCTTAAGGATAAAGCTAGCTACCTTTCACAAGCTTCCAATGTGATGTTCCTTTTTGCTCTCACCAAAAACTCCTTTACCCTTTCTCTTGCCCTTGCAAGATGGCACTCCTCAGTCTATACAAATACACATCATAGCTTATATTAGAACATTATCACTTTCCCTAATCCTCATGTATTCTTTACTTTCCAACCTTGAACTAACACATAAGAACATTAGAAAAGGATCCAAGGGCAAAGCCATGCAAAACATGAAGGATTAAAGCCAAAAAGATCACTCAGCAAAGAACACGGGGGTACCATACCCCGTGTTCAGGGCCGTGTTTCTCACTGGATGGCTTCAAGGCTTCACTGGCTTAATCAGAGAAGAACACGGGGGAGAACACGGGCCGTGTTCTACACCGTGTACATCACTGCCCTTCAGTCCTGACGTAAACACGGGGGAGTGTTGCACCCCGTGTAGAACACTGATCAGCTTCGACGAGGAACACGGGGTACAACACGGGCCGTGTTCTACCCCGTGTACCTTGCTGATCCTCCGAAAACACACTAAACAGCTAAAATTCCTTCCTCCCTTCTTTTCTCATCCATAGTTTTGGCTTCTCAAAAAGGGAAAATGCACACAAACACTTCCACAATCAAAATTTCACCTTTCATAGGCTTTATAATTCATAAAACTTATTCTAACTTCACCAACTTAGCCAAGTTCTAAACACATCATGCCCATACTACACATGCATCATTATACCCTAAAAACCCAGGTGTGTAACCATGATTTCTTGTTGTTTTTACACCAAACCAAAACCATAAATCAACACTACAACATTCAAAACATCATCAAATATGTTCAAATCCTCCTAAACTCCATGTTCAATCACCCTTAACTTTACCAACATCAAGATTTCAAGAAAATAAGAAGAGTACATTAAAGAGCTCTTAGAGGAGAGCATTTTTACCTCTTAGTGCAACTTGAAAATCCTCACTTGGGACTCCCTAAACTTAACCAAACTTGAGCCTTTCTTCACTCTAAGCACACCAATGGATAGAGCTTGAGGAGAAGAACAAATTTCCCTTCTACACCTTAGCTTGAATCTCACTATTTTTAGGTGAAAAAGCTATGAGAAACTTTCTCTCTCTTCCTTCTCTCTCTCTCTCTCACGTCTAAGCTTCTTTCATGGAGAAATTCTGCAGCATTTTTGAAAAAGGAGAAGAGAGAAGACTTTTCAAGAAGCTTCTAGGGCAATTTGGTCATTTATAAGATTCTCAAGGGTATTTTAGTCCTTTTTCACTAAAAGTAAGGCTATTCTTGCCATTAATTTTCTAGCAATGACACTTGTCATAAGTCCATTGGTCACACTAATTAAAATCACATATTGCACCCCAAACTCTTGGTTATTTATATTAAATTCCAAAGCCTTAATTACTTTCACTTTAACCACACCCGATTCTGCACTTTTGCAATTTAGTCCATAGGGTTTCTGTCTATTTAAAATTCCTTACACTTTCAGACTCAGACAACTTCCCTTTTTAGGGTTTCCTAACCTCCTCTGATCATTCATACTATTTAGGGAAATTAATTCTTTCCCTACCACCCCTTTTTCTCTCAAAATTTCGTTTACCTTATACTTAAGTTCCTTTGACCTAAAATTCACCCACCAGACTAATTCAATCATGCTCTTCGTTTCTACCGCCTCAAAAATTAAAGATTCAAAATAATAGAATTGAAAATTCGGGACATTACAGTTCTACCCCCCTTAAAAGAATTTTGTCCTCAAAATTCGAGATACGTACCTTAAGCAAAGAGATGCGGATACCGATTTCTCATATCTTCCTCAGTTTCCCAGGTTGCCTCTTCCTCTGTCATGTTTCTCCACAATACTTTCACTAAAGGAATACTCTTATTCCTTAGTTGCTTCACCTGTACATCCAAGATTCTTTCTGGTTCTAAAGTGAATGATAAGTTTTCATGTATTCTCAATCCTTTATAAATTATAACATGAGTGGGATCCGGATGATACTTTTTCAACTGAGAAACATGAAACACATCATGCAATTGTGACAATTCAGGAGGTAAGGTAATTCTGTAGGCTAAAGGTCCCACTCTCTCAACGATCTGAAATGGACCAACATACCTAGGATGAAGTTTCTTAACTCTGAGTGATCTACCTATACCCGTAACTGGAGTTACTTTGAGAAAGACATAATCATCTACTTCAAATTCTAGGGGTCGTCTCCTCTTATCTGCATAACTTTTTTGATGACTTTGTGCTATTAGCAGTCTTTCCTTGATGAGTTTTATCTGCTGAGTGGTTTGATCCACTAGTTTGGGCCCCAAAATAGTTCTTTCATTCAATTCTACCCAGCACAAAGGAGATCTACACTTTCTACCATACAAAGCTTCATATGGTGCCATTTGTATGCTAGAATGGAAACTATTATTATAAGCAAATTCAGCTAATGGCAAATATGAATCCCAATTCCCTTTCATTTCTAGCACACAAGACCTTAACATATCTTCCAATGTCTGTATGGTTCTTTCTGTTTGTCCATCTGTTTGTGGGTGGTAAGCAGTACTGAACCTTATCTTCGTACCCATTGCTTCCTGCAAAGCTCTCCAAAATCTGGAAGTGAATCTAGGATCTCTATCAGATACAATACTTTTAGGTACCCCATGCAGTCTAACTATTTCATTAATATAAATTCTAGCTAATTTATCTAAAGAATATGTAATCTTAATAGCCAAGAAATGAGCAGATTTTGTAAGCCTATCTACAATCACCCAGATACTATCATTCCCAGCGGATGATCTTGGAAGTCCTACTATAAAATCCATGGCTATACTGTCCCACTTCCATTCAGGAATATCTAAAGGATGCAATAATCCAGCTGGTCTTTGATGTTCTATTTTAACTCTTTGACATGTCAAACACTTAGACACAAATTGGGTGACATCAAATTTCATTCCCGGCCACCAAAAATTTTTCTTTAAATCTTGATACATTTTAACAACTCCAGGATGAATGGTATACCTGCTTCTGTGAGCCTCTTCCATAATTTCATTCCTCAAACCATCATCAGGTACATACACTCTATTTCTAAATCTAAGTAATCCATCTCCAGACATGCTAAAATCCTTGGCTTCTTCTTGCCCTAGCCGTTCCATTTTCTTTTTAGCCAGATCATCTTTTTCTAAGGCCTCTTTAATCTTCTCTTCCAAGTTACTAACAATTCTGACCTCACTAACCATTAGTGCTCCAGATTTCTCAGATATATTCAGATTTAAATTCCTAATTCCCTCAAGCAATTTATACTCTTCCACCATCATTGACGCCATGTGTATAGATTTTCTACTAAGTGCATCCGCCACCACATTTGCTTTTCCTGGATGATATTTGAGAGTAAAATCATAATCCTTGAGAAATTCCAACCATCTTCTCTGCCTCATATTCAGCTCTTTCTGGTCAAAAAGATATTTGAGGCTTTTGTGGTCCGTAAACACCTCAAACTGTGTACCATACAGATAATGCCTCCAAATCTTTAATGCAAATACAACAGCTGCTAACTCTAAATCATGGGTAGGATAATTCTCCTCATGAGGTCTCAACTGTCTGGATGCATATGCAACTACTTTTCCTTCCTGCATCAACACACATCCTAATCCCTTTTTAGAGGCATCACTGTAAATCGTAAACAGCTTAATAGAATCAGGAATTACCAACACCGGGGCAGAAGTCAATCTATTTTTCAGCTCTTGAAAACTTTGCTCACATCTATCTGTCCACACAAACGGTTGTTCCTTCCTTGTTAATCTAGTTAGTGGTAAGGCCAACTGAGAAAAACCTTGGATAAAACGCCTATAGTATCCTGCCAAGCCAAGAAAACTCCTTATTTCTGTCACTGTTCTGGGCCTTTCCCACTCCAGTACCGCTTCCACTTTGTGTGGATCAACAGACACTCCATCTTTAGACACTACGTGCCCCAAAAAATTGACTTCAGACAACCAAAATTCACACTTACTCAGCTTTGCATATAGTCTCTTCTCTCTCAAGGTTTGCAAGACTATGTGCAAATGAGTTTCATATTCTTCCAATGTCTTAGAATAAATGAGTATGTCATCAATAAATACAACTACAAATTGATCTAGGTATGGTCGAAAAATTCTGTTCATGTAATCCATAAAAATAGCTGGTGCATTTGTCAATCCAAAAGGCATGACAAGAAACTCATAATGACCATATCTAGTTCTAAATGCAGTTTTCGGTACATCTTCATTTTTAACTTTCAATTGGTGGTATCCCGATTTTAAATCAATTTTTGAGAAAACAGTAGCACCCACCAATTGATCTAACAAATCATCTATTCTAGGCAAAGGATATTTATTTTTAATTGTCACTTTATTTAGTTGCCTGTAGTCAATACACAACCTTAAACTTCCATCCTTTTTCTTAACAAACAAAACTGGTGCACCCCAAGGAGATACACTAGGTCGAATGAACCCCTTTTCCATCAGCTCTTCTATCTGCTTTTTGAGTTCTACTAACTCGGCTGGAGCCATTCTATATGGGGTCTTGGAAATTGGGGTCGAACCCTCCACAAGGTCAATTGCAAACTCCACTTCTCTATCAGGGGGTAATCCACGAAAATCCTTAGGGAATACATCAGCATACTCCCTAACTACAAGTATTTCCCTTATATCTTCGTCACACTCAGCTTGTGCAGCAAAGAAAATCATAAACCCCTTAGCATTACTTTCCAGACTACTCTCTGCACGGGTATAGTTTAGGAACATATTTTCTATAGATAACACAGAGCAAGATATTTTCATATCCACAGGCATATCAGAACATACAGATACAGTCTTACTAGAACAATCAAGCATAGCGCGATTGGCGGATAACCAATCCATACCGATAATTACATCAATATCATGCAATGGTAGGCATATCAAATCAAGAACACTGCAAGTACTCTCATACTGTATCACACAATTCACACAAGCATCTGAGGTCACAACTCGATTTCCGGTGGGGGTATTCACAATCATATGATATGTCAATGTCTCAGGAATCAGATTCAAACGTCCCACACATTCATAAGAAATAAAGGAATGAGTAGCACCTGAATCAAACATAGCATTTACTAGAGAACCACATAAGGTTATTATACCTTGAATAAGTTCAGGTGATTTTCTAGCCTCTTCCTTGGATAAGGCAAATACTCGGCCCTGGGTTGGGGGTCTTCCTTGACCACCACTTGATCTTGATTGGTTGGGCCTAGATGACACAGCCGGGCAAGATCCTGAAGAAGACTCTTCTTTTCCAAATCTCCAATGCCTGGCTATGTGTCCCGGTCTCTTACAATTATAGCATACTTTCATAGGACAAGTTTCATTACCATGAAATCTACCACATAAATTACATGGCCTATTGCTAACAAATGATTGAGGAGGAGATTGAATTGGTGGCCTAAAAGCGAGATATTGACTCCTGGAAGGTGGATTGAAGGTTCGTGGCCTTCTATCACTCCAACCCCTACCCTTACCCTTTTGAAACTCGCCACTAGCTCTTTTCTTGGAAGAATCACCTTCCAAGGACTTCTTCTTTTTCAGAGCAGCATCAATGGCTCTAATGGCGCTCACCAATTCCGGATAACTTCTAATTCTTTGGCCAGTAATAGAAATGGCTATTTCAGGCTTAATAGCTCTTTCTAATCTCATGCACTTCCATGCCTCATTATAATGATCCCTCAAATATCTAGAGAATTTGGACATCTCCTCAAATTTGGTTAAAAATTCTTCTGTATCCATATCCTCAGCTTGCTGTAAATCTAAGAATTCGCACTCCTTCTGGTCCCAAATAATTTCAGGCAAGTATTGTTCATAGAAGGCTGCAGTAAAATTTTCCCAATTCAAGGGCTGCTCCCTATTTACCATCATTTGTTTAGTACTTTCCCACCAATACTCTGCCTCCTCACATAGTTGGAAAGTAGCTAACTGCACCCTTTGCTCCGAGTTGCAAGGCACCAGGCCAAAGATCTTCTGAATTTCTCTAATCCAGTTTTCTGCTCCACCGGGACCAACTTTTCCATTGAAAGTGGGAGGATTCATCTTTCTGAATTGGTTCACCAACTTGGCTAACTTATTAGCCTGCACCTCCTCCTCAGTTTGAGTAGGTCCAATCTCTTGGGGTTGACGTTGATGATCCCCTTGATCAAACCTTTGCTCAAGCCTTTGTAGCACTTGAGCTATAAAGGCCATAGCATGGGCCATCTCATCACTCCCCCCTTCACTTGTGTCTTTTCTTTTCCTACCTCTACCAGCCATGCTTATCTGAAATTTCCAATATTAATACACTTCCATTTACGCAACAACCATCTCCAATTAACAAAACAGATATTCACACATATACAACAAGGCCTTAAAACATGCTCTGATACCAAAATGTAACTCGCTTACTTAATAACGCCTTATTCCTCATTTAATAGATAATTAGCGCATACTAAAATGCCATTTGCTCCAAATTACTCGGAATATCTCAAATATGCTTATCTCAAACACATGATCAAAAGTCATATAATTACTCACAAGTTCAACTTTACAAATTGTACATCCATCATATACAATGTCATCAACTATACAAGTATTTACAACGTCAAATACTATTGCCCTTTATCGTGAGAGCCCTTGGAAGCATCACCTGGAATGGTTAGTCACAATACAGAAAACATGAGAAACAAAGTTTCTCAGTAGCTAACTAGTGCTATAAAAACATTTCAAACCACTCCAGATCCTTAAGCAATTAAGACATACGTTTCGAAATCCAATAATCATTCATCAACATATTCAATATCATACTATTATAGGAAATACGCATCACACACACAGCAATTCACAACAATCATCAAGTCCATTAAAGGACTTATCACAATATCTAGATGGCCATCTCAAACAATCATACCTAGGCTTCACACAGCATCACGCTGTCTTCCCGGGGTTCCCGTGCCAAAAGGCCTAACACAGTATCACACTGTCTCCCCGAGGTCCCTAGCCATAGGTACCACAACACTCACAATATCATTCCGGGGACCCGAGCCATAGGCCGAACATAGTAATCTACTGTCTTCCCGGAATGCGCACACAGCAATTTCATATTCATTCCATACAATGGCATAAAACACATAAAATCATGTAATTAGAAAACAAAGCTTAAGGATAAAGCTAGCTACCTTTCACAAGCTTCCAATGTGATGTTCCTTTTTGCTCTCACCAAAAACTCCTTTACCCTTTCTCTTGCCCTTGCAAGATGGCACTCCTCAGTCTATACAAATACACATCATAGCTTATATTAGAACATTATCACTTTCCCTAATCCTCATGTATTCTTTACTTTCCAACCTTGAACTAACACATAAGAACATTAGAAAAGGATCCAAGGGCAAAGCCATGCAAAACATGAAGGATTAAAGCCAAAAAGATCACTCAGCAAAGAACACGGGGGTACCATACCCCGTGTTCAGGGCCGTGTTTCTCACTGGATGGCTTCAAGGCTTCACTGGCTTAATCAGAGAAGAACACGGGGGAGAACACGGGCCGTGTTCTACACCGTGTACATCACTGCCCTTCAGTCCTGACGTAAACACGGGGGAGTGTTGCACCCCGTGTAGAACACTGATCAGCTTCGACGAGGAACACGGGGTACAACACGGGCCGTGTTCTACCCCGTGTACCTTGCTGATCCTCCGAAAACACACTAAACAGCTAAAATTCCTTCCTCCCTTCTTTTCTCATCCATAGTTTTGGCTTCTCAAAAAGGGAAAATGCACACAAACACTTCCACAATCAAAATTTCACCTTTCATAGGCTTTATAATTCATAAAACTTATTCTAACTTCACCAACTTAGCCAAGTTCTAAACACATCATGCCCATACTACACATGCATCATTATACCCTAAAAACCCAGGTGTGTAACCATGATTTCTTGTTGTTTTTACACCAAACCAAAACCATAAATCAACACTACAACATTCAAAACATCATCAAATATGTTCAAATCCTCCTAAACTCCATGTTCAATCACCCTTAACTTTACCAACATCAAGATTTCAAGAAAATAAGAAGAGTACATTAAAGAGCTCTTAGAGGAGAGCATTTTTACCTCTTAGTGCAACTTGAAAATCCTCACTTGGGACTCCCCAAACTTAACCAAACTTGAGCCTTTCTTCACTCTAAGCACACCAATGGATAGAGCTTGAGGAGAAGAACAAATTTCCCTTCTACACCTTCGCTTGAATCTCACTATTTTTAGGTGAAAAAGCTATGAGAAACTTTCTCTCTCTTCCTTCTCTCTCTCTCTCACGTCTAAGCTTCTTTCATGGAGAAATTCTGCAGCTTTTTTGAAAAAGGAGAAGAGAGAAGACTTTTCAAGAAGCTTCTAGGGCAATTTGGTCATTTCTAAGATTCTCAAGGGTATTTTGGTCCTTTTTCACCAAAAGTAAGGCTATTCTTGCCATTAATTTTCTAGCAATGACACTTGTCATAAGTCCATTGGTCACACTAATTAAAATCACATATTGCACCCCAAACTCTTGGTTATTCATATTAAATTCCAAAGCCTTAATTACTTTCACTTTAACCACACCCGATTCTGCACTTTTGCAATTTAGTCCATAGGGTTTCTGTCTATTTAAAATTCCTTACACTTTCAGACTCAGACAACTTCCCTTTTTAGGGTTTCCTAACCTCCTCTAATCATTCATACTATTTAGGGAAATTAATTCTTTCCCTACCACCCCTTTTTCTCTCTCAAAATTTCGTTTACCTTATACTTAAGTTCCTTTGACCTAAAATTCACCCACCAGACTAATTCAATCATGCTCTTCGTTTCTACCACCTCAGAAATTAAAGATTCAAAATAATAGAATTGAAAATTCGGGACATTACAGCAACACTCCTCGTGTTTATCTCAGGACTGAAGGGCAGTAAGGTACACGGGGTAGAACACGGCCCGTGTTCACCCCCGTGTTCTTTGTCGAGTAGCCCAGAAGTGAACCAGTAAGGAACACGGCCCTGAACACGGGGTATGGGACCCCCGTGTTCTTTGTTAAGTGAACTTTTAGGCTTTAATTCTTCATGTTTTGCATGGCTTTATCCCTGGATCCTTTTCTAATGTTCATATGTGTCATTTCAAGGCTTGAAAGCAAAGTATAGAGCATCTAAGTATGCATTTAATTAAGTGGAGAAAGTAAAGAATACATGAGGATTAGGGAAAGTGATGATGTTCTAATAAGAAACTATGATATGTATTTGTATAGACTGAGGAGTGGCAACTTGCAAAGGCAAGAGGAAGTGTAAAGGAGTTTTTGGTGAGAGCAAAGGGAACATCACATTGGAAGCTTGTGAAAGGTAGCTAGCTTTATCCTTAAGCTCTGATTTCTATTTACATGATTTTCGGTATATTTTGCCATTATATGGAATGTGTATGAAATAGCTGTGTGGTGCATACCCCAGGAAGATAGTGTGATACTGTGTGTGTAAGGCCTATGGCCCGAGTTTTCCCCGGGATGGTAATGAAAATTGCTGTGTGTGGTACCTATGGCCTTTAGAGTACCTCGGGAAGACAGTGTGATACTGTGTGAGTAAGGCCTATGGCCCGAGTTTTCCCCGGGAAGATAGCGTGATGCTGTATATGAGGCCTAGGTACGATTATCTGTGATGGCCATCTAAATATTGATTGAGATAAGTCCTTGAATGAGCTTGATGATTGTTGTGTACAGTGTATGTTTCTTACAATGGTACGGAATGAGATGATAAAGAGATGAGAAATGATTAGTTAATTTCGAAATGTGCGTCTTATTTGCTTAAGGATCTGGAATGGCTTGAAATATTTTTATGGCAATAGCTAGCTACTGGGAAACTTTGTTTCTTATGTTTTCTGTATTGTTACTAACCATTCCAGGTGATGCTTCCAAAGGCTCTCATAACAAAGGTCAATGATGTTTTGAGGTTGTAAATGTGATAAAAACAAGAATATGTCTATATAGTTAGTGATATTGTACATAATGGATGTACGAATTGTGAATTGAACTCTTTTGTATAATTATATGACTTTTAATCATGTTGTATGAAATACGCAAGCTTGAGATATCCCGAGTAGTTTGGAATAGAAGGCAAAGTAGTATGCGTTAATTACCTACTTAATGAGGGTTAAGGTGTTGATAAGTAAGGGAGTTACATGCATCATATGGATAGTTTTAGTAAAGGAATTTGAAAAAAAAAGGTAGGAATAGATGAAGTTCCTATAGTAAGAGATTTTCCTAATGTTTTTCTAGAAAATTTACTAAGATTACCACCAAATTAGGAGATAAATTTACAATTGAAGCTATTTTTGGAATAAATCTAATCTCTATAGCATCTTATCAAATAACACTAGCAAAACTGAAGGAATTAAAGGAGTAATTATAAGATTTGTTAGATAAAAGTCTTATATAACCCACTATATCACCATAGGGAGAGCCAGTAGTGTTTTTTGAGAAAAAAGATAGTATGTTACAATTGTGTGTTAATTACAAATAGCTAAATAAAGTCACTATTAAGAATAGGTATCCTTTTCCAAGAATAAATAATTTGTTTGATCAATTGTAAAGATTATAGTATTTTTTGAAAATTGATTTGTGGTTAGGTTAACATTAGTTAAAAATTCAAAAGGAGGATATTCAAAAAATAGATGTTTGAACTTGTTATGTTCATAACATGTTCTTAGTCATGTCATTTAGATTGACTAATGCTCTTGTAGCATTTATGGATTTTATGAATCATGTTTTCAGACCTTTCTTAGATAAATTCATTGTTATACCTATTGATGATATTTTAGTATATTGCAAAAGTAAGTAACAACATGCATAATATATGAGGATCACGTTATAAATGTTAAGGAAGCATTAGTTATATGAAAAATTATAAAAATGTAATTTTTTGATGAAGAAGATACATTTCTTAGGCCACGTAATATCATAAGAAGGAATACAAGTGAACCCCTAAAAAGTTGAAGCAGTACTGAAATGGTCATAACTATCTTTAGTGATTGAAATATGTTGTTATCTTAGGCTAGCTGAATATTATAGGAGATTTGTAAAGGATTTTTCAAAAATAGATGTACCATTAACCAAGTTGACTCATAAAGGAGTTAAGTTTATATGGATTGATGAATGCTAACAGAGTTTTCAAGAATTGAAGAAATTTTTAACTTTTGCTTTAATGTTAGCATTTCCTAATAGTACATGAGAATATACACTATATTACGATGCTTTTAAAGTGGAATTAGGATGTGTGTTAATGTAGTAAAGTAGAGTAATAGCTTATACATCTCGTCAATTAAAGAAGCATGACATGAATTACCCTATTAATGGCCTAGAAGTGGTAACGTACTATTTTCTTTAAAGATATGGAGGTATTACTTATATAGGGCTACATGTGAAATTTATACAAAACATAAGAGACTTAAATATATTTTTGAGGAAAAGGAACTTAATATGAGACAAAAAAGTCATATAAAGTTCGGGAAAAATTATGATTGCTCCATTCACTATCATCCAAGTAAAGCAAATGTAGTTGTTGATGCTTTGAACCAAAAAGCAGCTAAAGGTAAAAGAAAAAAGTTAAGAGAAAATAGGAAGGTAGATTTAGCTTGTGTAATAGCACATTCTATTATAATAGCTCAAATTAAAGTAGCCCAAAAAGAGGATTCTCAATATAAACAATTAAATAGTAAAGCCATGAATGAAGAAGAGGTTGATCTAATTATGGATGAAAATGGAGTTATATGAAATAAAAATATTTATAGGTGCTTATAAGCTTAAGAAAACAAGTATCGAGAAGAGCTTATGAATCATCTTATATAATGTATGCTAGTGCAATTAAGATGTGTCAAGATTTAAAAAACATATATTGGTGGGACAAAATAAAGAAAGATATGCAAGAGTATGTAATCAAATACTTGACCTATTAGTAAGTGAAACCAAAGCACTAGCACCTATCAGGACTTTATCAAAATATTTACATTCCTAAATAGAAATGGAATAGCATTACAATGGATTATATAGTTAGGTTACCACAAACTAATAAAGGTTATGATTCTATATGGATAATTGTAGATCATTTTACAAAGATAGCATATTTCCTACTAATAAAAATAACATACATTGCATCCCAATATGTATAACTATACAAGGACAAAATTATTCCAATACAACACGCGTCACTTACAATTATCTCAGATCGTGTATCGTAGTTTACTTCCTGAGTCTAGCAATCATTTCATGAGATGCTAGGTACTCAACTACAATTCAGTATAACATTTCATCCATAAATTGATAGACAATCTAAAAGAATAATTCAAACCTTAGAAAATATACTAGGAGCTTGTCTAATAAAGTTTGAAGTGGAGTTGGGATAAAGACTTATCATTGATAGAGTTTGCATATAACAATAGTTATCATAGCAATATACAGATGGCTTTATTTGAAGCTCTATATTGAAAAATATGCAAATGTAATATCCTAAATTAAAATTTTAAGTTTTATAAATTTCAATACTAGTATATATTTATTTTATTTTATTTATTTGGATAATAATTGGTTTTAAATTTCTTTTAATATTTGGATTTTATTTAATTCGCCAGTGTTGGTTTAAGGTTTGTTTAAATATTTTTTAATAAACTAGGAATATTTTTAGTGATTGAAGGTATAAAGATTTATTAAAAAATTAGTGTTTGTTTTCAATAAATTTACAGTAATATTTCAGATATTTGGAATGTAACGAACTGTGATGTACATGTGTATTTATGATTTTATAAGTTATTCCTCAAATATATAAATTGTGAAATGAATTATTATAAAAATACAATATATAGGGTTGAAACCTAAAAAAATTTATGGAATTTCTTTTATTATTATTTTCAAAACTTTTTTAAAATATATATATAACTCTAAGCTCTTTCTCTCTCTCTTTTGCCCTGGTCTCTCTCTCATCTTTTTAGTTTATTTTTCTTTCCTTTTTAGGAAACCTCTCTCTCTTATTTGGGCTTCCTTTTCTCTATCCACATTTTCCTTCTATTGCCTCTCCTTTTCTTCTTCTTCCCTCGTTTCTCGTCCCTTTCCATGTTCTTCTTTCTTTTGACACAATACCACCACTGTAAGGTGGCCTTCCATTGCATGCTACCTTGTCAAGTAGCAATTGCTAGTGATGAATGAAAGGTCATCCAATAACTCAGAAGCATGGGTTTTCCATGCTTTTGCTCCAGCATACTCTTCGTCTCCAGCTATTGTTGTTTAGCAAGGTTTTCTTATAGCTTATAGCAACTAGTTACTGAGTGGGACCTATTGAAGATGTGACTAACGGGAGATGACAATAGGGCTATTCAGTCTTTGTCATTTACTGGCGATCCAGTAGATCCTTACCACCAGTGAACCACTTTAGAGGGTGGTAAATTAATTTGTATCATAAAATGTTAATTTTTATGGTAATTTAATGCTTCATTCAAGATAAACCATCTTATAAATATATTGTAGATTTCGATTGGTGCACACAAAAAATATAAATTTTATGTTATAAAATACTAAAATAGGATAGTTAAAATATATATATAGGGCATTATATGCTATTATTATAAAAGAATCATGCTTGATCTAGAAAGAAAACCCAGTTGTGAGTGTTTTGAATACGTGATGATGGCTTAGAAAAATAAAAATTTTATAATACAGGTTGCTAGAATAATATAGTTACAATAAATACATAACATTAGATTTTAATATTTTGTAGGATTGTAACATGATTCAAGCAAAACTCATATACCCTTTCATAAATATGCTATAACAAAATGTTGTTCACTTTACCCAATAATGCTTGTCCTTCATTCCAATATTCTAGCCCTTTAAGTGAAGGTGAGTGACATTCAAGCCTAATTCTCTAACCTTACGAAGGGTCTTTTAGCTCTATAAATGTATTATTTTTCTACAATTTTCCTCCTTATTGCATTTCAATTTCAAAAGCATCACATTACCTGTACACAATTTGCATTTAATGGTTAGGTATTTGTTTTCTAATTTGTCATTGGGTTCTGATTTCTTTTCTCTAAGCATGCTATACTATGCTAGTATTTTCTCAATTTTTCCATCATCTTCTTGCTTTATTATATTTCATTCATTTCTTTATTTATGTAATACTTTTGCTTTTGAATCTAAATCATTTTAAAGTTCTTTTCATTTTTCTATTTTGGTATTTTTGCACGTTTTTAGGCCAATAAGGTTTATTATGATGGCAATTTAATGCCTGATCTGGCCGATTTCATGTTTTTACATCTTGGATAAAACTTTAATTTTTTGCCTTTGAGATTTGATTTACATAACCTAATCTTTAGCTCGTTTGTAGATTTAATTCCATGTTTATCTTTTTTAATACTCTATGATTTGGATTAGTATTAGTTGTTTATCATCTTTTCTGTAGATTAATTATTATGTTTTTAGCATTTATGAAAACAAAAGGAGCTATTGTCATTAGCCTTTAAAAACTTCACTATTTTATCATTTTCTTTGTATTCTATCTATGTATGTATATTATCCTTTCATTGGAGGGTTATTGTGGCTTCTCCTTCTTTGCCTAATTAAGGAACCTGCTACATTGTGTTTTTGCCTATTCTTGTAATTTAAGGTAAACTATATATTTTATGTTTGTTTTGGTGGTTGTTGCATTGTCCATTGTTCATTCATTATTGGTGTGTTTATTTTCCTTTTATTGTTCATCTTCTAATTTCTGAAGATGAGTAATTTTTTTCTTGCTTGTTTCATATGCCTTATTTTATTCTATGTGAAGGCCTAATTTATGATGTATTTTGTTTATTAATGCTCAACTGTGGCTTCTTTACCTATTCGTCTATATTGTTTTTAACTTAACTAAAGCTTTTATTGCTATTTTATGTATGGTTACATGTGGATTTTTGTTCTAAGTTTTCAAGTTCATAATGATTTATTGTATTTTTATATTTTTCTTAATCAAAATGTTACTATTTTGTGTAGGTTTACATATATAACGTTATTGTAATATCCCAAGTAAAATTTCAAGTTTTATAATTTTTGTTATTTATGGATGATTAAGTATTATATTCAATTAATACTAGATTTGTAATTATTTTTCCGTATTAACAAACTTGGACTATTGGAAATGATTTATGTGATAATATTTGAATTTTATTTATTCTTTTTATATGGCTATTATTAATTTAAGAATAGTTAAAATAATTTTTATAAAGAATTTTTTTAAATTATTGTGGTTGGAGTTTCTATTTAATAAATTATTCTTAAGAATCGTTAAAGTTTGGAATTTTTGAGGTTCTAAATAAAATTGATTTTATAAAAATATAAGTATTAAGAATTTTATTTATTAAAAGTATTACTAAAGTATTTTATTGAAAAATGAAAATTTTGAAAAAAATGAAAATCCAATAACTCAAATGGATTTTAATTTGGATGAAGGGTTAAAAATTTAAATGATAAAAGTGATCTCATAATATTGTAAAATATAGAATCAAAACTCTAAACTTACTATTCAACATTTTCTCCCCCTTCCTTCTCTCCTTACGTTTGGTCTTTGTTCTCTCTCCAAAATCTTGCCCTTTTTTTTTTTTATTTTTTCGATACATCTTTCTCATTTTTTTAGATTTTTCTTTGACCTTCTTTCTTTTAGATGTTGCACGGTACAACACAGCTCAGCTTCCTGCAGTTTTCTTGATGTTTCCCCCTCCATGTAAGTCAGCCCACCTTTGTCTTTTTATGCTAATTTTTTTTAAGTTTTCCTGTCTCCTTCCTAGCTTTTTTTTTCAACTCTCTCTCACCACTTTGCCCTTTCTCTACTAGCTTTTTCTTTTCCTTCATTCTCCTCCTCTTGTCAAGCTCTCTCTCTCCGCTTCAACTAGTTGGTTACTTTGTGCCATCGTCGGAATGAACTCTTTATTGTGTGACTTTCTCTCCTCACCGGTGCTGTATGGTTGGGAAAATAGATCGGAAAGAGAGGTAGTAAGTCAGCTGCCGAGCTTCTTCCATTTTCGAACCAGTTGGGTGTCTCTTCTATTGCATCACTGTTTGTCTGTTGAAGGATTGTTTGACAAGCTGGGAGTGACAAGGCGAAGGAGCTAGGCTTCCTTGTTCAGTGTGACTCGCACTAATTTCCAGTAGCTACAACTTGCTATCCGATAACCTTAGCTTGATAGTGAGAAGTTGTAATACATTGTTCATTTTGGATGGCCATAGCAAGTGGTCTTTGGCCCTTCCTTCTCACCAGTGTTCTAGTGTGCCTCTATTATCGGCAGAGCTTCGGTGGGTTAACCCTAAACTGGTGAAGTAAGTTCTAACTTGAAATTGTTGTCTTTATGTTGTGAGACTAATTGGCAGCTGAGTTTTCTTTAGTGAGAACTATTGCAAATCCAAAGTTAGTTTCTTTTGGTTGGTTTTTCCAATAGAGTTAGTTAGTTTATTTTGTGTGATATATACATAATAAATCGTAAGAAACAACAATATAATGTATATGAGGAAAAAAAGTTAAAATAAAATAATTACAAATATAAAAAGAGCATTATATGATATTATTTTGACAGATTTTGCAAGATCTAGAAAATCATTTATGGGTACTTTGGCTTTGGCATACAAAATGAAGCATATGAAAAATAGAAATTTTATAATATAAAATATTAAAATGGAATGTTTAAAATATGAATGAAATATTTTGTTCTATTATTCTCAGTGATTCATGGAAGATTCAAAGAGAACTTTATATATATATATATATATATATATATTATAGATCTTTGATAATATTTCTCAAAAATAAAATTTTTATGCTATGGAAAGTTAAAGTATTTACGAAAAAGGATATTCTTACATTTTGAAAGATTCACCAAAATCTATATAGATTGCACATTCTAGGTACCATTTTTGAAAATAATATTTCCATGCTATAAAATATTCCTATAACATAAGCAGGACCACTATGAAACATTATATTATAATATTTTCATATGTGTGAGCTTGATCACAAGTTACTATGTAATAGCACATTTTAATTTTGTAAGATAATGTTAGAAAGGATAATAAAATGCATTAAAGAAAATTAAAATATTTTGATTAGACCTTGGAATTATAGTCTTGAAATAAAGTAAGTAAATCCAATATATTTATGAGTTATGCTTATAATTTATAAAATAAGAAAATGAGATGCAAGTTGAACTTGGATGCTTCAGAGTTACTAAGATAGGTGGATTTGAGTAGGTGAGTATATATCTCACTACTAATTTTATCTTAATATAAGATGATTTAACAGTATTCTTCTTATTGATAATATTGATTCCATTCTTATTATATGAAATTAGTTTCATGATATAGGAATAATTAGTTATTAATGAATGATAATTGATTAGAGTGTGTAGCAAAAGCATGATTATGTCATTAGTAGCCATTGACTGATTAAATGTGAAAAGATTGCAATAATTGTGTTATATGCTTTGATGGCCCATAATTATTAACTAATTATTTATGTTAGCTTGTGTTAGATCTAGTGATGTGAATAAAGTGAAATTCTAGTGAAATGATTACGTTGTAAGTTGAGTTTTATAAGGCATTGGAAATTATGAATGGTGTGAAAGTTAGATGGAGGATTCCTGATGGATGATTATGAAGGATATAGAATTGACATGTGAGCCGGACGGTAAATTCCCGACGAATAGTTGAAAAGCATGGAAATGGCTTTGAAATGAGATAGTGGCTACATGAATGACTATTATAGTTATTACTTGATGTTTATGATTTTAGAGTTTTTACTTATGGATGGATGTCCTTGTTTGACATGTTTACAATGGCTTGATGTGAATAAGATGAATTGTTTATGTTTAGCCTTAATGGCTATCCATGATTGTGATATCTACCTAGAATGGGTAGTTTATACTACCAAGTTATATGCAAGAGAAATCCCATTATGGGCATAGTTTCACTTGTTTCAAAAGTCCAAAAAAATGGGTTTGTTAATATTTTAACTTAAAACATGTTTAATTTATGAGTGTTTGGCTAGATATTGGTAAATATGTGCTCATTGAGTTCTCATAACTCACTCTATTATATTTTAAATATTTTCAAGTTGAAATAAGCATACTAGAGCTTTTATATCCATGGAGAAGCAGAGACTGACTAAGTTAAAGATTTAGAAGTTAGGATTGTATTGAGTTAGGATCAACATCATAAATAGAGATGTGGCTAACCTAGCAGTGTGTTGAATTTATACTTATGCAATTGTCTTGAGAATGTATGATATTACATAAATATTGATCTCTATCGTATTTGGAAATTAAATAGGTTTTATATTTTAAGGCGTATGGCCCTTGGGAAGTAATGGAAAATAGAGGAGACTTTTATTTGTTTTTCAGCAAAAAAAAAAAATTAAAGTGAAATTTTATATCCCCTTGAACTTTAGAAATTCTCATTAGATAGAAAGAGTAATAATAGTTAAGGTTTGTAGAAACCGGTAACAAGATCCATGCTGGTTATAATCAAGATAGGTCGTGATAGTTATTCTATTTTTATATTTTCTAAACCATCTGTTTCTATTTTATGCTTTTTAGTTTTCTTTGGTTCAAGTTTGTTAATGGTTTAACCTTGTGAGCCTTTGTCATTAGCCTTGAAAAACACAATTATTTTATTGTTTTCCTTATATTCTATCTATATGTGTATATTATGCTTTCATTAGAGGGTTATTGTGGTTTCCCGTTCTTTGCCCAGTTTAAGTACTTGCTACCTCTTATTTTTGCCCATTCCTAGGTTTATAGGTAAACTATATCTTTTTTGTTTGTTTTGGTTGCTATTGCATTGTCCATTGTTCATTTATTATTGTTGTATTTTTATGCCTTCTATTATTCATTGTAAACTTAGTCCAGTGTGCCGTGTTTTTATATATTCAAATCCTATGCTATTGAGTTTTCTATTTTACGTCACTACCATTGTTCATTGTTTATGCTTTCTTTGTGTTCTTTATTTAATTTTGTCTAATGCCCTGTTTTATGTTCTTTATTCTTTTATGTTTAATTGCAACTGCTCTGTCCACTAGTTTATATGTTTTCTATGAAGATGATTGGAATGTATAGCTCTGTGATTTTTTAAGTTCTTTTCTTTGTTGTTCTTTTATTTATAATCAACTCCTTTATGACATAAGTGTCATCTTCTTGAGTGAATATTTTCATGGCTTCTCACTTGTGTTCAAAATGGTTTTAATGTTTATACAAAACTCTTGAAAAAAGATTGATTTTTATTCAGATGGTTTTTGTTTAACTCTTAAGAAAATGGTTCTCATTTAACTTTAAAATGGTTTTTTGAGATTGTTTCCATTTAGATGATTTTTTTATTGTTCTCTTACGTATGATCAAACCTTTTCTCATATGTGTTCCATTCTTTAATATATCTATTTTTTTCTTTTTTGCTTCCCTTTTTCATATATGTGTTATGTGGTGATTTTCTCTATTTCATACATATGTGTTCTGTGATGACTTCTGGTATATATAGCTTCATGATTTTTTAAGATGTTTTCTTTGTTGTTCTCTTGAGTGTGATAAACTTTTTTCTTACGTGAGTTTCATCTTCTTGAGTGAATGTTTTTATGGCTTCTCACATGACTTAAAAATAATGTTTATAAGAAATTCTTAAGAAAAGATTGATTGTTGAATTTCTAGGTTCTTTTGGATTTGAAAGTCTACATAAGTTTTTTTAGATGGTTTTTGTTCTGGTTTCTTATCTATCATCAACTATGAATAACTATTTTCTCATATGAGATCCATGTTGTGATATGTGTTATGTGATGATTTTTGCTATATATAGTTCCATTATTATTATTTTTTTTTAGATGGTTTCTGTTTTGTTCTTTCATAGATGATCAACTCCTTTGTCACATGAGTTCCATGTTGTCATATCTTATGTTCTTTATCATCATTTAATATGTGGATGTCTTTCATTTTTTAAGTTGTGGCTTTTTTTTTCACTCGATTATCTAGTGTCTCAAATATGCCCATACATAACTTGTCATGTTTTTTACTGTATGTTTTTTCTTGTGTATCTATTTTTCCAATTGTTCTTTCCTTTCAAATTTTTTCAATTTATTACCCTTTTTTATTCCATTATCTTGTTTCTCACTTATGTTCATATGTAAGTTTTGTTTTAAAAAATTCTCCCTTTTATTTGTTATGTTTAATATGTATCTTGATATGTATATGAAGATCTATAAAGTAGTTAATTTTTATTTTGTCTTTCTTTTTTACTATTGTATTCTTGAACTCTAATAGAAGTTTACTTTTCCTCTTTGTTATTGAACCGCTTTCATTTCTTAGGAAGGGTGTTTCAATTCAAAAATCTTTGAACTTATAAAAATGTTGCATATATTATTTTGTATGTCACTTTAGTTCCTTACCCTCTATGATGAGATTTTTTTTTGGTTTATTGAGAATTGAACCACATCCATTTTAATTGGATACTTTTTCATTTCTTTCTTTTTATTTTCATTTTCCAACCTTACGCATTCAACATTAATGATTTTTTTCATGGAAAAAAATATAAAAGAGGATGTTTATATAATCAATATCATTTTTGGAGCTTTCATTTTGTTTTGTTTCTAATATTTTCCATGATAGGTTTATGATTTTCTATGTAGTTTTTCTAAAAAAAAGGAAAATTCCTAAAGTCAATTCATTTTCATTTTTTTCATTATTTATCCACAGCTCTCTTATATTCCTTTTCTCATGTAATTATCCAATGTATATTGTTTCCATGTTATGCTGCCCAAACATCACTTAGTTCCATCCTTTTTTATCCACATTTATTTTTGAAGACAATATATTTTCATTTAAAAATAAAAATGTATGACATTTTATATAACTGATTTCCCACAATTTAAATGAAATGAAATATGTATCCATATTCATGGAAATAGCTGCTTTCATATAATTCTCTAATAAAGGTTATGTTTTCATGCTTTCATATAATTCTTTGATGAAACTTTACATCTATCTTTATTTTGTATGACTATAATACTCTTGAATTATAATAGAAATTTGCTTTTTCTCTCAGTTATGGAATCACTTTTAGTTTATAGAATGGGTGCTTTTAAAACTATCATAGGAGATGAGGTAATAGTAACTATTATTCATTATCTCAACCTTATTTTTTGTTGTCTAACTTATTAATGTTGCTTCTATTATTTCATTAAAAAAATTCTCCTTCCTTCATCTTTTTGCCTTCATTCTCTATTTTATTTAATGATTATTTATTGAATGATTTTCTATAAACAAAATCTCCTAATGTTCATAATGGAAAGCATGTTAGCATAATCTTAACTAGATATGGTTTTCATTTGAAATCATATTATTTATAGTTTTCATTCCACTTGATGTGTTTTTTTTAGTGCTTATTTCAAACCAATAATATCTTTCAATACAAATATGGTTATTTACTTCATGATTATCTACCTTTTAATTAGTTCTTCTATTTTCCTCAAAGAATACTAATGAAAAATAAACATCATTGTATTCTATTTGCTCCACTATAGTCAATTTAATTTGTTAATTTACTAGGTTTTATGAAGTAAAACTCCTCCATGTTTCATTGTCAATAGATGGATTGTTCATTGGATTCAGTTCTATCATGATCTAATTCTGATCATGACTAGTGTGGATCTTGATATCTGTTTCCACAAGTCTTAACACTTTTCACTCTTTTTATCTAATGGGAGTTTCCAAATTTCTAGAGGGACTTAAAAATTATACTAAAATTTTATGAAAAAATGGATAGAGTTTCCTTTATTTTTTGACACTTCCTAAGGGCTAACACCCTATCAAATAAAACCTATATATATTTGCAAATACAACAACATCAAACATACTAATACAATTTCAAGCTTATTCACATACAATCAATACAACATTTCATATAATTCAACAAATTTCTATTTGAATGTTGATTCTAATCCCAACTATCAAATCCTTTAGCAAGGTAATCTTGATTCTTTGTACATGCTACAAGATTTGAATCTTAACCTAAAAATATTTGAAATAATCAAAATGAGTTATGAAAATTTAGTGAGCATATATATATCACTATTAATTCTTAAATTTCATATGTTCTATTTAAGTATTCCATAATAAAGATAAATGTAACTTAAACTTTGTAAGTTTTTAAATGTGCAAAACCGAACCTCAAATGACATTTTCACCTGCGTACAATTCAAATTCTATGCTACTCATTATAATTATAATAATTTCAATTATCCAATATCACACATAATTATGATTGTATCACGCACTACCCATATCGGGTAAACATCACAATCATTAATAGTCATTTAAGCTTTAACAATAATAAGTTATCTTAATCACATCAACTGTAACATTCTATCACAAACGATTTCCAATATCACATATCCACTTATAGTAACATTCGTGTAGCCTTTTCTTGATTTCCAAATTGATATTATATTTTTCTCAACTACTCACTAGAAAATTTCCATTCAGCTCTTAGATCGATTTCATATCTTTCACAATTGTTTACCATGAATTTATCATTTGGCTTTCAAATCATAACTCCATCTTCACTCATAGTTCCCAATGTCTTTACTTTAACATAATTCACAATTTCCTATGTCATACATGGTAGAATTTCTAGATCACATACACGTGAGAGCTCAACTTCCACATCACAGTTGTTTATAATATTTCAATGCGAAGACATAATTTTATCACTAGACAATACCAAGCACATAGTAGTATATGAACATAACATACAAATATCATTGAACCTAATCACAATCTATCAATAATTAGAAATATCATCATTATGCTTCTACTATGCACTTCGATTAATTTATAGTCACTCAACAACTAATTATACTTATATTATGAAACTATGTTTTCGTATGAATATATGTACATGAATATGAAATCTATGTTATCAATGGAGAAGAATATAATTCATAATAATTAAACTATCTTTTATTAAAATACTAATCTATAGTGAGACGTATACTCACTTGTTAGGATGCTTATTTTTTGTAAAAAATCAAATAAGTCCATTTTTACCTTTTTCCTTTGTCCTAATTAGAAATTACAATTATGAATTATAAACACAAGACATCACCTGTAATATTTTTACATGTCGTAACTTCTAAACTAAATCATAATATGTTATAATTCATTAGCATCTTATATATAATTATTTTTCCAATCTAAATTATAAAACAATTAAAATATTAGATTCCAATGATATGAATATATTTTAAGTATATTAGTCTAGAAATCTTGAGCATAATATCATTATTTTATCAATATTATACGTAGTATCCAAATTA